>JAOTQQ010000002.1:21131528-21142697 GCA_026546715.1 Gallinago undulata | reverse complement strand
AGAAACCCTGGAAGTGGAAAATGCCTCTTTATAGAACAAAGTTATTTTGTTTCATGAAATCATGTTCTGTAGCCTGACCTAAAACTCTATTAAACAATTCAGTCATGAAAACTCTGAGAATTTCCTGGCCCCTAAGTACTATCCAAAATAATCTTATAATTATTCATGTGACCCTGTGAACCCAACAGCTGAGGAACAAGCAAACAAAGAGGCATGGATCAGTGTCTGCAAAATTAGCAAATGAGAACTAGATTTCCTGTGCTAAGGAAAATGCTCCAAGTTGCTCTTCTCTTAGCTCTGTGCCGTGGGTGGGATGCACGGATTTTACAGCTGTCGTAATATGCTCCTGATCTTTCCACTGCAACTGCTTATAAATGAAAATATTTAGAGATACAGATAACGTTCTGTTGCATGTTATGTTTGTGTGATACTTGTGTTTCTGCCTGTAGGTACGAGCTGTAGATTTGGGCAGACTATTTCAGTATCCTTTCAACATAAATCCGCAATGTACAATACAATAAACCCCTAAATTCAGTCTTTGATACAAATAATAATAGTGATTGTATAAATACAAAGCCAGGTCTGTCTTTGAGCTTTGACACGTTTAGTCTGAGCTGGAGACCTTCCTAAGGGATTTGAGCCGTTCCTGCAGTGGCAGTGGGTGAAAACGGTGCTGTCAGCGGGTGATCTTCTGGCTCCTGATGGGGACACGGGAGGGCAACGGGCTGTGCTTTCTGAATCACTCCTGTGAGCACACGTATTGAAATAAAGCTTTAATAGAAGAGGTGAAGCCAGAGTTTTGCAAATGGATAAGATTGTAGAAAGAGGATGACAAACCAGTCATGTAAGAGCTGGTGAGCCATGGTCTTCAACAGCCGCTAGTGTCAGGCTTTGTGTTTGGGGCTTTGTTTTCAAGATGGTCTTTTTGACAGCGGATCTCATAGGTGTTTTGTGTACCCTGGGTTACCCCTCAGACTTACTGGCAATTTGCAGTTCAGAAATATGCAGCTAAGCTTATCTTTTAAAGTAGTTTAAATAATCAGTTCATGTGTGGGAATGGAGTTATTTCTAAATGTCTAAGTTCTCTGGAAGCCTTTCTTCAAATTGGAAGATCACAGTTGTTAGAAAGGGACAAAATCATACAGATTTCTGCCTGCATCTGATGCGTCTGGGTTTTTCTTTATTTATTTGGTTCTTAGAGGAAATGTAGACTGACTATCGCTCTGTGTGTAGAATAAGAGTTGAAAAAAATAGCCCTGTGGGAAGGGGGCTGTGGGATTCCTCTGCACCCAGTGCTTGGCATCGACCTGTCCTGGATGTGCCCGGCACACCGGCTGGGTGGAAAAGATGAACATGGTGCCTGTTTGAAACCTTTAATGGCTTAACTAATTCATTTATTGTCTACTTTTGAAGAAAGTAAGCCTTTAAGTATGTATTAAATAGAGTTTTCAATGGCTTCTGTTAGTATTTGTTGCTATTTTTCACTTGCATTTGTAAAGCTCAGAGATCCCTTTAACAGTATCATCCCATTACGGAGGCGTGTTCCAAAGACCTGCAGTGAAAGGTGGAATTTACAATGAAAATGTTCATGTCTTGAGTTGAAATTATACAGTCATGGCACATTTAATATTCTAACATCTAAGTGGTTTGACTGTGAATTATTCCAGTCTGCTTTCTGGCATGGGGCTTTAATCCTAATTACTGCCTATTTTAGATAATGTACTTATCAGCAGTAAAACTTCTATTCTCTATTGAAAAGTCAACCTGCCTTTTTTTTCTTGCTTTAAATAGTTTTTATGGCACACCTGAGAAGTTCTATATTATTGGAATATCTTTGTTTTTCATTAGGAAGAGGTATCAAATGTCATTATGAAAATACATTTTTTAAAAAAGTAATATGATTTTCAAACAAAAGTGTGTGTTGTGCATGTACTTTTTGTTAAAAACTCAGTAGACAATTCTGAAAGCTGTTAACTTCTGAAATTCCAATCCATGTGATGGGGCGTTCAAAGACGTGACCCACATCAGGGTGGGGAAGTACCGGCTTCTCAGGAAATAAAGATGTGCTTTAGCTCAGCAAGTATGTGTAGAACAGGTAGTTAATTTCAGAGTGAAGTTGAAATAACTCAGATGTTTGACTAGAACATACTTAATTCATTTAGTTAGTAAGACAGTATATTGCTTTCAAGTGAATTTGTTGATAAAAGTTTGGAGGAAATAAGTAAGCACTCATTTAGAAAATATGAAGAGAGTACTGGCTGCAGGAAGACTTGACAAGAGTAGAACAATTAGCAGCTATTTAGCCCAGAATACTAAGTTGAGAAGTACTAGGAAAATATAAAAATTATGATTTAAACTGAAGAAATTAGCAAGAGAACTTACTAATCAAATAATTAATTACTATTAAGAAAAATATTTTTTCACGTGTACTTTAGTGCCAACAGAAACATAAATAGCTGCCCTGACTGCCCAGAAAGTGGTATTTTTGGCCTGTTCTGGGTAAGATTACAGAAGTCTCGCTGGCAAGGGCATTGTTTCACATTGCTGAAAAGGGACGTGGGGAGCTCCTCGGTTGTGCGTGGTGTCACCCTTTCATTTTCTCCTTAGTCCTATTGGAATTTCAAGTACTTACAAACAAGCTTTCAAATGACAGTTAATTGGTGCCTGTTGTCACCCTCTGATGTATATGATCCCGCGTGAAAAGCTTTCCCTGCTAAAGATGCTGGTCGTGTACCAGAACTGAATGGAGATGGCTGGTGTTATTTCTGAAGAACGTTGAGTTATGTCTAGGGGTTGCCTCTGCACGATGGTTTGATCCTCATTAAATTCGGTGTCTGCTCCTTGGGATGATCTCATCCTTAGCAGGATGCAATTCATAAGGAATATTGGCTGGTGAGGTAATGCCCATTCTGTAGTTGTGATTGGAGCTGCAGAAAGTTCACGGAACGTGGGATGATGGATATGAGTATTTGGGCACATCTGTGCTCATTCTCTGTCCTGGCAGCGGGTGCTGCTCCCCGCGTTACAGGGGGAACCTGGCTGTTCCCCCCATGTCCTCTGTCGCGGTGCCCAGCTACAACTTACCTGGTAAAATGTGGGATGGAGCAAAAATTGCTGTCGAGTCAGCGAGCGCTTCTGCTCTGTAGTGAGAGACTGTCTTGTGCTCTGTCTGAAGATCCACCTCTGCTGAATCCTTGAAGTGAGCATGGAAGTTAGAAATGCCTTGGAGAGCAGAGAGAGGAACAAGGATATGGACAGGACAGCTGCTGGGGGTGGCCAGGTGGGACAGGTCACTGCAGTGTCACATCTAAATGGTTAGAACCTGAACCTCATTTACAGAAAAGCTCAGGAAACAACTGGGGCTGCCCCAGTGACTGTAACGCTGGGTGTTATTGGAAAAGCCATGAGCAAATTGGAGTTTGTCCTGATGCTGGAACGAGCATCGACTCCCATGATGGAGGGGTGCCTGAAGACCACTGTTCCTTTCCTGGGCTGTGTAAGGAACTGCCCAGACCCTGCTGTCTGCACCTCATCTGCCAGCGTTACACACCCTGCCCCGGGGGACAGCTTCCCTGGGACTCACCAGGTTTATTCCTGTTGAAGGGAGAAAGTGATGGTTACACTAGACCGTCCCGTGGCATCGTGTCCCCCAGCTTTGGGCAGCGAGGGCAGAACACGCCGTGTTCGCTTTTACTCGCTGCCTGACATTGCAAATTATGCAAGCAGATACCTTTTGTAAAAATCAGTGAAAAAACAGTGAAAAAATGCACACAATGCAAAAAAAAAAAAAAAACAACAAACAAAAAACAGAACAACCTTATTGCATTTTACTGTAACTCCTTCCTTTCCTCTTTTGCCCACTCCTCCCGTTGAGGGCATTCAAACCTTCCTCGATGCAGTGTCACTTCAGCTCTTTCTCCCTGAGCTATCAGAAATTGTCCCTTTGTCTTCTCTGCTGCTTCCCTGCTGGGCTGCTGCTGCACGAACTAACCTTCTGCTCCTTGTCTTCTCAAAGCAGGTCCTGCTTTGCTTCCCTGCGGTGTCCCAGGCAAAGGGTGACCAGCACCTGAGCCCCCCTCCAGTCAATACTGCATTGGTCAAGCACTGGGCAGAAGTATAGCGGGATTGATTGCTGTGTGTATTTATTGTGAGCAGGGTCCTCTCCCCACCCTTCCAAGGTAATAGTATTCCCAGTCCGTGATGAGGTGCATTTCAGATTGTACCTTGGCACTGTATTCTCTTATTTTCTAGGCATTTTTTCAAATACAAACCAGCATTTCAGCAGTCTAGGGATATTTTAAGGAATTTTTCCATTACGAAAACGAGCATCTCAGCAGTCAAGATATTCTGTTTAAGCACCATGTGAAAATACATAGAGAGCGCAAGAGACGGGCAATTTAATGTGTCGAGAACTGTTAACCCCTGGTGTTCTGAACAGTCTTTGCACGATTGCCTGTATCTCACTGCTAATGGGTGTTAGTGTTCCTGGGTGTCAGTTTCTTGATGCTGAGTCGCTGCTGCAGCCCTGGGGTCACCGGGTCTCCCGGGGCTGTTCTTTGTCATCCTTACGCGCTGGGGCGGGTGGTGACCGTGTCACACTGTGCCACAACAGTCCTTTGCTGCTGCCGCTTCAACAGAGGTGCAAACCTGCGCCAAACGCCTGTGGTTCAGCAGAAGTTCCTTCAGATGGTGGGGGTTCTTTTTTTGTTAGTAAAGCTGCAGGCAGACAAGTGCCATTGCTGAATCCGCCCTCAAATGCATCTCCAAAATCTGTTGAGTATGAAGAAGGTCATCATGATGTGTAACCCTTTATTTTATTTTATTTTTAATCTGGGATGGTTGCTAATCCTTTAAGAATGTTGCCTGGTAGCCAAAAAAGATGGATCTTGAGACGCTGAGAGAGGATCCGTGGGAATTTTGGAGTTTGACCCCGACTTGTGAATCTGCGGTTGCTTCCAGAGAGCTGTTCCCGTGCTTCCCGCGGTGTACCTGGGAGGAATCCTGCCATGGTGTCCTCACCAACAGGAAATCGGAGAAGCTGGCCAGAGGTAGTGAACCTCAGGCAAATTGAAGAGGCAGTACGATTTACTAAAGCTTGTGGGTGAATATTTGTCATCGTCCCCTTCATCTTGAATAGTAAGTTAGGAATGGAATTTAATTGACCACAGATTTTCTGCCTTGCCTTGCTTGCCTTGTAAAATACCAGAACATGGTACGACTTGGAGCCAAAAATTTGATCAGCTGTTCTGGTGTGTGTATTTGGTCACAGGCCGATGAGTGCCACCAAGAAGATAATGTTCTAGCAGCCTGAACATCTAGCACTTGTGCTCCAAACACTGCAAAATGCTTACAAAAAAAGCTCAAATTAGTTCAGTGTCTTAAAAGTGTTTCCAAAGTTGTCAACTATTTGTTTGCTGACATGAATGTGTCAGGGACCAGAGCTGAGAAGTAGTCTTGAGAAGCAGACCTTTCTGCCCTTCACAGCATCATCTCTGTCCACTACAGCGTAACTACGTGAGCGGTGGGGCTCTGGCACGTCTTCTGGAGAATCTGAAGTACATGGCAGTAAAAACCACAGGTATTTACACAATTCTGGATGTGACAGAAGATGCATTTGGTGTTCACCGTGTTTCAGTTTTCATCATTGATGCATAATCAGAATTTGTTACGACAGATTCGTGTTTTAGAAAGTCCATGAATTTAAGATTTCCTTCTTCCTGAAAATCAGAGGAGTGTATGTACTAAACTGGTGGGACCCTGTTCTTTTTCTTCTCTGGAAGTCCTGGGGGGACGGTCACTCTCTGATCTGTTCTGGTGCAGAACACTCACAGTGAAGCAGTTTGAACCCAGTTCTGGAACCCTTGGAACCCATACTTGGTGCATAGTAACATGAAGCTTCTGTCTTGAAACAGATTAACTGTCCTGAAAGAAACAGATTGTGTAAAATTGTAAAAAAAAAAAGTATAGAAAATTTATCAGTTTATTTAAAAAAAAAGTTACTTGTATATATTTGCAGTTTTGCCAAGGATTTGACTTCTTGCAAGGCAGTTTCAGCCCTAATGAAGTTGCATACAGATGTCTGTTAGCTTGCTGCTCAATATTAAGTATTTTTTCTTTTAGACATGTCTTTCATCTAAGTTTAGTGCAATTTAAGTAAAATATGTTTGAAAATTTTAGTTGGTGACTTCAGCAGTAGTGTTAGAAAAGACAATACAACCGTTTTTGCTGTAGCTTTTAAAGTTTTCTTTTATTAATAGAGTTCTTTTTCCCTTGACATTGCCAGCGTCCATCCCTACAGCCTCTGACTTCTTGCTGTCGTCTGAACCAAATCTGGTAGCGGATTTCCCTGCGGAGATGCCTGAGCTCTGGGGGGGCTGTGATGAGTTGGGGTGATGCTGCCCCCGGTCTGCGGCGCAGCCAGCGAGTCAGCTCGGCAGCGGGGTCCGTGGCACACACGGTGCTGAGAAACTGCTCAGGAAAGAGAATTGTGAATGAAACGGGGAGAATCGACTGTACGAAATAGTGTGATTCGCTTCCATTTTTTCACAGCAGGAATTCTTTTTGAAACTACGAGCCAGATTGAACCCAAGGCCAGCAGTTACTCTGGATTGGTTTAGAAATCCGAGTTCACGCGACCTGACTTTAAATCCCAGATCGGTGCCAGACCTTTTTTCCCAGATTGGTCTGATTTTCAGCATTTCTGCAGATCCCAGTCGACAGTTGTTTGTTCCAACATCTTTGCAAATGAAGTTACCCACTGAGCATTGTTCAGGGAGGTTCTCTCACAGTGAACTAGATCAAGGGATAAATGTTAAAAATAAATACGTCTAAAATAATTAATTTTAAAAGAAATTTTCCTTGGGCTATGGCCTCACTCCTGTTTTTTACAATAAACTTTTTAGGTACACATATTGTTTATTATGATAATAAAGTTAGAGAAGTTAAGCCTGCTTCCTAATAACAAAGATCTTTGCTCTGTTCTTCATTCCAGTTTCTGGTTCCGTAGGCGCCAAGCAGCTGCTGGGTGTTTGGCAAAACGATAACATGCCCCCAGGGCCTAACCTAAATACCTGGGGCAGGAAAAATAGGAAAGGAGAAACAAATAAAAGATGACAGTAAACATGAAGAGATACACAGAAGTTGAAGTAAGAAATCAGAGCAGTTATTGTGATGAACTGCTCCATCCAGTATTTCCAGTACAGCAGCGCCCGTGAGCCCCGGCTCGGTTTTGGGGGAGTGCCTGTGACAGGCTGGGGGGTTCTGCTGGGGACGCAGAAGGACGGGATGCAGTGTGCAGCTGTCGTGATGGCTGGGCAGAAGAAAAGCTTCTAAGAGAAATGGCGGAATAGTTTCAGGGCTGGCAGGAGTTACTTGTCCTTATAGTTATTTTTAAAGAATATCTTAAGAAAATATGTCTGTTGTCACAGTAAGAAAGTTTTATTGCCCGAAGGTTATCAATAAGTTAACTTGCAGATACCATTTTAAGTTACTAGAAGCAAAGCTGAGGTCTTTTTAAAGTAAAGTTTTTGTGATTTATTGTATATGTTATTAAGAGTGAAAAATCTATGTTGTTTATATTTATTTTCCAAATACGGACTTGGTTAGAAAACAACAAGGCTGGAATTCTGCCGGAATTTAATCTTTAAGTTTTTGAGTTGGAGGACATATTTTTCTTCTGCAGTATTCTGCAAAATTTTATGTTGCAAGTAATATTTTTTTTTTTAGTTAACATTAAAACTTTTTTAAAAAACAGAAAGCAAAAGTCTATCAAAGCCATAGTATACTGTCATTGGAATGTCAGTGTGTTAGTGTATGGAGGTACCTGTTTCAGCTCACTTGTTATTGTAAAAGTATCATTTAAAAAAAAAAAAAGTATAAAGTATTAGAGTGAATGCTTTTATTGTCTAAAGTAGATCTTGAGGTACTATAATTGCATATAAATTCTACCATTTACATGTTTGCTCCTTCGGGTGGTCTAGGTAAGAAAGTTCACCCTAAACTCCTTGTAAGCGTCAGTACCTTGCACTCCTTAAAAAGAGGTTGGAATTCCCTTTCCTCTGGCAGCGCTTTGGGGAGCGGGGGGTGCTGGGGGGTCTGCGGGGCGGGGGCCATGGCCGTCCCCCGGTTCCGACGTGTGACTCGGGAGCCACCTGCCCTCCTGCACCCCTGGTTTTGGGCAGGTAGCGGGGAGTCTGGTGCCGTGTGTCACCCTGGTTGGCTCCCATGAATTCCTCACTTCGGAGTGACGCAGCTCAGTGCATGTGTCCCCATGGACTCCAAGCCCTGGCTTGGCTTCAGCCAGGGGAGGTGTCCCCAGAGCCTGGTGTGCTCTCACCGAAGGGTGATTTTCCCTCTCACTTACCTGAGGGACATCTTCCTATTCCGATTTTTTTTCCAGTGGCTGATAAATATATCCATTGTAAATCTGTGTCTTTTTGTAACCCCATCTGTGTGGGCAGAAGTAGCACATTCAGAGCTTTAACACATGGAAACAAACAGGATTTGAAAATGTTGTATGAAGCGCGGAGTCTTTGGAGACAGTTAGTGCCCTGAAGTCTGCTTTATACAGAAGAGATTAACACCATTATTCTGTGTATAATCTCTCCAGCAAAACACTGTCGCCTATTTCTGTCAACAACTGCTTTCTTTGCTTTGGCAGCTGGAAGAAGTTTGAGTCGTGTAGGCAACAGGACAGGCTTTATAAGTTGCAGGACCCAATTTTAAAAATATTTGGGAAGGTAACTTCAGTTTTGAGAAGTTAAATTATTTTCATTAACTAAATATTTTTTTTAAACAAGCTTAGAAAAGACTAATTATATCTGCTGCGTGTGACGTCACCCGTGATGAGGGGGGGTCAGTGTTGTGCCTTTTGGGAAGGCGGGTCCTCCCAGCCACCTCCCTGCTGGGTGTTATAAAAGTAGTAGTCAAGATGTGAAAGATTTATTATTTCATATTAATCAATATGTCAGTGTTCTTTTCCAAATCATTGAATTAAATTACTAGTTAATAAATTATTATATTTAAAGTAAAATTTTACTGCTTTCCCTAATAAATTGTTAATTTGAAAATTAAAACTAAGATAAAAAAATATACACTTCAATAAATACTGCATTGTATTTGATTTTCTGATTTATGGCAAATAAGATGTAAAAAATTTGCCAAATTTTGAATTTAGTAGCTGAACCAAAGCTTCTGCTCTCCTCAGTTTCTTTACGTGGGTGGAAGAATCACATCGTGGTGCACAGCTTCTGTTTGTGGATGGTGGGTGCTCTGGGCTCCAAGTATTCGCCCCCCACCTCGCTCCCCTGGTGGGGCAGGTGGGGGTAGGAGAGATGCCGGTGCCTCTGCCGTGGGGCGAGCAGGGGCTCTGCCTGGGCTCTTACCTTCTGAGTGAGCACACGTGGGTGTGGATGCTGATGGGGTTGTGTGTGCTGGTGGACAGGCAGGATGGGCTGTGTGTGCTGGTGGACAGGCAGGATGGGCTGTGTGTGCTGGTGGAGAGGCAGGATGGGCTGTGTGTGCTGGTGGACAGGCAGGATGGGCTGTGTGTGCTGGTGGACAGCTGGACTGGGTGTATGTGTGGGGAGGGCAGCAAGAAACGAGCCGTTAGTCACACAAAATAGACATGAAGCCATCAGCTTGTGTCTTGGGCACATCTAAGGGACCGATGGGGAACAACCCCATCACGATTTTCTCAGTACCTGTCCTGCTAACAGTTCTAATGAACTACGTGAATTTTTAGTTTGATGGTTTACACTTTGTAATTTGAAACAAATGACTAGAGTTAATCAGTAAGTCAGCATACAAGAATGCAAAGAACCAAGTCTCCCCTTGTATGCTAAATGAAAAGATTTCTTCCAGATTCTTGCTTTGATCATTAGACCCTTTTAAATAAGCAAACATTACTTAGTTGCTAAGCCACAGACTGCAGTTCGTTAGTGTGTTAGCACAAATATTGGAAAAGGGCTACTAAACCAATATTAGCTGGAGGAGCGGTGCGTGGGCTGGGGGTAATGCAATGAACGTGACACCAGGGCGTTTGGAAAGGTTGCTTATGGGGATTAAAACCTTTTCTGTTTGCAGAAACCTGCCCCATGCAGCAAGGAGAAGTGCAAACCTGCATAGGTCTGTTTTTCTGCTACTGATACCTGTAAGGCTTTAATAGTCTTATAAATAATTTTGTGTCTATTCTCTATTTTAAATGTTGCCCAGATGGGTTGCCGTGGCATTACTTTGTCTAATGGTGATCCTTACAACTGGTTTTCATTAGAATACTTGTAAGCATAGATGGAAAACCAGAATGGCATCTTAGTTAAATAGCTGGTTTGGGAGCCCAACTCAAAATCTTGTCTCCGAAGGTATTTCAGGTTTAATGATTACATGCCGTGGTTTAACTCGGTGCCTTTTGGCAGAGCCTGTCGAACTTTACAACAACTCATGCTACTTTGAATTTTTTTGGTGTTCAGGGTATTATCTTAAGTAACTGAACTAACAGTTGATGCTTTTGTGTTCTTCACAGATCTCCAATGCAGTGAGAGAAGAAGAAGGAGCAGAAGATATTTTTGAGTATTTTCCTCTCCTTGTGAGAACGCTCCCGCTGTTTGACACACGCTGTTTGTGCAAAGATGATGAGGTCTGTGTAAGACCATGTGGAACAGGTGCTCTCTGTGGATACCGTGCCACCACCCAGAGGACTGCTCTCTCTAACTATATAACTGGTGCTTTACTGGAAGCAACTACATCATTAGGAGCAAGGAGTGGTCTTTTAAATATCTTTGGAGGATCAACTGGAAGAACAATGCTTAAAGGTAATGAATATTTAATTTTTTTCAAACCCTGTCCACTTTAAATATAGGATGTATTGCAAAAGATATGATACTGTATAATATTCTGTAGTTTACCTGCTCATACGTGAAGTTAACAGCTAAAAAAGACGTTCATGCTTTCAAAGATTTTTCATTGCAATCATTATGAGGCCTGACTAGCGATGTTTGTTGAACAAAGCACAAATGCATGCAAAACTGAAAAGATTTTTGTTACAAAACAGATACCTTTTCAGTTGTGGCTTTTTGTTTTGTTTGTTTGTTTGTTTGTTTTTAATTGAGAAACATCCTCTCCGCATCCACAGTCAGTGCATCCAGTGTGAGTACCAACAGTGCACTTCTCCTT
>JAOTQQ010000002.1:21119102-21131428 GCA_026546715.1 Gallinago undulata | reverse complement strand
GTTTTTAATTGAGAAACATCCTCTCCGCATCCACAGTCAGTGCATCCAGTGTGAGTACCAACAGTGCACTTCTCCTTTACTGCTGGGCTTCTCCCAGACCCACCAGCCTTTAGTATTGGCTCATTTCCAGTAACTCGGGTATTGTCTGTGTGGAGGATGGATGTTATGTTCTACCTTTCTGTGCTGATCGTCTTTGGGTGCAGTAAGAACACCGTTATGGGATTTACTTTGGTCAGTTGGGGAAGTTTAATGGCACCAAGGCATTCTTGGTGTAAATTCATTGCATTAAAAGAAGATTTTGTACAGAATAGTAACTGCATTTTAAATTCATTTTTAATTAACGACTAGAATATTTCCTGATTATTTGTCATAATCTGATATACAGTAGCACGAGGATGTAGCATCTCAGTTGTACAACTGTAGAACTGAAGTATGTGGATATTACAGCTTGCCCAAAATTCTACAGGAGTATGACAAAATCAGTACGGAATTCTCGGTACAGTTCCTTAACTACTGCAGATTTTGAACTCCTTTTTACAAACAAATAATGATATAGTTTGTGCTTTATACCAAAGCTCATGTTCTGAGCCCAAGGCAGTGAGACCTTAGAGGCAAAGCACTGCAGTTCCACAGGGAAGCGGTGTCGATAGGAGAGATTTGCTTTGATTTACTGCAGCGGTCTGGGCATGACTTACTGTAGTGGTCTCTGTTGAGGAAGACATGTGCTGCAGCTTTAGGATATTGTAGTTTTCTGGTTGTTCGTGTTATGGTTATTTTCATCTGTCCAGCATCCTCTCTTACTGCAGGATTTAACTTTAAGCACGAGCTAATCTCATCTGAATCTGACAACTGTTAATTGACATAGATAACAACGCTGCTGTCAAATGCAACGGAGGATTTATCACAGGATACGGCGTGTCATCGAAACACTTCACTGAGCAGTTGTTTGGAGGTGTTGAAGAGGGAATATATTGATCCTGTTGCTGTGGGTTAACCCTGGTTGGCAGCCAAGCACCACGCTGCTGCTGGCATCCCCCCGCCGTGGGATGGGGAGAAAATCGTCAGGGTAAAAGTGTGAAAATTCCTAGCCTGAAATGTAACCAGTTTAATAGATTAAACCAAAAGCTGCTCGTGCAGGCCAAGGAAGATATTCATTCACCAATTCCCGTGGCAGGCAGTCGTTCAGCAGTCCCAGGAGAGCAAGGCTCTGTCACACGGAACGGCTGCTCGGGGAGACACACACTGTCACTCCAGATGTCCCCCTGCCTCCTTGTCCCCAGCTTCTATTACTGGGCATGGTGCTGTGTGCTACGGGATATCCCTTAGGTCGGTTGGGGCCAGCTGTCCCGGCAGCGTCCCCTCCCTGAAGTCAGGGGTGTCATATGCTGCAGAGACACCAGGGAGATGAAAATAAGTATTTGCTTTGAGAGGCAGAGGCCGTGAGTGCCCCTGCAGCAGCTCCAGTGCTGGGCACTGCCCTCAACTAGTGCCAGCAGCAGGAAACTAGTGTTGTAACTTCTAGGTTGGGTTTCTCCATTTTCTCCATGTCGCTCAGCATGTTGAAGGAAAACACCTTCTCTGATTCTGTTCCTGCTGTTGCGATCAAGAATAGCAGGTGTTTGTTGTTCCTGTGTCTCACAGGCTGGGAAGGAGGGTGGGTTACCGAGTGTTGCCTTGCTTCCACAGAAACTTTAAGCATAGGTTCTCACCTATGCTTTGTATTTATTTTTTATTTTTTGTCATAGAATATGTCTTACGGTTTTTCCTTTAAAATTGTACTTGAGAAAGGATTTGCACTGTAGGATGATGTCTGAGGTCCTAGCAGAAAGGTCCTGATGGAAGTGCAGATGCCTGGTTTGTGTGGGACAGAGCAGTGTGGAGACACTCCAGCTGTTCCTGAGCTGGAGCAATCTCACCATGCAGGGAAATCCCCTGGAGCACCTGGTTTGACGACAATTAGGCAGCCCTAGTTAATAATCCTTTAGACTGTGACCCTTCCTGGGGATGGCACTAGCCGAGGTGGTGGCAGTTACAGTGTGAGTACTCCCTGCTTCCCTCTACAGCAGAAAAAGGGCTTTTAAGAATGTCTACAAAACAAGATTTAGTTTAAATGAGTAATCTCGCAATTAACATAATTATAAGCTGCGGTTTACCAGCTTTTGAGACTTTTTTATAAAAAAAAAAAAATCAGTATAGTTCTTTCTGTTCCAAATTAGAAAAGAGCTTGGTCAAACCTTTTTTTTCAAGGTTGGGGAGTATTGTCTACTGACCGTGTTCTTCTGGAAGCTCATTTCCAGTACAGACATGGAACTGTGGACATAATTTAGACGGCTGTCCACTCCAGAGTAATTATTACTGCACTTGGAATGATTTTCAAGACAGTTCTTAAAAAGCTTCAGAAGTGGAAGTGAATTTGTTTATTAAAACCAACCTGTATCAGCTGGGCTTGAAAAGATCTCGAGGGCTGTCGGATTTCTGTTTGGAGGACCTCTTCTGGACCAGACAACATTCCACTACTTTTCCTTCAAAATGCTTGCAATTCCTGGAGATACAGTTCAGCACTCTTACATAATCTGTTTAAAGAGGAGCCCGTTCCTTTAATGGAGAGTGCCCTTCATGATTTAAAAGGAAGACTTCTCCAAGCCTTGGAGCTGGTAGCTCTGTAGTGAGGGCTTTTACGGAGCCTCTGCCCTGGAGACAGGGATCCTGCACACGCACAGTCCCTGCTGCTGGGATGGGCTCTGGTTTTTTATCTCTCTGGCACTAAGCACGTTGTGTTCAGCCCTTCAGGAGCTCTTGGGTGACCTGGGCAGTCAACCTCACAGTACAAGCAGTCCTGCTCCAGCAGACACTGTCCTGGGGCTGTGTTTCGTAGCTGAGGACTCTGGACGTTCTGTGTCCCCAGGGCCCAGTGGTTGTGTGGGCAGACCAGCTGCCAGCGGTGGTCGTTCCAGGGAAGGCTTCCGAACGTGCCAGAATTCCCAGTCACGTGGAGCTGGGAGCCTTTAGAAGCTGCTGTAGGGCCTGCTCTGTGGGAGACCCCTCTGTCGGGTGGGAGGCGGGAGCAGACCCTGCTCTCAGCGGGCTCCCCCCAGGAGCTGCAGCCCCGCTCCGGGGGCGCAGGGTGGTCTGAGAGGGGGCTCCCGGGAACCGCAGAGGCCTGGAGTTCCCACAGCTGCTCAGCGACAGCCACGTCCTCGGCAGCATCTCTTCCTACACACATCAGGGTCTTCACGGGGGTTTCAGCTGGGCTGGTTTAGCACCTCTGTGTGTAGCTGGGAGTTGCTGGCTAGGAAGAAGCTTTGAGAATGTCTTTCAGTGGGGTTTGGACTGGAACCAGATTTCTTCCTGTGGAAAGGAACCCTGCTTCTCAGCCTGTTCTGGTTCTTACAAATGGTTTGTTACAGAGGCTTATTCACAGCTGTTAGTGGGCCAGAACTTCTGGAACACTGGAATAGAATAATTTGAAGACTCTGTCACTTTCAGAGTTCATGTGGTGGCGGCAATTTTTTTACAGAAAGTGAAAAAAAAAGTTTGGGTCTTTTTTAAATCTTAAGGAAAGAACTAGGGTATGTGAAAATGTTTGTGCTTGGTATTTGATGCTTGTGTCCAAAGTCCTTCCCTGTGCCCCCACCCCTGAATCCCATTGTGAGAGTAACTTCTATACCTTTGTCATAGGTATATATATTCACTTCATAGGAAGAAGTGAATAATCAAAGTCTAAACTGTAATAAAAGTGTAATTTAAGTGTACAGTGGTGATAGAAGTGTAATCTAGGTTAGAAGGAAAGTGAAACGAGGTGCCTGAGGATGGAGCAAACAGCACAGTGGCTGGAAAGCTGCCCAGCAGAAAAGGACCTGGGGGTGTTGGTGGACAGCTGGCTGAACATGAGCCAGCAGTGTGCCCAGGTGGCCAAGAAGGCCAACAGCATCCTGGTCTGTATCAG
Source organism: Gallinago undulata (assembly GCA_026546715.1). Lineage (NCBI taxonomy): Eukaryota > Metazoa > Chordata > Aves > Charadriiformes > Scolopacidae > Gallinago > Gallinago undulata. The sequence continues at coordinate 21,127,482 of JAOTQQ010000002.1, read as the reverse complement.
GAACAGTGTGGCCAGCAGGAGCAGGGCAGTGATGGTGCCTCTGTACTGGGCACTGGTGAGGCCTCACCTCCAGTGCTGTGTTCAGTTCTGGGCCCCTCACCACAGGAAGGACATTGAGGTGCTGGAGCGTGTCCAGAGGAGAGCCAAGCTGGTGAAGGGTCTGGAGAAAAAGTCCTAGGAGGAGAGGCTGAGGGAACTGGGCATGTTTAATTTGGAGAAGAGGAGGTTGAGGGGGGACCTCATTGCCCTCTACATCTACCTGGAAGGAGGGTGTAGAGAGGTGGGGGTTGGCCTCTTCTCCCAAGGGAATCATGACAGGAGCAGAGGAAGTGGTCTAAAGTTGGGGCAGGGGAGGTTTAGATTAGATATTAGGAAGAATGACTTTACTGAAAGAGTGGTCAGGCACTGGAACAGCCTGCCCAGGGAGGTGGTGGAGTCACCATCCCTGGAAGTGTTTAAGAAATGTGTAGACATGGCTCTTCAGGGCATGCTCTAGTGGCCAACATTATTGGTTTGTGGATGGGTGTGAGGTGGTGGGGTGTTGTGTTTTTTGTGGTGTGTGTTTTTGGTTTGGTTTGGGGGGTTTTTTTTGTTGTTTTTTTTGTGGTTGTGTGGTTGGACTCGATGATCTCGGAGGTCCCTTCCAACCATGGTGATTTTGTGATTTCTCATCAATATTCTTTCCACTTTAGTATCTTTCAAAGCTGTTTAAGTCTGATGCTACTTTAAGTGATCTGTGGCCTGTACCAGGCCTCTATCCCTGGTCCCTGTTGTTCTTTCCAGAGAAAAGTTGCTGAGAATTTGTTGAAAAGACAACAACAGTTTTTGACCAAGAACAAAAGGAAACTAGTTTGTTGTGAACGTGCGGGCAGACTATATTGATCTAAGAAAACCTACATCACTCATCCCTCTGTATCCAGAATTACCCGTTCTCTGTTCTCAGGCTTTGCCTCAGCAGAGGTTGGCAGCAAACGGGTCTGTGGCTTTTCCCACTGTTGTTTCTTGTACCCTCTGCACAAGGCTCATTGTTAGGATACTGGTGAAATTCCATGCCCCCTGAAGCTGGGGCAGTTCCTGACAGCTAGAGGTGAGAGGTGCACAGATTGAGGAAGGCCAGCGTGATTTCCCGGGTCTGTAGTCAGCTTAACCTTGGGGCTAAAGGCTGAGACCAGTGAAAGTGAGGGGTAAAGCCAAATGAGCTGAGATTAAGACCCAAAAAGATGAAATGTGTCTGAGGGGTGAGAAGCGATGGTAAGAAGACGGGTAAGGCAAGAGGCTTTAGGAAAGGAGACAAAGTCCAGGAGGTGTGTCAGACAGGGAGTAGATAAGGTGAGGCAAGGGAGTGGGTCAGGGAGTCGGGGATTTCCCACTGCTCGGGGGACTCCAGGATGTAGATGAAGATGAGCAGGACCACGTGCAGGTCAGTCGGCCAGGGGCAGAGCCAGGGGTGACAAGGCAGGAGGCACCGGCCAAGGCTGAGACGGCAGGAAGGAGGAGGAGGGTTTGGGAGGAGAGCTGTCGCCAGGGGACACCGGGGACTGGAGCTGGCCACAAGGGTTGTCTCCGTAGACTGGCAGAAGGGAAAGGTCACCACAGCTAGTCCTGAACCAACGTTAGTGTAACAAAAACTTCCTGTAATCCAACACGTGTTGTACGTTGTGGGCACAAAGAACTAAGCTCTGCCAGCACGGCTTGTCTCATCCTTGTGGTCGTCTTTCTGAGTCCAGGAAGGTACGTTACTGCAAGATGAAACGATGCATGATTGATCCAGGGACTAAACTGAAGAGAACTAGTGCAAGTAGTCTAAGTAAAAAAAAAAATATAAATGTCTTAATCTGCAAAATTGGTCCCTTGGACAGAATAGGTACTGTTCTCCATGGCACAGGAAGGTCATGTTGGTGTGGGTCTGGATATCCAAACCAGCACACACAGCTACAGCGGTAGGAATTGGAGCTGAGTTTTGGATGGTTTTGTGTAGGTTTTAGTCACAGAAAGACTGTGTGGCAGTTTGGTTCTCTGGAGATCCTTCAACTTGTGCAGCTGAACCTCTGCTTACGGCAGTATTTTTGTTGGAGGGCTAGAGCTGCTGTTTCCACCGCAGGAAAAAGAGGTTAATTCACAGGGTGAGTCTGTGCTGTTAGAGCTTTGTTGTGAGGAGGGAATGAAGGACACGCTGAGGAGTGGGGGTGAAGGCTGGAAGAGCAGACGCTTGTGCAGAGTGATGTTAGTTTTAAAATCAAACATATTTTTTTATGAAAAGTAATTTGTAGAAAAAATGAGATGGGATTCAAAGCTCAGATAGTTAATCCCCTCAACTGCTTATTATCGTTTATTATTTTAAAGATCTGAACATTTGTTTGAATGGGCCTTGTAAAAGTAGTGTCCATGGGAACTTTGAAAGTGCAGAATGAAACTTTTTTGGTATATTTATTTTAGCATGTCAATCATAAGCAAAAAACCCCAAGGACATCAAGCCTCGAGATGGCTCAAGAGTCGTCTCTAAAGATTCCCTTGAAGTTTTGTTTCTAGGAAAAAAAAATAGTAGAAAATCAATTATTGTAGGATAATGCTGTTTTATTTATATCCAGACACAATTGGTTTTGGTTTAAATTCTAAGATATACTGTACAGTTTTCTTTGTAGAATCAAGAACATTTTGATTTTTTTCTTTAGGTTTTATAGGTTTATATTTAGTGGAGAATTCTCTAGGATTGACCCTGTAATGATGAGAAATGCTTAGTCTGTTTTATTTTGTACTTTTGTAAGGAGATAGCATTGATAAAATGGATATTAATAAATAAAATTAACTTTTAAATTCTATACTGTATCATCGTGGGGGTCCTTACACAAATTCTTCAGAAATGTAAGCATGCTCCTTTTCAGCTGGAAGTATGGAACAGCACTACATTGTCATCCTTCCAATTAAGAGGGAATGTGCTGGTATTGCCATGAAGTGTGAGGGTGTGCTGGCCGGGTTCCGTGGCCGTTCCTCCGGGGAGGTTTTCCAGACAGGATCTTGCCACACGACCAGGGTGCCGGGGAGAGCACTGCTCGCCTTCCAGCTCCGCACGGATCGTGCTCCCGGCTCCTGGGGAAGCGGGGAGAGGCTCCTCGGGGCGGGGAATTGGGTTTCAGCCTTCTTCACTCCAGCACATGGCATAGCTGGATTTTCACCAATGCAGTCCTGCTGCTGGTGTGCGGGGTGTGTGGACGTGGCCGAGGGTAGAATGGAGAAAAGATGAGATAAAACGCCAGAGCCTGGTAGTAAAGGCTGCAGGGAGGAAGGCAGAGGCTTGGTGCCTGTGGAGGCTGCTAACACAGATGCAGTCTGGAAGGCTGTGCCGAGTCCCTCTATTCTTTACAGTTCATCACACTTCTGGGAGCCTCAGGGAGATTTTTTTCTTCTTTGCCTCTCAAAGAAACTTTTTTGGGCTGTTGCCCAAGCCATAGCCCTCGTCCCGTTAACGCTAATGCTATTGCCTTTTATTAGTGGCTGTTGTGCAGCGCACGAGAGCTGCAAAGGTACGGCATTTGCTAATAAAGAAATCCACGGCACGGCTTTTGTAATGCTTCAGCTGAAGTTTCCTAAAACAAAACTAGCTCCGTTTATTGCTCTTGGCCTGTTTAAACAACACTGATATAAATATAACTTGTACAAAAGCTGGGATGCAGGCTAACTTACTTCTTTAATATATTTAAAGACAAAAATCCAGCAGAACTTAAATCGCTCTTGTTTATAACTCTGCTGTCAAAATCAGGTGCTTTTAGTCTTCGCAGGATGTGTGCTCGTCCTTAACTTCTAAACTTCCGCGGGCCGGTGGGTAACCTGACCTCCGGGAGAGACGGCCAAGTCCTGTCTCCTGTGGCTCGCGGGAGGCACGTCCGCCCGGGGCTGGGACGGAGCGGCCACTGCCCCGGGGTGGGCTGCACCGCCCGCCTGCTGCCCCGGGGTGGGCTCCACCGCCCGCCTGCTGCCCCGGGGTGGGCTCCACAACCCGGCTCCCAGGCTCTGCCCGGACCCTTGGGGGAACCGCGGGTCCAATGGACGACGCTTGGGCTGGTAAGATGCGCGTTTCCGCGTCCCGGGTACCCAGCTGGGGTTGGGTGCAGGTTCTAAACCAGAGTGCTAGTTGTGTTTCCAGGGCTAGGATGAGAGTGGGCAGGGGGTTCTGACCTCCTGTTGGATCCATAACGTCTGCGATTAATGACTGCCCTTTATGGACACGTTAAACTCTTGCTGGGTGGAGAACGAAGTAGGGCTTTAATATAAACCATAGGAGCTTAAAGCCCTCTCTCAGTCTCAAGTGTGTATTTTGTATTTCAGCTTGTTCAAAATGAAATGTAATATAAATATTTATAAGTAATGTTGGTACACTTTGCATTTATTTGCTTCACATTGCAACTAGTTTGATACCAAATCGTGTTGTGGGACTTTCTTTTGTTCCTTATTCTACAAAAATCAGTGACTGTTACAAAAAGTCCTGGACAGAATATGGATATCAGTTATAATAAAAGTTTTTAAAAGTACTAGAACCAGGTAATTGTTTTCTTTCCTAAAGTTTAGAAATGATTCAAACGTTACAAGTTAGTAACGTATTTTGGAATGTAAATCCAGTTTGCTTTTTGCTCTAGCAAGCTGTTGTTGCATGTTCAGCGTACGAGTTTGTAACTTGTAACCCGTTTGTGCTTTGTGGATGCTGAAATCAGGTGATTTTTTCCCTTTTGAATGACATGAGTGCAACAGTAGCATGGAAAAGAAATGTTTTGCTACTAATTGGTCATAAAGAAACACCTCTATTTACATATTTTCTTTACCCTGGCCTGTGTAACTGGAATGAAGGTTCATGAAATGGCACTCGGTGAAAGGAATGTCTTTCTGTGCCGACCCTCCCCTTCCCTGGCTGCTCCGGGAGGCTCCGACGTTCGCCCTGCAGAGGTGCCCGTGGCAAGAGAAGACTCTCCTGGCTGTCAGCGCCTTGGCGGTCACCTCGGTGATTTAGACAGCGCAGAAAAAACGCCCCGATATGAAGTGTATCTGTATTAATTGCAAAATAATGGTGGTTTTAATCCCTTTATGCAGTCAGTGCTGAGGGATCTCAGACGCCTGGTAGCGTCACGGGAAACAGAGGGAACATTCTGTTGGTACTTTCAGAAATGTTAAAGTTCTGCTGGGACCCGGCCTTTGATAGGCTGATTGGTGATGGTTTAGCCTTGATTTGAGGTAGAACAATGTGAGCATTTTCTAGAAAATAAGCTGATATGGAATTTTTGTTAGTGCATGATTTGTTTCGTTTTTATTTAAGGGGCTTCATGTTGACATAGTTCTCTAATGTTTAAGTATTCACTTTGGAAATAGCTTTTATGTATAAAAATGCATTACTACACTTTTTAATAATTCTGCAATAAGTAAATTACCAGGGAGATTTATAAGCACACACTGACAATATTTTGCCTACAAAATAGCAAACAACAATAAAAGAGGTCTGTTGAAGCCTGGAATAACTCCATAGCTCTCTCCTGCATGCTCTGGGCTCTGGCTGGGTCCTTAAAAACCTTGAAGAGATATGGCATTATTGGTGTCACCCGTGATTTATGTGGGAGGACCTGGTTTTGCAGCCTCCTTTTTTGCCACCTCTCCCTTCTGAAAACTCTTAGAGAAAATGTTTGGGTTTAGTGTCCCTTCTTATTTCTTCAGAGCCATTGCCTTTGGGAGAGCAGAGCTCTGTTCCCTCCTCAGGAGCCGCGTTGTTTGTGTCTGGAACACTTCTATGGCCAGCAGGTCTGAGACGTGGGCACTGACACCACTGCTTTTTGCTTCACTACTAAGGTGATCGTTTAGAAGGTAAAATGGTCAACTGCCGTGTGACAATCCCACAGTCACAGCTGGAGGTGACTGTGCTGGTCCTTGAGTCCTGCTCTGCCCAAAGCCAGGCTCACCTGGATTATTTTCCTGCTCGTTTTGTCTTCTTACTACATGACCAATATTGTTGTCAAGGTTGGCCCCAGTTCCATTTTCAACCGTACCCCAGTCCCGGCAGCAGTGGCACCACGGGGAAGGGAAAGAAGAGAGAACTATTAATTTTGCTATGTACTTCTAAAGACGGAATTAGTTGTGTTTCAAGCCTTCAGTTTAAGGGAGATACCTTAAAGTCTGATGAAGTAATCTCAGCAGGTACTAATTTTGAGTTTGGTTTTGGAGTTTTTTTGGCAGAGTCATTAATTTAGAAAGTTTTTGTGTTGGAAAAGAACTGCAAACACATTTTCCAGTATAATCTGCTAAAGCTAACAACAAAGACACAATTCATTAAGAAGTCTTGTGACTGTTTAGGAAGAGCTTTTATGCAGTAAGTGTATTAATCCTGTGAAAACCAGATGGAATAAATACTTTGATTTTTACAACAAGGTAACTAGTTACAGTGCTGTGCTCTGTTTGCTGGAACAGCATCTCGTACGGCTGTGAATTCAGCGGCACGCAGCCTCCTGGCAGAGCCGCTGTGATGCCAGAACCCTCGCTAAGAATAGCTGGGAGGTAGCAAGACTTGGTTAAAAGAAATGCTGGTGTGCAATAATACTTATATAACACCACAGGCATGACTTACTATGACGGGAAGTCGTAAAATCATTATAATCCTTTATAAAAATAGTATATGAGTTTCCTTTAGCTTCCCATCGTTCCTCCTCCTGGGAAGGCTGAGCTAGTTAGGATGCCTGCTGGTACAGCCCTTTGGAAAGCTTTCTGGTAATTGTTGTAATTACATGTTTGCATTAAAAGATACCTTTTAAAATTACCTTTTAAAATTTGGAAATTGGATTCTAAAATGAGGAATAGCTTCTTTCATTTAATCTTGTAAACTCATTATGCAATCCTTTTCTTTACTCAGTAAATTTAGCTGTGGAATTGCTCTTTGCCCCGAGGAATTATCCGGCGCTGGCACTGGGGTTGCAGCAGCGCTGCGAGACGAGGGGGAGCTCAGAGGATCGCGGCTATCCCGGGCACAGACTTTGCGTTTGGTTTTCTCAAGCGAGAGGGGGAAGTAATCCAGAAGAAAAGAGCTGAATTACTTCCCTTCTGAAACAATGCCATGGCAAAAAATGGATTGTATTCCTCTGTAGTTGCGGGCTGTCCTTTCCACAGGCTGAGGTCCTGGGCTATACATTGACCCTACGTGAAAAATACCCATTTGACCTCTTTTGTACATTATAGTAATTGAGTTTTAATAGATCCTATGTAATCACCAATGAGGTTGGAGAAAGGAAGGGCTCAGAGAAAAGGCTCCCCCAGGCTAAGCCAATCCCCGAGTACAGGAAAGCCCCTGGGCAGGTTGCGTTGGGGTTTGGTACCTGGCATTCTCCCCAGGTGTCTCTGGTCCCCACCTCCCTCTGTGCATCTCCCACTGCTTCTCTCTCTGGCACTGCAGGGTGTGTGGAAGAGACCCCGTACGTTACTGTGCTGTTCTTAAACTTTTCTTACAAAGCCTTTGTTAAGTACCAAGCTTTTTGACGTGAGGGCACACATAGAACACCTTGATACCGTGTTTCTCAGAGGAAGAGTGTAAATCCCATTTTTAATTGTCTTCAGGTCCTTTTTTATTGCTTTCATTATGCCTCTCCATCACAACCAGTAACTGCTGAAGACGTGTATCAGTTGTTAATTTTTAATCCAGAGTACCTTTTATAGTGTAGTCCTTTAAACATTTGTGCTCAACTCAACGGGACTGCACCTGTGTAGTCAGCATCGATTTTGTGGCAGGTCGTGAATGGGACTGTATTAATACTGGCTTTGAAGATAGTCCACGTTTAACTCCAACTAAAGAAAAACATTGTACATGATATATAGAATGAAAATTTAACTGCAACTGCAAGAAAAATAATATAAAAAATAGAATAGTCCAAAATAGCCCAGTTGGCAGGGGCCCACAGCAACCCTCTAGTTCAACTGCGAGAGCCAGCCTTAATTTCTTTCAACTCAAATTTCAGAGATTGCGCCTGTGTTTATCTAGGAATGTAGGTAGGGATTACAGCAAGCCCATGGGCTCCGATTTTATATCTGTGGCTTTGCGTGCTCTAAGCAGGACACAGACACCCTGAATGTGAGTGTGGAGCCCAGCCCGGGCAGGGGGGCTCTGGCCGTGGGGCAGAGGCAGCTGAAGGGCGCTGTGGGGCGCGTGGGAAGAGCCATGGGTCTGCTCCCCGGCATTCCCGGGGGATATCATGGCTGCAGCCGCGTTACTGAGGGGGTCATCAAATAAAACTGACATTTTCAGGTTTTTTTTTGTGTCAGTTAATTATGTTTTAGACACCAGAGAGAAATTCTTTGGTGTGAGGGTGGTGAGAGCCTGGCCCAGGTTGCCCAGAGAAGCTGTGGCTGCCCCATCCCTGGA
>JAOTQQ010000002.1:21108980-21119002 GCA_026546715.1 Gallinago undulata | reverse complement strand
GGAGGGGTTCAAGGCCAGGCTGGATGGGGCTTGGAGCAACCTGGGCTGGTGGGAGGTGTCCCTGCCCAGGGCAGGGGTTGGAACTCCATGGTCTTTAAGGTCCCTTCCAACTCTAACCATTCTATGATTCTATGTTTTCCTTTTCACATCTTAAACGTCCCCCTCTCTTTTTGACTAGTTCCAGTGGATACTCTTCTAATGCGTCCTAAAATACTTGGGTGCCATTTCTTCAGTAATGAAGTGCAAGTGCTAAATGCTTGTGAATGGGGAGTGTTATCTCTTCCCTTCACACTGTTGTGAAATCCTTAAATTTGTTTCCAGTTCATCATTCTGTTCCATATTTGAAACTATCTATAAGCATATGTATCCTTGGTTCATTCGTTCTTGTATGAGAGAGTATTTTCATATTTTCCTCTACACAGTGAATTTTGGACTCAGAGGTAGGATTACTGCACTGTAAGAACTATTTCTTTATAGTAGTGTAGAACTCACTGTTCTTATTAACTCTTTGTTAAGTACCTTTCTAAATTCTGGTACTTTCTGTACTTCAGCACTTCGAAGGGCGTGTTCTTGGTAGGTTCTTTTTGCTGTGCTCTGCTGACATGAGTAATATAGAAATATTACTGGAAAAGTTCTGTGATGTTCCACTACATTTTTCTGGCTGAAGCCTTGGTACATCCTGCTGCCTTCTCTGGTTTGTGCTGGGCCAGTTCTTTGGGTATATTAAATTTACATGGTTTTTTTAAGTACAGATATATTTCCTGGGTTTTATTTTTGTTTGAAACCTAAAAATCTTGGCTGTCCAAGTAAATGACAGCCGATACAGTAATTCTCCCATTCCCGAAGTGTTCTCATGGTCAGGGAATGCCGTGAGCCCTCTCGGAGGCAGTGACAGGACCCTCAGCAAAGCCGTGTGGGGAGGGGGCAGAGTGAGGGGCTGTGGCTGCAGTTCCGTGGGTAAGAAGTTGGGTTTGTGTTATCCCAAGTGTAAGATAAAAGAGGGGAGCAAGGTTCCTTAGCAGAAGACACTTTGACCAGGAGTGCCCGCTCAGCAGTGTATGCTGTCGGTGGTTCCACTCTGTTCTCTGCAGGGATTCTGGAGGGGACACAGCTCGAGGGCAGCGTGTGGCGGTGGGATTCTGGGGAGGAAAGTGCTGAACGCGGGCCAGAGCCATGGAACCTCCCAATCCATCAAACATTCTTCAAGTGTGTTGCATTCCTTTCAAATTCCTTCACTCCTAAGCTTTGGGGCTTAAATTGGGAACATTTAATCAACTGGTGGTGTTTTTACTGGATGTGACTTGGATTAATCTTGTTCCAATAATCAGCGAGAATAACAATGAAAATACCTTATGCAGCAGATTTGCCCCCTTTGATTTACATGGAAACTCATGCACAGGATTGTCTTCTGCGTGAAGATCCAAAAAGCAATAACCATTAATCATAAAGACTGTACACTTATCAGATCTTACTTAATTATCATATTATTCCTTGACATAATTTAATTTCTCAGATTGGAATCTAGGCTTCATCTTGCAGCACTAACATCAGGGGCGGGTTTAGTGTTGCCTTCACTTGCTGTGACGCTGCAACCATCATTTTTACCTCAAAGGACTATAGTTCACGATTGATTTCCCAAGTGAAACCATTTTCTTTGAAATGTGTCTTTCAATTTAGGCATTCCTATTCTCTGCATTACTGGGGTGACCGGACAGGATGGGAACAGACGTTCCTCTTTCTCCCCATCCTGGAAAGGTCTCTTGTCCCAGGGGCTCTGGCCTTCAGGGGGAGACCAAAGGAAGGTGATATTTGCTACAGAATGTGTTTTTGAGGATCTGAAAGTCACAAATGCAGTTTGGGTCTGTGTTTGTGGTAGTTGTTAGACGTCGTGGAGCAAAGTGCAGGAGGTGGTTAAGTAGGGGGTGCTGCAGGGGAAGGAAAAGCTCCAAGGCTGGGGCTCTGAACACTGGAGGCAGTTTCCCAGTTATTTACGTTCTGAATGCTGTATTTTGCTGCAACTACAGTTGGTAGAGTCTTTCAAATTTAAAAGGTGCCTAACACAAAAAAGGAAATCTGAAAATTGAGCTCCTGAGCCTCTGCTTTACTGGGTACCTAACTTCACATGCATGTTGGTTTTGACACTGTTATTTTCCATAGGTATATATGTATTCTGAAATACCGTTTTTGTACCGTTTTTTGAGACTTTTTCTCCTAGTCTCACTGGTTCATAGGAGAGTTGTTTTATTCTTAAAACTGAAAAATTACTTACTTTCTACTTTATATAAATGGAAAAAAATAAAAATAAATTTAATTTTGATCCATCTTGATCAAAATACTGAACTATTGGAGCCTGCTCTGAGATTCTTGCACACTTTTTATTTACTGGATATTCCTCCATGGCAGAATTAACTCTAAGTTGTATGCCTTTTAGTTTAATTTTGTTCTCTTGGTGCACAGAAACTCCTGCTTTGATTTTGGATGTGCTTTTTGTCAATTTTTGTGAGTGAGGTTAAAGCTTGGGTTCTGTTTTAACTCAGGCAGTAACTTGTTCATTTTGTAGTGAGAATTGCACAGTTCTGTTTCTAGAACACTCTTTTCTTCCAAAGTCAACTCATAAATCTTCCCTTCGGACCATTTCTTTCATATGTGCTGGAATTTATCTGGTAATTTATATATACATTTATTTAGCATTTGAACTTAACATTCCCTGTGCTACGCTGTATTTATATCCAAGATTTTAAAAGCTCTTGGATACAGATGCTGCATGGAAAGTCCTCCTGCTGATGTGTTGCTCAAGCGAGGAGTCTTACGGGTTTACTCTGTTGAGATTGTGCTCACTTAAGAAAGAGGGTGACTTTTCCCAGGTGTATTCCATAGGCAGAGCACATTCTGTCCGAGCTGTTGGGTTGGAGCTGGGAGGAAGGTAATTCTGTCCCACTGTCCTACATGGTCACGATACACATGGAAATGATGTGATTTTATCAAAGTACAAATTACATGGTTGACAACTGTGATTTTACGCAGGATTAGCACTTCTGATGTTGGTGTGATTACCATCAGGGCTGTATCTATTTTCCTTTTGTCTTTGTATGAATTCCACTTACTTTGCTCAAACCCTCTCCTGAATTTTTGCTTAGAGAAAATTGATGGCAGCAGCCCGATATTTATGTCATATTTTGTATTAATAAATTATCTGTGTGCATAATGAATATAATTTAATAAATAAGAACCTTTCAATTTTACCTTTAAAATAATATAGCCAACACAAATGCAATATGGTTCAATAGAGAAAACTACGAGAAAAAACAGTTTTTCAAGACTGTCTTGAAACTTTTTTGTATACACACACAAAAATGCACACACTGTTTTTACATACTTATATATTGGAAATTTATTTTTTCAGTATAGCTTTTATAGAACCTGTACATATACAATATGTAAGGAAATTCTAAGTTCTGTAGTAGTAAAGGCTGAGTTAAATTGAAATTAATCTGTTGATAGAAGAGCATCTTACTAAACCTTGTAGAAAGTTTTTTAAAAAATAAACCCAAGTAATTCTTGAAACTGTTTTCCCGCATTCATGAGGAGCCTAGGTGGAGTAACATCCTGAAGCAGGCATTCTGGATTTTTCTCCTGGTCTTAAAGAGATTATTCTTTTGTTTCTATGTGTATCAGCAACAATTAAGTCAACCCATGAGTCATGTTTTTAAAGCTCTGCAGAGGTTATCTTGCTCTGATTAATAAAAGCAGTGCTTGCTGTTGAAAAGATGACCTGCTCCAGCTGTTAATCAGAAGGATAAGCAAAGCTATCAACTCCAAATCAATAGTCAGGGTCCTGCCATTCTGGGACTGGCTTTAGCAGAGCTTTGGATGTGGTAGAGCTCAAAGGAGAGCAGCATTTACTGCAGCTGGTGTGAGCGAGGGCTGTGTCCTGCCCTAACTCCAACAACGGAATCTGCTGGGATGGTGGCCTGGAAGCAGGTCCATTCTGCAAGTTAATCCAAGGACCTGGCCTTTCTTTGAAGCGCAGAAAGATCCAATCTGTTTCCTGAAGAACGTAAACTGGCCACGCAAAGCTGGAGGAGCTGTGGGTGAGACTGGTTCGGGGGTTTTACAGCAGGAGCAGAGAAGTGCAGGTCAGGTCCTGGCATGAAAAGAGATAAAAGTCTTAGACACAAGAAAGAGACCAAAAAAATGTTCAGAAAAAAAAAACTAGTTTAGTACAGGCCAATGAGAGAAAGGAAAAGGAGCAGGCTCTTGTGCAGAATATGAATCATGGAGGGTGGTGACGCCGAGAATGGGGACCCTGGGGTTTCTGTGATAAAACGCAGAAGGCTGGAACAAGCAAAGATAAAAAATCACAATATAGAGAGGTGACATGTGTCAACAACCAAGACTTGCAAAGTTGTGAATTATGGATGAAAGAAATATTTCTAGGTGTAGAAACAGTCAACAGAACTGAGTTATATTTCCAGTTCTTCAGTATTTATGTCCCTATTTTGGCCGTGAGCCTGTATAATTCTGCCTGGCCTGTGTGCCTCCCTGGCTCCCAGCTGCACTCCTGCTCCAGAGGCTTCTTCCATGGGCTCCTACATTAAAGACACAGGGCTTGGTTAGTTCTTCCAGTTCTGTGGAGAATTGAGAAGTGCCAGTTTGAAATAGAGCTTTTTGAATCAGGAGTTTTTTTTATTTTTTGTTGGTCTTCCAAATCCAGCAGTGCCAGTGGCTGGTCCCGTTTAGCATGTCACTTGAATCATCTTGGCTCAGCTTCCACAAAAAGATTTTATTTTTGACAGCTTCATTTTTCTGTTAGAGTGAAGCTGGCTTGTGAGGCCGCTGTTGCAGAAGATGATGCTATCTCCTGGGTACTTTCATTAAAGGCCTTCAAAGGCCCTGCATTAGCTTTTCTGGCAGCCCAGAGGTACACAGTGGAGCCACCAGCTCTGGTCACTTTGGTGCGTTGGGCTTTGTTCTTCGATGTGAAGGTTGTATGAGCGCCCGAGGGGTGATGGTGCTCAGGCGAGGCAGCGTGCAGGGGGGTCACCAACAGTGCCCTCACCCACCTCAAATCCAGTGCCAGCCTTCCCCAGTCTTTGAGGTCTCAGTCTCAGAACTTCAGCTTTGCTCAATGTGCAGTGTAGATCTGTTCAAAGTGTGAATGTGGGCGGGTTTTGTCCTTGATATTGTAATGGAGAAGGGGAGTTCTTGAGAGCGCACCCCTAAATTTCATCAGCAAGCAGGCATTGGGAAACAGCTCATCTTCACCCGTGTTATCTCTCTCCCATCAGCCCTGCTGGGCTGGGCACTCCTTCCAGGGTTCTGCCTTCCTTTCCTACGGGGTTTTTCGAAGCAGGGTGTTTGTCACTGTAGTTACAGAGCTGAATTTGCACAGCGCCAGCCTTCCTGTGGCACTGCAGCTGGGGGCTGACGTGTCTCCTGCACTGTGTGGCCACCTGCAGCCAAGCCATCGTCCAAGCCATCTGCTCCAACCCTCCTCTCCCGACTCCGGTGTCCATCCCGAGCCTGGGTGCTGCTGGCAGCTACAGCTCGGTGGCCATTGGGATGTGTTAGTTGCCTCCTGGGAGCACATCTTCTGGTCCCGTGTCATCTGGAAGGGATCCAGCTGGTGTGCTCCAAGGCTAAACTAAAGCACAGAAGGTGGGGGGGTTTGGGACAGTCACTGCAAAAATGCATTTGTGACCTAAAATAAATGAACACAGAAGGCGCAGCCTGTGCACCCTGGGTGTCAGCGGTGGGACGCAGCGGGGGCTGCCACGGGCTGTGCCTTCTGGCTGGTGGGCACCTCGCGTGGCCCAGGGACTTCTAGGGACCACAGGGACCGTGCTTTCCATGTCCTCCTCTGTCTGAGACAGCGCGGGTTGTGACAGTGGTGGGTCACCTGTGCAAAGCACCGTGCAAACACACAATCCCTGTTACATAAAACCAACATGACAGTTTGCATTGTTTGTATTTTGGCAGAAGTTTATGTTCCGTTTGTTCCTCGCCAGTCTGGATACAGAAACAATTACTCTTTGGCTCTTTCAGAAGCCTTTTATGTATTTCTCAACAGGCTCTGTTAGCCCAAAGGCTTTATTTAGAGCCACTATAATTTATCTTTTGACTTTGAGTAAAATATATTAAGAAAAGGAAATTTTCTCTCTTAATATCTTTCCTCTGATTGATAATAGTTGCATAAATGAATGTAACAAGGGAAACCTCATGTAGCGTATCTGATGTTTGTTACAAGAGGGTGAATTGTAATCAGTCTTTATGAACTTGTGTTGTTTTTTTTAGAGAACAGAAAGGATATTTGTCCCCTCTCTGAAACGGGAGTTTATTGATACAAAAATCAATGAAGTAGAAGATAGATCTGGAGCGTACCTGCATTATTTGTGCAAAAAATCTCCAAAGATATGTTGTGAAGCAATGCAAAAAAAATAGGCTTCTTTTCCTGGGACGGGAGAAGAGTATCCAATATACTACTATGACTGTTTATACACTTAAGTAATTCTTGAATAATTATTGTTCAGAGAACCCACTCTAAACTTACCTGGTCGCAAGGCTCACACTCACTGTTTTGGTATCGCTGTGTTGATGCTTCAGGCCTCCCACACCATCGTAGAAGCTTGGCTTCTTCCTTCTTAGGAGAAGTTTTATTTTTCAAGGGACATCACTGCAAGGATCTTATAAAACTACCATGAATCTTTTGTAATAACAGATAAAACATGCATTCTCCCAAATACATGTATTTTCCCAGAGGAATGGAAAATGTTGTGTAACTTGGGAGATCTCGTTCCACCGTGCAGAGAGATGAACTGTACCTTACAGCAAGAGGAACGTGAAGGACAGTGCTGACCTCACGGGTTTTACCTGCCCGTTCAACATCCTTCCTTGTGGCAGCAGAGTGCCAGTGGCCCAGCCCGGGCGGCCAGCCCCTCCGCACCACGGGCTGGGATGGGGGCAGGACAGAGGTTTGGGGTCCTGCTGGAGCAGCGTTTGTGTAACTCGGGAAACAAGCACTTTTGGCCGGTCCCTGAGCAATCTCAGGCCCCTCGTCACCAGCAGGTTAGCTCAGACCATGGTACCTTACAGACACGTGCGGAGAGACCCCAACTGAAGGAACGCATGGGGTTGTCCAAGTACCAAGGAGTTCGTGTACACTGCCCACTAAACGACTCGAGAGCTTAACAGCACAAAAATAATGAGTTGTCTCGCTTTTGCACAGCCCAGCCCAAGAGTTAAAGGCAAAACCTAACAAATGTTTTATTTGTTTTGTTTTAGAACGCCAAGCGTGTACATCTATGGCCGGCCCCAGCGCCCTTCCCTCCAGCGTGGCCGGCATCAGCAAGGAGCTGATGGAGCTGCAGCACCTCATCCAGTTCCCGGAGGAGGTGGCCAGCATCCTGACCGAGCAGGAGCAGGACCTCTACCGCAAAGTGCTGCCCATCGACTACCTCTGCTTCCTCACCAGGGACCTGGGCAGCGCCGAGTGCCAGAGCAAGCTGCTCTCCATTAGAGCTTCCATCTCTGCTACTGTTCTTTCCTCCCCCGACGGGGAGCACAATGCTGTGGAAGATCTCGTGACGAGGTTTAATGAGGTAAGACAAAACTTCTAAATTATTTTTCATGAGGGTTATTACCTGATTTGTGGGTCAGTTATGTCCTTTGTCTCTCAGAGCTGAATTTGGCCGGAATGACAAATTTTTGAAACCTAAGTGCAGATGACCAGGGGAGCCAGCTCAGTAACTTCCACCGAGTTTGGCAGGAGTTATGTGACTGATTTGCTCAGTCAGTTTGGAGAACTGCAGCCTCATCTTTTCCTGCACATTGTAAAGTAAACAGGAAGAAAAAAATTACAGACTTGTATTTCTTTATATTTATACTGACAGTATGGGGTATACTTTCAGTCAGTTTATTATTTTGTTCAGGAGCTGGAGTTTTATTTATTTGTTTTGGGTTTTTGTAGACTAAGCTTGATTTTAGGAGTCAGCACAGAAGTATTATAAACTAGTTCCTGTATTCTGTATAATGTAACTAGACTAATCTGCACTATTTATTTATGTATTTAATCACTGTGTGTGTCTTGAATGTTGTTATACAAAGAAGCATCATTTGGCAGGACACGCTGCCATAAGCCAAATCGTGAGGTCTTCACTAAGGTTTTTCTCTACTTTTAGTACAGTGATCTTCTGGTGAGTTTAATAGAAAACCGATCAAGGATGAGAAAACTGTAAAACTTTCCAAATTCCACCCCAGAAATCCAACGTAAAACAAACAAAAAAAACCCCCAAACCCAAAATAAAGGCTCAGGGTTTAGCTGCAGGTTTGTGTGAACCATATGTATTGTTAGCAGTTTCTAGAGTCATAGAAGAGGAATAAAATGAAGATAGTCTTGACTTATGCTCTTCCAGTCTGTTATCCACTGCATTCTTATGCTTTAATAAGAGAATAAAATTGTGCAGATATCAAAAAGACAGCACAAAATAGAGCAGAATATGTGTAACCCCGCTGTGAACTTCCTGGGCAAAGAAGAACCAGTGACTGAATGTTTGAAGTGTTCCTGTTTCTCGCGTGTTACTGAGATTCAGGAACTGGAATAGTGTCAACGCGTTGGCTTCTCCCACCCCATTCTATTGTGGGAACATAAATAAAGGCTGTACCTCCAGTATCCTGGGGAAGAGGAGACTGAGGGGAGACCTTCTCACTCTCTCCAACTCCCTGAAAGGAGGCTGTAGAGAGGCGGGGGTCGGTCTCTCCTCCCAAGTCACAGATGACAGGACAAGGGGCAATGGCCTCAAGTTGTGCCAGGGGAGGTTCAGGTTAGATATTAGGAAATATTTCTTTACTGAAAGGGCTGTCAGGCATTGGAATGGGCTGCCCAGGGAGGGGGTTGAGGCACCATCCCTGGAGGTGTTCAAGAAACGGGTTGACATGGTGTTCGGGGATATGGATTAGTGTTGGCTTGGTGTTGTTTTGGGTGTGGTGTGGGGTTTTTTTTGGTTTTTTTTTGTTTGTTTGTTGGTTGGTTGGTTTTTTTTCCCGTTGTTTGGACTAGATGATCTTAAAAGGTCCCTTCCAACCTAGGTGATTCTGTGATTCTGTCCAGTTTTCAGACAAGGCCTTACAGTGTTTTCCACGTGTTCTCGTCCCTGTCTGTGGGCAGGGAGTGGGGCTGGTGCCGAGCTGCAGAGGGGTCCACCTGCCCACCTTCCTGGGGGAATTCTCCCACGGCGAGGGCAGTGGGGGGTGGCCGAGCTCCAGTGGGACCTGCTGGGGCACGGTGCGCTTTGGTGGGACGTTCTGCAGTCACCTGGGCAACCTGGATTGCCCATCACGTGTCCTGCCACCGAGCGGCCACGGGACTTCTCAGAAATGGCTGAGACTGTTCCACGTCAATGAGAATTTTAACATTAAAGTTGCCTTTTGGTAAAATGGTCACGTTATCTTTTAGGATTAGAGGTTTGTGACTTTGCAGGTTTTGTAGCCTACATTGCTTGTTTGGTAGCGCTGCGGGACAATATTTCATATAGTTTGAATTAGTTCCTGACTATCTGGTACATGGATTATATAACACTTAGTGCAGTGGATTATTTTAAGTATAATTTGGAATAACTTTTTTTAAACATAGATGTTATATGTTTAAATGGAGTTATTGTACAATATTTCCTGCTTGTAATAAATCACTGTTTGCTGTCTCTTACGGTGCAGTCTGTGAGTTGCCACAGCCAGCCACAAGCGGGAACTTTCAAAATGGCTTTGTTTAGAAATGGCAAGAAAATTCTTGCACGAAGAGTCATGCTTTCTTGGCAAAAGTCAGTGAGCACTTGCTGATTGTTTTTGGCATTGCCTATAGAAATACTGAAGTGTATTTATAATGTGGGAGCCAGAATGACTTCAAGGATAACAAGCTCCTGATACATAATGGGAAAAAATCATTTCATGCCATTGTTCTGTTAAATGAGCAATTACAGTAGATAGAGGATTTTTCATAAAGCAAGAGGCTTTTTAGTAATTTTTCTGAC
>JAOTQQ010000002.1:21022816-21101887 GCA_026546715.1 Gallinago undulata | reverse complement strand
TCCAGGGATGGGGCAGCCACAGCTTCTCTGGGCACCCTGGGCCAGGCTCTCACCACCCTCACACCAAAGAATTTCTTTCTAGTATTTGATCTAAATCTCCCCTCTTCCAATTTAGTTTGAGGTGAGTTAGTTTATTTTTCAGTAATAAAATGCTGTAAGTAAAAAAAAATGTCTTCCTGCTATTAATTCTGACAGTTGAGTTATAGGAACTTTTCTGTCTATTCAATTGCCATTTGAAAAAGGCAAATTAAAAGGAAATTCTGCAAATCAGAACAGAAATCTCTGGAGCCTTCTGGGAATGTGATGTTGTGAATGAACAGGGGAGGTTTGTCTGTCCTAAATAAAGGTCTGTCATTGCTACAGGTGTGAAAAATTCCTAGCTGAGTAAGCTGAAGCATTGAATGAGAGACCATCACTGGCTTAAAAATACTCACTGTCTGTCTGAAGATTAACATGGAGAATAACATGTCATTCCCAAATGCATTAGCAATATTTAAGTTGCATTTCTTTGAAAACTTTGCTTAAAGTAAGACAAAAAACCTTTAAAAAATTTTATTGAAAGAAGATGTCAATAAGAAAGAAATAAATAGTTAAACTAATAAGTTGAAATGCTCAGGGGGGATATATAGATGATCTCTGAGTTTGTCCTGAGCCCCAAACTCTGTTTCCCAGGCCCGGGTGTGCTCCGACCGAGGTTTGGAGGAGGCTCCTGAACCTCTGAAAATTCCCAGCTGGGGACACTTCACAGCGTTCTCGGCTGGATTGGGCACAGTGCTGTCGGTGTGTCTCTCCAGTAGGTCACCAGATGACATTTACATCTTAATCAAGTATCTATTTGATTTGATTTTGTTTGTTTACTGCTTAATGTTGGTAGGCAGTAATCCTGAAGGCCGCTCGTTTTTCCTCCATCTGAATGGAAAGAGGGATGTTGTGATGGGCTGGGGTGGGCCGTGTTTCAGTCGGGGGTCTCCTGTGTCTCTCCGGCAGTGGATGCTGCGGCTGGAGCCAGGATGCACGTTCTCATACTTCTCGGAGTCATCAGCGGCGCAGCGGAAGTCTAATTATAGCTTCGCCGTGATGATTGCTGTTCTGGAAGGAGTTTAAAACGAATTATGTAAACAGAGCTCTGTAAGTCCAGTGTGACAAAAAGGAAAGCAAGGAGCTAACGATGAATGTGTCAGTGCTGTGTGTCACCCAGGAACACGGGTGTGCTCGGAGCTGGAGCTGCCCTCTGCGATGGGCACAGAGGGACACGCACAGCGCCTGAGGAACCCCAGTTCTCAGCTTCCACTTCAGCGAAGGTCTAGAAAAGTTTGTTATTTCTTGAACAGCATCTGTGCAGAGGAAGCTTTATGCATCCCAGGCAGCCAAAATGTAGCGTATGGGTTATCAGGAATTTGGGGGATCCAGTGGCAGCTGTACACTCATTTGAGAACGTGGGTGGTTCCTATGGAGGCTTTCCTTGGAGAACGTGCTCTGGACTGTTCATAGGTCTGCCACAGGATTCATAAGCGTGTTCACTGAGTGTTGTTTAATGTTTGTGGTTTTCAATTAAAAAACTTAAGTTTCTCTAAGTTGTCAAACATAATTCCTGAAAATCACAGTTCTTTCTACTTACCTGCATTTCAGAGTTGTTTGTATCTTATTCATTTTAGCTATGTCCATTATGAATAATCACCTCAAATTAGTGCCATACCCAGGCTATTTCCGTGTGCATTGATTGAGGATGTTGTTCTTTGTGATGAAGAAGAGTGGCTCCCTCAGCTCCATGTGCCTGGGGAGAACAGAATCTCCCGGGGGCTCGGGGCTGGGAAGTGCCCTCCCTCTGCTCTGCTCCTTCCCCCACATCTCCCACCTTCCTCACCGCTCCGGGGCATCCCCAGGAAACGTGAAAATCCTGGAGTCTGTAAGGCTGGCGTGTCCCTTGTGTTTCAGGAGTGGGTTGTATCATTAGGTGCTGGGTTCTGCCCCCATTTCTGCCCCATCTATTGTATCTTCCTTGCCTGTTCTGTTCTAAAATTTAGAGATTCAGACAATTTCTTTTTCCTTCTTGTTTAGTGAAAGGTTTTTTGAACGTTTTCCACTCTTTCCCTGAGTCTGTTCTGGAGGAGCGGGTGTGAACGGGCTGGGAGGGTGTTGCTCCCCCTGCCCCCTGCCGCAGACACGTGCCCTCTCAGGGCTGCAGGGGCTCCTTCATCCCGACCCTCATGGGTTCTGTAAGAGTTCACCAGAGCTGACGGCAGCCGTCCTGAACTCTGCGACATGAAACCTCAGCAAGTCACTGTCCTGGTCTCAAGGCCGCTCCTCCACGGGGCGTCCCGGTTCGATGGCCTTCGCAGGCAGCCTGTAGAGATTTCGATCCCGATTTCTCCTGACCATTACATCTTTACTACCTTAGATTAAAACACATCTATTTAAAATTGTATTATCTTTTAAAATGTTTAAACGCATATTAATCAAACTGTCATTACCACGCTTGGTATTTCATACCAAACAAACGCTGATGTTTTTGGTGAGATTGCATGTTTAGCATTTGCATTCCCTGACAGAGCCGCTTCTGGAAAATGGGAATAATGTCCAAAACCAATATGTAGTTTTATTCCAGTATACACAAACAAGTCTATGCTAACTTTGAATTACGGATTTAACTGTTTTGTTTCATAATTTCTGATATTTTAATGCATTTAATTTATCACCTTCTATTCTGGTTTTGTGTCATGCAGTGCTCTGGTGTTCCTCCATACATTTCTGCTCTTCAGCTATATGTTTGAGTAGATTTTTTCCCTGTCAGTACAAATGCATTTACGTTTCCATATAAATGCATACATTTCTTATGCTTGTTTTTTTAAATAAAAGTCTGTGCTCCCTGGGGGTGAACTAACATTTTCTAATCCTTAGTAGCCTCTCCTCACACGGGTGTTGTCTGTAAAGGCTTGAATCCTTCAGGACCAAAACACGGACCTTGTGTCAGTAAACAAATCACATTTATTGCTTCCTAAGTGTTTACACAACGACAAAAAACAAGACCCCGGGGAATCATATTGTCAAAAGGAACAGTTGGTTTAAATTAGGTTTCCATGTGAAATATAACTACTTTTTATGGATGTTGTGGGAACATAAACTGGAAAAAAAATGTGCACACTGATAGAATGAAGGTTTGATATTTTTTTTATTTGTTTAAATACAAACAGAATCATGTACTAAGTTAATTTCTTGTGTCAATTAATCACCAAACAGAAGTTGTAGTACGGTCACACTTAGGAAGTGGTGGGTTTTTTGTTCACTTCATTTGCCAGTAGGTAATGTGAATTATTTTAAATGCTCAGTGCATATCAGAATTAGCAAATTTGTACATTAAATACAATTACCAGTTTTGTGAAATTAAGCAAAAATAAAAACTCCAGTTTCTGAGCTGTGACTGTCCCTGTTGCAAGAACAAGGGTTATTCAGTGTGCGGCTGAGATTTGGAAGCTGTACAAGGGAGAGTTGACCCTTTGTGTCTCTGGCAGCATTAGAAATCAGCGCCAGCTTAAGCTGTTCATTTTCTTCCGTGGCCTGAACGTATATTCAGGATCTCTTCTATTAAGATGCAGAAGTTTTTTGTTTAATATCAAGTATTTCTAGAGTAGTTAATGATTTCCCTGTTGTGAGAGTGGCTGTGTGAGGTGTGTTTGCAGTGCACCTGTGACTGGGCTGTGAGTGGGTGAGGAGAGTTTTGACTGGTGCCCTCCTGATGGAAGGAGACCAAAAACCCTGCGTTACCCACCAAGAATGCATGAATGCTCCCCGTGACACGGCCTCGGCTGACTGCACTGTCCCTTCTGTTTCCAAGGTGAGCTCCTGGGTTACCTGGCTGATCCTGACGGCGGGTTCCATGGAGGAGAAAAGGGAAGTCTTCTCATACTTAGTACATGTGGCAAAATGCTGCTGGAATATGGGCAACTACAATGCTGTGATGGAGTTTCTGGCAGGGCTAAGGTACTGGCAACTCTTTTTTTCAATGGCTTTTCAGTGATGACTTACGCTGTGGCTTCTGTTGAGCAGACATCTCTGGAGAACAAGGGCCTGAACGGGAACCCGTGGCTAAATCACATCACCTCACCCTGGGACTCTCTAGTAATGCCTTTTGGACAAACGAAGCATGCTAAAAGCCTTTTTCTTCAAAATGCTCTGGAGACACCATCGGTTTTCCTGGTACATGCTAAATATGTTACATTAGAAAACATACCTTTTTTTTTTTTTAAGAGAAAATTTTAAAATGTGAAAAGAAGATGGGAAGACAGTTGTAGTTTATCTAAACAACTAAAACTAATGGAATGTGGGGCTGCAGTTTCCAGAGCACAAATGGAACATAGTCCTGGTAGCATTCTAGAAGGGTCAGTCTTAAATTGTAACAAAACCCCAAACAACCCAGACCAGCAAAACCCCCCAACAAATCCAAACACACAGCTTAAGCTCTTTTTTTAACTCCTCCAATATCCTTCTGCTGACCGATGTTGGTATCTCCTGATGTCATGGTCTTACATGGCCAGACCTGTGGTGTCTCCAGGAGCAGGACAGGGTTTAGGGGTCAGGGACAGGGTTTGGGGTTAGGGAGGGGGTTGGGGGCACAGTTTGGGGTGAGAGGCAGGGTTTGGGGTTAAGAATGGGGTTAAGGATGGGGTTTGGAGTTGGGGCAAGGGTTTGGGTTCAGGAATGGGGTTAAGGACAGGGTTTGGGGTTGGGGACAGACTGTGGCTGTCCCGCAGAAGGGCAGTTGGTGCTGGGGAGCAGCAGAGGTGTCTCCACGGGCAGTTCAGCGGCAGCAAATTGGAGGGAACAGGGAAGAGTTCAGATCAGATTTCCCATCTCTGGGCCCTGCCCCTCCTTGTATATGGTGTTTGTGTAACAAAGCTTTGAAAGTCTTTGTATTGTTGCTCTTTGTGGTTTAGTAAGGATTCTCATTGAGCTATTTGTTTACATTTTTGGTATATAAAACACGTTTGAAACACTCACAGGCACGGGGAGCCTTTCTGGGCAGAACGTGTCCGCAGTCCCCAGCCGTGTAAGTCGTGAGGGGAAATGCAGAACAAATTTAGGGCTTAATTTTATCTCTGTCTGCAGAGCAGAGGGGAAGGAGAGGAGAGGAAGGCCAGTGCTGAGCAGCGGTGTTCCTGGGACAGAGTGGGGCTGAGGGTGTCCTGCTGTCAGCATTTCTACAGAGCTGTCGGGGCTGGGGGCAGAAGGGCTGTGCCACGGCAGGGACACGCGGCTCCCGAGGCCACAGACCTCCTGCAGGACTCGCAGCCCCCGGGGAGCATCAGCAGCTATTTCTGCTCAAAATCAAAGATTCTTTTCATCTGCAGCGCTGCACTGGGGGCTGAGAGCTGGAACATGGTCCCGTTCCATTTATTTCCCTGAAAAGGAGTAATTTAATTTGTGGGTGAAATGGGAAAAAAAAAAAACCCAATGTAAATTATTTTAAATACATTTAATTTTAAAAAAATACCTTTGCTAAATTTGTGGATTGTTCATAATACAACTAAAGGAATTTGTAATAAACCGTCTGGTTTCTCTTTGTGCCATTTACTTAATCTTTTCTTATTTTTATTCAGGCCCTTATAAATCGAAGGCACTGACACAATGCCAGTGCCCAAAAGCCTGCTTGTATGTCTTATGCGGCTGGGCTTTCATTAAAATTCACTCCAGTAGATCAGACTGTTTGTTTCTCCTTTTTAGTTTTGTTCTTTAATAATTCAAAGAGGGGAAGACGGTCCACCAACCAGAATCTTCATAAAAATAATGACTCTGATGTCATTCATTCTTTTCTGAGTAATGACAATAATTTCCTCTATTACATGTGTGCTGCAAGTGCGGAACTTGAATATAAATGGTTTCAAAGTTTTTTTAGTAAATATTGTGATCTCTTTTTGCAATAGGTCAAGAAAAGTCTTAAAAATGTGGCAATTTATGGACCAGTCTGATATCGAAACCATGCGCAGTCTGAAAGATGCGATGGCACAACACGAGTCATCATCGGAGTACAGGAAAGTGGTCAACAGGGCTCTCAACATCCCCGGCTGCAGAGTCGTCCCTTTCTGCGGGGTGTTCCTCAAGGAGCTCTGTGAGGTTTTGGATGGAGCATCGAGCCTCATCAGGCTCTGTCCACGATACAACTCCCAGGAGGAAACACTAGAGGTAAATGATTGTTCATAGCCACCCATTTTATTTATTATTTTATTTAATATTATTCATTATTTTATACAAAGGCATCATCCAATAAACGTTTCCCACACCCGTTCAGTTACATGGAGCTCGGTTGAATTTCCATGGTTACTGTAGGGCTTCAGGCTGGGTGGGTGTGCCGAGTTTGGTGTCGGAGCTCTGAGAACGTAAGGGCAGCAGCAAAGGCTCATGTTTATACTTTGGATGAAGTAAGTACGTAAATCCTGGGAGACGTAACTGCTTTCTCTTAAAAGCTCTGACCTTTTACTTAATTCACTGGGAACTGGAAGGTTTTCAGTTCCTTGAAAACAGGATTCAGATGCTCAGTGGATTGAGCGTCTCCTCTATGAAAAGAAGCAATTCCTTTGAGTTTTATTGTTGCAGTTTTAAAATAAAAATGCCCCTGTTACATGAAAAGGTTAATACTGAGGCTTTTAAAAAGTTTTCAGGAGTTATTGTAGCTTCTGTTAGTTGATTTATGCAGTGATTTGGTCTGTTTAGGTTTGGAAGTAGGTACAAAATCCCATTTGAAGCTAATAAGAAATATATGCTAAATATTTGTAATTCCTGTAAAAATGTCTCCACTGAGAAGCAGATGACACAATATTCTATTTATTACTATACTAATCTTTTAGATATCTCTAGTTTATTTCAGATTACAGTGGACAAGATAATTTCTTGCAACGAGTAGGCCAAGACGGTTTAAATAATCCAGAAAAGGAATCAACAGCAAACAATATTTTTCAAACTATTCGGAGCTGCAATCGCAGTTTGGAATCTGAAGAGGGTGAAGATAATTTTAATGAAGGGAGTGATTCAAGAAAAAACTCTTTGAAGGACAAAAACCGGTACCAGTAAGTCTCATTTTATTTTCTATCGTCACCTGTATATTTCATGTTTTTAATTTTTAATTTCCTTTTATCAAGACTTGCTTGGAGAAATAGAAATAAGACTCGTCTTCCCTTGTATTTATCCTCTTCCCATTCAGAACTTCCCTCCCTGCAGTTATGCTAAGTATCTGGTACTCAAATGCTTGGAAACTCTCTGTATAGTTCTGTTTGCCCTCGTGATGCAATTACTTCCTCTCACGATACGGGTAAATCCTTTTCGTCTTACACATGGGGCTTTAAAAATCCACAGTCATGATTGCAATTTTGATCCGTGGTGACAGGAATAGCACCAGGACATAGCTGTTATCAGAGCTCAGAACATTACATTCTGCGTGCTCAGGCAGCGTTCTGCCCCCTTCGAAAACAAAGGTTATTTATTGGCCTTTAAAAGACCTCCTCTTTTAAGGACATGTTCATTTGAAGGTTTTAAATTATGGCCAGTAAACCTTTGTGAGTCAGTGCACAGTTTGTATTTTCAGGCTGCTGTAGTTCTGCTAATTTACATAGAAGTTTACTTAATTGTGCCCCATGTAAAAAAGCCCATTTTTACATCTTACATTTTACCATTCCCCAGCAAGAAACAGGGTAAAGGCAGTGTTTAAGACGTGGCTTGTTTTTCTAGAACCTTGCTTGGCAGGGAAGGTGCAGCCCATACAGGCATAGGAGGGTCTGTCACAGAACTGTACCCTTCAGAGGAGAGGCTCTGTAACATTGCACGAGGGCTTGCATAAAAGAGCCTGCTTTGGCCACTGCTTGAGTTATTTTATTGGTAATGTGTATCAGAAATATCCATACGCTCAGAAGGATCCAACGTATTTCAGCTACGTACACATAAAATCTAATAAGTGGCTGCCTGAGAAGGAACTACCATCTTCCTGTTTTAAATGCATTTATTTCATTAACATTCAATTCCAAATTTCATTTCAAATAAATAATCATTATTTCCTGAAAGAATGGTTTTCTAATGGAATTATTCACATCTGGCTGTAGCTGCTTCTGGGAAGCGGAGCGGCAGATTGAGCCGAGACAGACAGAGCCCTTCTCTGCACGTTTGTGTTGTCTCTTGACTTCAGTTCAAAAGCCGGCTTCCAGGAATTATTTTTGTTAATTAATATGTTCTAAAACCAGCTTGCAGCTCACAGTTCAGATGGAGAATAAGCTTGGGAAATCAGCACGTCAGTTGGATGAGCAAGGAGTATAAGAGCAGCCGGGAGCCATGGAGCCGAGCCAGCTTTGTGTACAGTACTATAACATCCAAATATATAGTAATTATGTATTACCCAGTAATGGTAATATTGTGATTATAAAGGCAGAAAAAGACACTGTGTAACTTGTTTCTCACTACTTTAAAATTGCAAGGAAGATTTTCAGTCAGTTTGCCTTTTGCTGAATGACGTGGGTCAGTGTTGTGGAGCACGGACCTACCAAAGCCGGTGGGTTAGTTTGATTAGAAGAAAATGATTTGTTAAATCAGTGGGTAGTGCGTGTAATTAGTGAATGAATAAACTCGGTCACTCTCTAATCAGTGACCTGTCTAACCACCCTGAATTTCTGCGCACGCCAGATAAGTATCAAACTTTAATCATTATTAGAACTTCATATTGACAGTTCACAAATAAATAAAGGTAGGTAGGAAAGTATAAAAAAAATTCAAGTTTGAACTACAGTTTTTATAGGAGTGTTAATAGGTGACCTATGAGGATACTCTAAACTTCTGTGCATCGGTTGATTAACCTGAGCTCATCTTCACTTTTAAGCTTTCCTAATTGCAGTAAATACCCTTAAAAAAAAAAAAAACCAGGATAAAACCTTAAGATTTTTCCTTTTCCCATCCCGTGCAATCTTCCCCTCTCAAACTGCAATCTGTTCTAACCTTTCCTCTGTTCTCTCTTTTCACTCCCTTGCCTCTCAGTGCAGCACAAGTCTCGAGAGCTCCCGATCCCCGCCGAGTTCTGTAAGTGTGTCCCCATCCCTGTCCCTCGGGCCAGCCCCGCAGCCTGGCTCTGTCCCCGTGCCCCGTGCGCTCCCCTTTCCTGCTGCTTGGGCATTCCCTCTGCTGGTCCCGCCGCTGTCCTCGGGAAATGGGGCGCTCACAAAGCTCTGCCCGTTCTGGCCCCCTCCAGCCGGCCACGTCTAGTCTCACAATACCTTTTCTAGTGGTTTGGCAGAGACTTCTTTGATTGTTTTGAAGTTACAGAGAAGAGCGAGCTGCTTTAGTTTTTAGTTGTTTGTTGAATTTTAAAATCTTAGCCTTGTATAATACAGGTAAGTATTTTAATGTACAAGTGTCTGGTAAGAGTCTGGTAAGTTTACAGCAGCTCAGTTCTAGTGCGTGACCTTTATTGTTAGGAAGATTCCTAAGGAAATAGAGCTCCAGTGGAGGCTGACAGTTACTCTGCCTTCGTCTGTCCCATCACCAAGCAGTCAGTCCTCAGCCTGTTGGCCAGTTTTCCCTAAATTTGGTGGAGAGGTAGAGATCTTACTGATTAATAAGTCAATAGAGGAATCATTGTAATTGGTCTGGAATAAGGGGAAATTTGAAATGAATCAGTGTCCCAGGAAGAGAAGAGTTTGAGGAAGAGCTAATGGCTGTTTGTGGTGTTTAGCTCTGGGAGATACATGACTGGGGAGAAATCACAAGCTGGTCTGGATTTTATTGGCCAGTTATCCCTAGGAAAATGTGCTTTATTAGTTGTGGTGTACATGGAACACTTTGCTCTTTTTATCTTCATTAAAGCACTACCAAAATACTGAACGGTTGTGCATTCATACGTGTTAGAAGCTTCTGCACGGAAGAAATTATATTTAAATCGCCTCATTTATTAATTCAGTAATGTTGCTCTTTATCTACTCTTTCTAATGATGGTAGAATATTTCAAAAATTTTGGTTGCTGCATACAAGTGTCATGTTAATAATTTGCTTGATAAAATTAAATTTTCTAATGGAAAGTGTCTGGTAAAACTCTTGCTGCATTCTTATAAGGAAGGTATGTATTTTAGCCACTGTCTTATGAGACTTAATCAGAGAATTATATAATATGAACGGTCTGCACAAATCAATAATAGAAGAAAGATTTGAAGTCTTCTCTTCGATCCACTAGATCCTGCTGACCGTTTCCACATACGGCACTTGATATCTCAGCTGCAGCAATCTTGTGCTGTGGATTTAGAAACTGGAGTCACTTGGCTTTAAGATCCCAACAGACCTTTCCCAAAAGGAACATTTGGAAAGTTCTAAGTAAATATAATTATTTTGTTACAAGAGTTTTAATTAATTGTAGCAGCATCTATTAATGAATTCAAAATTGCAATAACATAAACTGTAATACTGTAAAAACTACAGATGTTCCTCTAAGTCCAGATTACATAGTGATGATAGGATTCTTTTTATTTAAACTACAGCAGAAAAAATATTTGTCAATCATAGCATAAACCAGCACAGGTATTGCTGAATGTACGCCTCTCACCTTTGTTCCCGTACAGGTTTATAATCGGAGACCTTTCGGACTCTGAAAACGATATATTTGAGCAGCTGAAGGAGTGGGACACCAGCGCGGCCGAAGAGCAGCAGAAGGCTTTCTGCCACGGGATAGAGCTCATTCCCTGGTACGTGCTGTCTGTCCGGGCTGACGTCCACCAGTTCATGCAGCAAGGGGCCACCGTCATCCGCTACGACCAGGAGACCCATCTCTCTGCGCGCTGCTTCCTCCAGCTGCAGCCCGACAACAGCACCCTGACTTGGACAAAGCCCACGACCGTTTGCCCTGCCAACGCCAAGGCGAAGCTGGGTGTGCCGGGTAATACTGCTGAGCTGGGCAAATACCAGCTTCTGGGGAATACTGGGCTGGTGGAAGGATTTTTGGACTTGTTTTCAGCCAAGGCCGTGTATATGGGACACTCTGGCATCGATATGCACACTGTGTGTGTTCAGAATAAACTCTGCAATATGTCCCTGGAAGAAAACGGTATAACACTACTCTATGGACTTCAGACTACTGAGAATAAGCTGCTGCACTTTGTTGCTCCCAAGTACACGGCCAGGATGCTGTACGACGGCCTGCTGGAGCTGACTAAGGCTGTAAGGAAAATGAGGAGATTCCCTGACCAAAGACTGCAGTGGCTGCGGAAACAGTATGTCAGCCTTTACCAGGTAAAAAAACCTGTGATTTGGGGTAAGAAAAGTTGAAAGATGTCAACGACTTAATGTAATGCAATTAGTTTCTGTTCTACGTAAGCTAAGGTTACAGATGAGCAGCAGGTCTCCAACCCTGGAACGTGGCTTAAGTCAGTAAGATCCGATTCCCTACATAATGTTGTCAAACCTGGCATGTTTTCAATACACTGAAGTTAAGTCTTCTTTTACTATGAAGCTCTTAATATGTTTGGAGTTTTAGAATAAGTATTTCATTAAAGAAAAAGCAATGACTGTACTTGAAAAGGGTGCTGAGATACTGTGTGATGAGAGTTAGGTCCAAAAAAACTGCGAAATGGCAAACAGAATAGCCCTTTGGTATTCATGCAGTAATTAAAAATAGCCTCCTCTGATGTTTTGTCTTTTATGGGTTTCTTAGAGGTATCTATATTAGTGCTTCAGAAAATGTGTCTGTTGCTGCTCCCCCTTTCTGTTAACGCTGGATTTCTGCAGGAGGAAGGAAGGTTTGAGGGCCCGACCCTGGCGCAGGCCGTCGAGCTGTTTGGAGGCAGACGGTGGAGCGCGAGGAGCACGAGCACGGGAACGCTCACCAAAAGCACCGAGAAACCCGCTGTGCAGAGGAACAACACTCTGGGAATAAGCACGGCGAAGAAAAAGAAGAAAGTGCTCATGAGGGTAGAGTATTCTGTTCCTTACCGAGCTGATGTGTTTCTGTCCTACAGTTACGGTGCAGCTGACTGAGTTCTCCACCAGAGACAAGGAGTTCCATGAGCATTTTAGAACTGTTTATGGCAGTTTCAGGGTTTGGGCTTACTGTTTTCCAACGGTTTGCATTTCTTGTCTCATGCTTGAAGCATTCTTGGGACACATGGGTGCTGGGGCTAGCACAAGGGGATGGAATCTTGTTGAGACCTTTAGGTGCTACCTCAGTGTAAAGGTAAAATATTGGTCCATAATAAAAATATTAAAGTGTGAAGTGATGTTTGCATGTTCCCAAAACCATCACCACAGTTACTCTGCCTCATTTAGCACACAGCGTTATCTTAGGTGGGTGAGAGGAACACTGAGCCTTGTCTGATGGTCTCCTGTCTTCTCCTGGGCTCAACCACTGTTAGCGACAGCCAAGGGAGAGGAAGATGCAGGGACTGGGCAGCTCTACACTGTCCATGTGTTCTAGCGGGCAGGTGAGGGAGATCCTCAGATGAGAAGATCCATCCTCTTTATGGCCCCTATCCCCTGTGAATGGTGTAAAACCAGCTGCACCAGTTCAGAGGGGCATGACCATTGTCATCTCCTGTGCGATGTCAAACTGAGGTAACACCCAACGGTGTGGGACACCTCCCTATGTCTCTTCTACGGCTATCGGCCTTGCAGGACCCTTTTTCATAAGGAATAGCTGGTGGTTCTCATGGGTTTGTTACAGATTGCACTGATGAAGAATGGGAATAGTAGTGTTTTTGGGATGTTTATTGTGGTGCTCATTATTTTTAGGGTGAGAGTGGAGAGGCCACTGATGATGAAATGGCAACTCGGAAGGCAAAAAGCTGTAAGGAATATCGTAATAGGAGTGGTTCTGATCCTCAGGATATTGATGAACAGGAAGAATCAGGTAGATATATCCCTTCAGCACTTAAAAGTCCCTCAGGGTTTTGCTCAAAGTCTTTTTATACAGACATTTTTAGTGGTGTTAAAAATGCATTTATGATATAAAACTACTTTTGCAGTTGAAACTTCAAATCCTATAAACTTTTAAATTAATTTCTATACTTGTTCATTGTTTTTCTTTCATTTAGTTTCAGTAAAACCTCCTTTCCATTCAGATGAAATGGGTATATAAAAGTTGTTCAGGATGTGTCTTTTTGACTGTCTTGGGACAAATTGGGCCAGATGTTGTAATTTTGCTACAAATTTTGTTTTCACCATAGATCCAAATATTATTATTAATGCTACTCCATCTAACAACCTGCCATCCAGAAGAGCTCACTCTCTGACAGCATCTGGATCTCCCAATCTAGGAGCTACAACACCTTCGCCAGCACGACCAGTCTCCTCTCCCGTAATGTCTTCCAGCAAGAGTCCCTCTAGGTAAGGACAAAATCAATGCTTTGCTTTAAAAAGAAACAAAGTTACTGTTACTTTATTATCATCAAATGTGGGGTTTATGTCAAACTGATGAAACCTGACAAATCCAATGCCAGAATTGCCATTTGTCTTTCGATAAACATTTAAAACTCGCTGTAGAACTACATGGGATGGGTAAGCTGAAACGCCACGAGCCTGAGGATGGCTCTGCAGCACGTCCTGGAGCAGCTTCAGCCTGTGGCTGTTACAGCAGCAGATTGGAATGCTGTTCCAGAACCACACAGATACGGAATTTAACTCTTTTTCTAGATCTTCTCCAGCACATAGGTGCAGGCGTCTTCTGTATATGAAAATCAACAGAAATGTTACAGATGTGTGAAGTTCTGAGGGTTCTTAGACAAGTCCTTTCTACCTGGTTGCAGTACCCACCTGGGGAACTGGAGGAACAGATCTGAACCCTTTCCTTACGGGCCTCAGCTCCTTGGACCTTCATCCTCTCTGTGTCACTTCGGCAGTGCAATCGGTCACGCTGTGGCTGTGCAGTGACATACTGCATTAATTCTATAAATAGCAATAGGGGTGGTGGTAGTAGTTGTAGTAACAATAATGTAATGGCAATAACTTGTCAGGGATGTGGTACTTTATGACGTACAAGAAGATGGTCTCAACAGAGCCCTTCCAGTGCCTTGTAAGAGGAGTGGATGCTGAGGTGTGGGTATGGGTATGAACCATGGGCTTTCCAGGGCAGCAGTAAACAGCAGCAGAGGTTACTGCTGCTGGCAGAGTGTTAGTTTTGAAGAGACATGTCTTGTGTAATGGTTTATGTTGTGTATTCCTTAGGGATTTTTTTTTACACTTAAAAAAAATTGGGTTTGGCAATAGGTGTGGGTGGTAGAACCTGTGGACATCTGTGGTTGGCTGCTTCTCCGTTCTGCTTCCTGAGGCTCTTACCATGTTCTTTCCTTGCTTTCTTTGCTGTCATTCACATCCATGGATTGAACGTGCCAGGAGGGGTTTATCTCTGTAAGACGTTTCTCTTTTTTAAGGATTGGAACAGCTTTCTTTTACATTAAGCTAAAGAAATACTGCTTTACTGCCTCTAGAAAGTGCTTCTCTGTTTTGCAAATCTGATTTTTGCTTTCATGCCAAAATAATTATTATTCTCTAAATGAGATTAAAAGGCTCAACAGAGAGCTTTCATTCCCGGGGGAAGGACAGCTAATTTTCCTCTAAATCCTCTCAGTGCTGGGTTCCTGTGCAGGTCCCTCTGCAGCTCAGCACCGTGCCCTCCCCGAGGTATGGCAGGTTTTCCCTGGCAGAGCTTGGAAACTCCACCGCGTGGCTCGGCAGAGCTCTCCCCAGCCCGGGACCACCCTTCCTGCCAGGGTGTGCTCGGGATGCAGCGGTACGGCTGCTCCATCCGTCCCGGGGAGATGTGCCTCACGCAGAACTGCATGTTTCATCCATTTCCTCGGCCCACTCTGCATGAGCCATCGAGAGACTGGGGGCACCGAGAGAGGTTTATTCCCAGTACCTACCCTTCGGACCCTTGGTAGGGCTGAATGGCGCCTGCCAGTTTCCATGTGCATGGACATGTTGAGGACACCACAGACACCTGCAGTGCCTCAGCTGTGGTCAGTCTGAGCTGGTGCTCTGCTGTCATCACCCACAATATGTGTGTTAATTCACTCCTGGGGTGTCTTTTACAGTAAACCAGCTGGTTGCCCCCAAGGTGGAATTTAGGTACAGTTCTGGGAATGTTTGCTCCAGAGACTTCTGTAATTGGCTGGTATGGGTGGAGGGTGTGCTCCGTCTCAAACCACCACAACGTGCTGTCCTGCAGGACACGCTCCCGGCACGGATGGTGCCTTTGGGCAGTGCACCCGGGGTCCTGGTGTGCCCGGTTATGGTCATGGTGTTACGGTAAATAACCGGTGGTCTGTCAGGCAGTAACTCCTGCCACAGCTTGTCTCAGCCACTTCAGGTACAGCACACTCCAGAAATGACTATGATGTCTCAGAGACGGGCCGGCACCACGGGCTACCAGCCCAGACCCAAGCCACTTGCTGGGCAGCGCAGAGCAGTGGGAGCTCGAGGCTTTTGCCCCCCCCCAGAAGCAATGGCAGGAGGGATGCCCTTAGCAACATAGATACAGCTGAGGGGGGAGCAGATGGGGAGAGTGGCCCGCAAGGTCTATGGTACGTGTAGACTGTGGGCACCCCAGAATTCCTCCTGGAATCTGCTGCCCTTAACAGCAGCAATACACAAGCAGAGTAAGTTTGGGAGCCCACATGGGCTGACGTAGACATCTTTTGCTTCTTTTTGCTCCACTTTTGTTGTTAATTCTGCAGTTTCCTAAAAATCAAGTTACATACTTGTTATGCCCAACCTGTTTTGTCAGTAGCATCGTGAATTAAGATAAAGTGAAGTATCTATTTTCCAAAGTCACAGGAAATTGGAACAACCTGGATAATGAAATAACCTAGGAAATACAGGATCCACTGGGAGTGCTTGTATGGCTCTGAACAGATTAGAGCCAGCAAAGCTTATTAATTCAAATTAAGACTCATGATTTGGACTCAAACCCTGAGAAGGCTCCGTAATCGGAGGTAGGGTTGGACTCGAGCGGGTTGTGCACATCCCTCAGGGGACGCGGAGCTGGGGAGGGAGCAGAGGGTCCCTCTGGGAAAGCTGAGCTGGTGACAGATGGTGGATGGTTGGCTGCAGTGTGGCAGCTGGGAGGAGGGGGGAAAGGTCTCTAGTTCTTTTGCTTTTGCTGTGCAATATGTGCATTAACTTTATCTGACCCGTAAATTACATCAATGTCTCCACCAAGTGAGAAGTGCTAAATTAACTAAAATTTCTTAAAGTGAAAAAAAAAATCTAAATATAATGATTGCACCTGGCTATCTTTGTTGTACATTTTAAATAATAATAATTCTCATAGGTAGAGAATGAAAAATGCTCTTTTTACATATATAACTCGTAACCTTGATATTTGTGATCCCTTATGAATAATTTACATTGGGAATAAATCCTTGTACGATCCAGGTGTCCAGATGATTTCCAAGCACAGGTAGCCTGCAGCTGTCTTCTCTCACCCTCTCAAAGCAGATGGGCATCCAGCCAGTTCCCAAGTCCTTTGGAAATGTCGTGCCTCCTGTGAGGTGGAGGAAGCAGGGAAAGGGTGATGCCACCAGGAAACAGGGAACAGGATGTGGAAAATTAGAGAAGGGGAATTTTTTGTGGAGAGAATAAACTGGCTCTGTCATTAGCTGGATCCAGGTGTAATCCAGACTGCTGCCAGTAACAGGTTTGGTTGGTGGTGATAGTGGGGTTTTCACCTTTTTTTTTTAACAACCTGTATTTATTGCCCATGGAAGGATTGTGGAAGATACTCTTTAGTGATCAGGTCCGGTGAGACGCTGAGCGTTATCATCTGCTGCTCCGTTTGGTACTCTGCAGGTCCACTCTGTTTTCTGGAGCCAGGAGACTTTCCTCACCATGGTTTATTTTTCTTTTCTGATAAAAATGTTAGGAATTATTTTAGCCAAAATGTTATATGCGGTATGTCAGTACTTGCCATAGTGATGTCAAACAAATTGAATATTATCAACTGAAATAAATGGTAACCCTGACTGTTGTTGGGAAGTATCTGGAAACCAACGGGCTGGGAGACAGTGTTGGGTGCCAAGAAAGTGGGTTATGTGCCTTAAAATGCACCTTTAATGCTCCCAGATATAAGAAACCCCAGGTGCATAAGGAAAATACTGTTTTTCTTGCATATCCAGTCAGGGTATTACTATTTTATTTTGACTGTGTAGAGCTTTAAGGAATTCTCCATCCATTTTATCTTTCCCTCAGCAAATCTTCAATAAACCTCACAAGGAGCCTGTGCTACAAGAACACTGCCATAGTTTTCATTAAAGGGAACATGAGACTGCTTTAATTTGTGCCATTTTCACCTGGCCCTTCTGCACGTGGCAGAGTTTTAAATAGCATGGATATACATTATTAATTCTGGCGAAGTCTGCTCTTGCCTTGAGGGAAAAGAATAGCTGCCATCACACAAGAAGGCACAAACTGTCATTAAGCATCTCATAAGATACTTTGCTTCTTCCAGGTTTTGGTAATAAATGTGCTAAGGAGAGCACAAATGAAGTGTTTAGTGCAGGAATGTGTAGTATTTCAGTAAGCAGAAATCTAACATGACCCCACTACAGCAGTCTCTCTCTGGTGTAGCACGTGGAGCAGCAGTAGCTGGCACGGGCGCGTTAAAGGAGGAATGAAGGGCTTCCAGAACTTCATGGTGTCTGATAGTAACATGACTTTTGTGGAATTTGTTGAGCTCTTCAAGTCTTTCAGGTAAAGTATATTTTTGTTCTGTACCGATCTCATTCATCCAAGTTTACAAAAGAGCAAAAATAGAACTTTTCAAATCTTTCCTCAGTGTGCGCAGCCGCAAGGATCTCAAAGACCTTTTCGATGTCTATGC
Source organism: Gallinago undulata (assembly GCA_026546715.1). Taxonomy (NCBI): domain Eukaryota; kingdom Metazoa; phylum Chordata; class Aves; order Charadriiformes; family Scolopacidae; genus Gallinago; species Gallinago undulata. The sequence goes on along the minus strand of JAOTQQ010000002.1, from coordinate 21,084,063 downwards.
TGTGCCGTGCAACCGGTCCGGCTTGGAGCCTGCTCCACTTTACACGAATCTGAAGATTGATGAAAATAGCAGTGGATTCCAGCCTGATTTAGGTTTGTTGAAGGGGAAAATTCTTCAGTTATTGGCCTTAAGAAAAAGTGTCTCAGTCAGTCTCATGAAGAACTATCGGTTACACGTTTGAGTGGAGGATTGCTGCCATACATCCACTAACACCTAGTTAGCAGGGTGTGAGACAGGTTCTTTGTTCAGAAGTGAAGGGGAGGAACAGCATTGCTGTTTCCGTGAGCCAGATATGTTCTGTAACTGATAGAGCAGAGGAGTAGAAGTTGTAGCTGAGTATCTGGGCCCAACACGGGGCTCTGTGTCTGGAGCAGGAGCTGTGGAGGGGATAAAACATGAATGTAGTGAGGAGAAACGGGGAGGCTGCACCTGTGTCTCATGTGGTTGGTTTTGTGGCTGCACGTGGTGGTGGGGAGGGGAAGCAGGAGGGTCCTGGGTGATGGTGTGAGAGGCTGTGAGTCCATAGTAGAGGTTCCAGGGTTTCATTTATAGTAATTGAACACTTATAGCCCACTCCCACTGTTTGCATACACTCTTAGTGCTCTTTTTTTTTCTATTGCTGAATAGAAACAAGATGCTTTTGTTTTAATTTACTATGTCAGTCCTAAAATATTCAGTCAGGTAATCATACATATGATATATTACATGGTATTCTGCACAGTATATGCAATAAACATAATTATATAGCTTATATTTATGTTTCCCGTCTTTTCTTCTTTTAAGATTTGTTGACTAGGAATGTTTCAGACCTGGGTTTGTTCATTAAGAGCAGGCAGCAGCTCTCGGACAACCAGAGGCAAATCTCCGATGCCATTGCTGCTGCCAGTATCGTAACCAATGGCACTGGTGTTGAGAGCACGTCCCTGGGAATATTTGGCGTGGGGATCCAGCAGCTAAACGACTTCCTGGTGAATTGCCAAGGAGAACACTGCACCTATGATGAAATCCTCAGTATTATCCAGGTCCGTGATACAAATGTTGTGCAACTCCTTTTACTTGAACTCTTGTTACTTTGGTTTCCCCCCCCAGCGCTGTCCCCCGTGTCAGAATAGCCTCTCTGGGTATCTCCTTCCACACTGATGTTAAATTCAAATTTAATTTGAGTTTTAAATTTAATACTATCTTAATTGTGGGCTATAAAATTGTGCAGATGTCCATAAATATGTCCATAAAAAGAAAAATAATATCATGCAAATAAACAGTTTTATTGGCCGTATGTGCTTTATCAGGAAGGGATATCCCCACTTGGGAAAAGCGTTCATGACACTGCATTGTTTTCTCCGTGTCTGTGACCACCTTTGGTAGAGATTAACTCTAGCTTGGAACTTAAAACCCCACCATTTCAACATATTTTTATTATATTATAAAAAATTCTCCAGAGGAAACATGGGCATTTTATTCCCTTATGTACAATGGCTGAAGTGATTAGAAAGCATGCAGAAAATTTTTACTTCCTCCAAACATGCATAATTAATATACTCCAAAATTAAGTCCCCACTTAAGGGCTGAAACCTGTCTATTTGAGCTATCAACGTGTAACATAAAATGGCAAAGTTTAAAAGACAGACATTCTAAGGGGACATCAGGTTTGGATTCCACAGGCCTCTGTAATTTGTGCTGGTGCTGGCAGTTGCAGCGCAGTGGGTGGGAGAAGGGTGGGAGAAGGATGCCTGGTCACAGACCCTTCGGGGTAGGAGCCCAGCTGCCGACTCTGCTCTGAGCGGCTCTTGGGCTCGGTGACTCCCCGTCTCCTTCCAACCGGAGCGGTTCCGTGGTGTAGGTCGTACTGCAGCCACCTCCTTACTTGATCCACAAAAGCACTGGTTTTACATTCTAACTGGCTAGTTCCATGGGCACGCTACGCTATGGAGATACGAAAAAGCTGTATTTCTAAGAATTGTTATTATATCTCTCTTAAATTTCTTCCTTTTATAGAAATTTGAACCCAGTGTGAATATGTGCCAGCAGGGGCTACTATCTTTTGAAGGATTTGCCAGGTAGTTATTTATGTGTTAATTTATATCTATCTATCTAAAGATGACAACAGTGTATTGATGTTTGTATGTCAGTGCAGCATAAAATTTCCTCACCTCTTCTCACCTCTAGATTTTTGATGGATAAAGACAACTTTGCCTCCAAGAACGATGAGTCGCAAGAGAATGCCGAGGACTTGCACTTCCCACTGTCGTATTACTACATCGAGTCCTCCCACAACACGTACCTGACCGGGCACCAGCTCAAAGGGGAGTCCTCGGTGGAGCTCTACAGCCAGGTACGTGGGGCCGGGCCACGAGCAGCTCTCACCGTGAACTGGCAGGGCGCTGAAACAGGACCTTTTTGCCTTGAAAATCTAGATGTCCTCAACCCCTGCTTGCAAAAACCTTGGAAAACAAGATGTGTGGGAAAGCTGCCCGTAAGCACAGTCGTGCTCAGATGCCTTTTCTAAGGCAAAAAAAAAGAATTGGTTTAGTTTGAGATTCATAGCATTTAGACACCAGTCGGTCTGACCCAACCTACTAAAATTAGACTTTCCCACAGGAAAGACTGATCTAATATTTTAGTTCATTCAGATGTCAAAAACACCACTCAAATACTGCGCATTGCATTGCAGAGACAAATTTCAAATGGAATTATAATTTCCAAAAATGTTACTTCTAGGAATATTCTGCAGTTTTTCAGACTTTATGCCTGGTCAGTGGTGCACAGGAGAAGAAGGGTTTCTCCCTAGGGCTTTTGATTCTGCGTGTGTGTGTGGATATGTATATTTATATGAATTTGTGTGTCTGTGTATTTACCAAATGCTAGAGAAAGCATCAAACTTCCCGTGAGCGGTGGTTTCATGACTTTAAATGTTAATGACTCGTGGAGAAGGGCTCATCTGGTGTCTGTGCACTGCTTCCCCTGGAGTTGGGGGGGGCTGCGCTAAGAAAGCCCAAATAACAGGATTGCACGGAGTCAGGGGGTTGCAGGGGGTTCCTGTGGCAGCCCTGCACGGGGCGATGCGAGTGCTGTGTTGGGAAGGGATGGGAAGCGGGACAGAGCTCCGCTGGCTCCAAAACCTGTGGGATGCAGAAAAGCCTCTTCCTGCCTCTCGAGGAGTTGTCTCCAGCAGAGAAGGGGCTCGTTGTTCCAGCTCTCCCAGGGGAGAGCGACGGACGCGACTGCCCCAAATGTAACTATTTGCGTTTTGATAGAAGTAATTTTTTTCTTTGTCCATGAATGTTTTTGCTGGTTTTGATTGTTGAGATCTTGCTTTTGAGCAAAATATCTAATTGTGATAGAGTTAGCTCTTTCAATGGCAGGCACGGTAAATATTGCTAGCAATAGTAACTGGGCTGCCAACAGATGGGGTAGGTTGGTGTTGGTCCGTCCATCCCTCCTCTTTGCTTTCTTCCAGCTTTTTCTAGCAAGTAAGGCTTTCTAAAATAAATATATGAATACATAGTGGGTGGGTGGATGGATGGATGTAAATTAGCTTAATATCATTAAATTTGATGGCCTGGCACATCTCCATTCTAACTATCCTTGTGGAAGTTCATAAGACGTTATTTTCAGACCAGACCTTCTTCCATTTAAAGGATTAACAGCAACAACAAAAAGAACCAGCAACCAAACTGCAGTTGTTGTGCCCATAAGCTGTCGTGGTGGCAACCTGGAGTAAACTGCCATGTTAGTTTATAGCTGCTTTTGCAGGTGGAAACGTGGAAATGTCTCTCTCCCTAGGAACATAAAGACGCATTTTTGGCAAACAGAGTCCATGTGTCCTGTAAGACACCATGAATTTCCAAGCTTTATGGTACTTCTCCTAAGAATATAAATGCTTTCTTAGTTTTCCCTGCTCTCTCTCTACCTGGTGACTGTGGTCAGCTGGGGACTGCAGTGTCCCTGGGCTCTGTGTGCTCCACACATCGCTCTCTTCCCAGCACTTGTGCTGAATCGCTGGGCTTTCATTCAGCTCTGCAATGTCCAGCTGCTGCTTATTGGCCTGAGCCCATGGCTTGTCCCTGCTGACACTGTTAATTGCATTGCAGGTCCTTTTACAAGGCTGCAGGAGCGTAGAGTTGGACTGCTGGGATGGCGACGATGGGATGCCCGTCATTTATCATGGGCACACTCTTACTACCAAGATCTCTTTTAAGGTATGCTGGTAATTGCGCATAGAAACAAAAAATGAGAGGAAAATCAGTAAGTTTTTCTCTAATGAAGGAAGAAATTTACCTTCTAGAAAAGTACAAATCCTAATGGGCTAAATCCTGCTAGAATATGAACTGTGGAGTATGTCAGACATTAAGTCCTCAATTATAAAGAGGCTTTTCAAATTAGTTTTGGTAGCGTACGTACTGTCATTTTCTGTCTTTTTATTGCCAACATAGCTACCATAAGTAGCTGTTTCCAGTTCTGTTGTAAGAAGGTGCCAGGTTGATCTGTAGAAGCTTGTTTGGAAAGCAAATTGTGCGTTCTTTCTTCTTAGAGGGGAAAACAGCTGCCTTCGTTTATCCCCTTTCTCCCCTCTCAACAACTGAAGTGAATGCTGGAAAATAATGACGTGTTCTTTCACTGTTTCCTCCTCTTCTCCCACAGGAGGTAGTTGAAGCCATCGACCGCAACGCGTTCGTCACCTCCGACATGCCAGTCATCATCTCCATAGAAAACCACTGCTCCCTGCCGCAGCAGCGCAAGATGGCGGAAATTTTCAAGGCAGGCCATAAATTGTGATAAATTGTTCTAAGCACGTGCCGTGGGATTTTCCATAATATAATCACATGTCCTTGATATTTCAGAATGTATTTGGAGATAAGCTGGTAACAAAGTTCTTATTTGAGAGTGACTTTTCGGATGATCCCATGCTTCCATCTCCTGGCCAACTGAGAAGAAAAATCCTGCTGAAAAACAAGAAGCTGAAAGCCCATCAAACGCCAGTGGATATATTGAAACAGAAGGTAAAGTCCTTCCTTCACAGCAAGCAGTGAGACCTAGATTTTGTTAGGAATTACTCATTTGTGTTTGAATGTTTTGTCATTCCAGTATGTACAGCAGAATAATCTAACGCATATTTGTGCTTGGACGACTCACAGTGGATTGCGACGCTTTCATATAAGTAGCAGACAAGACATATAGTGACGTATAGACACAGCAGAACAAACTCATAGTGTATTTCAGTTTTGTAATACTTCTAATATTACAATCAGCAGCACCACATGCCCTGTGTGATAAACATAAATGAAGTTTCGCGGTGAGGCTGTGACATTGGCTGTTCGTGTTGGTTGAGAAATAGTGATATACATTGAGTGTGTGTGTATATATACAGTGTTGAGTCAGTTTCAGTAGAATTTTGCTTTGTTTCTTTTTTCATATTCAAGCCAGGCAAATACTCCCTGACTCCCTTTCAGGAGGACTCCGCTATTCAAGCAGTACTTAGACCTATGTGAGAATTCTTTTGGTTTCTGAAAATCAGGGCTGTGTCTCTGGTAGCCTCAATTTAACAGTGTCTGTGGTTAGTCAGCAGTTAAATTGAATCCTTGAAAACTAACTGCTTTTACCCAAAATGTAAAGACAATTGAATTAGAACTGAATTCCTGGTTAAGACCAAGTAAAACACATTGATTGTACCAGTATATGGATCTTCTCCATCCTTTCAAACAATTCTAAACTGTTTCCAAAACAGCATACCTCAGGCTGGAAAAAGGCAGTCCTGCTCTGAATAATGTGCAAAGTGGACATTTTCCCATAATTAATTAGGTTTCATATCTTACTGGGTGATTTTCTACCAATACAAGTTTTCTTTATATTCAAACCCGTAAGACGATATTTTAGTTCAATCTCAGCAATCTCACTTCTCATTATATATATATATATATATACACTCATTGCTTTCATATAAATAAAATAAGATGCAAACAGAGATGAAAACTCTTTTGCTTTTTAAAAACACCTACCAATAATGTAATAAGTGGTTCTGTGGCTGCAGGCTCACCAGCTGGCACATATGCAGGCACAGGCCAGCAATGGTGCCAGCAATCCCACTCCCAGCAACGAGGAGGAAGAAGATGAAGAGGATGAATATGACTATGACTATGAATCTCTCTCTGATGGTAAATATATATATATATATTTACTTATTACATTGCTGCTGTTAGAATTGTAGCAATAAGGCATGTAAATTCTGCATTCAGGAATGATGTGGAAATTGTGGGGGCTAACGGTGTCAGCAGATTGAAAAAAGGGATTGGACCAATTCTTGGGCAGGTTTACAAGTGAATGTTACAGGTAGAAACGTAGGGTCCAACATCCCTAATGTTCAGCAGTTGTGGCTGCTGGGAGGTACCAGGGAAGTGGACCAGGACTGGGGGGTGGGTGCCCTCTTTCAGCAGCATCTCCCGGCGCCCCTGCCAGAGAGAGCTGGGTTAGATGGGCCCGTGGTCTGGTGGAGGTGGGCACGTTCTAGCTGTGCAGCGAGTTCTTCCCCCCCGAACCCCTACGTGTGATGGGTACCCATTGAAGTTCTTGGTACCACATTTGGAGAAGATGTGAGGCTGGAGCATGTCCTGCAGCATGGGGCTTCTTTCCAGCTGCTCTCTTATTTACATTGCTCACTTCTGTGTTTAATGATGTAAAAAACAGTCACAAAATTAATGAATGCAGCTCAGGAGCTGACAGTGCTTGTGAGAGAGCAGTATTAATTACGCTAATAGGAAAATGTGTGAGTTTTGTGCGATGCTGCCTTCAGTTGCCTTTTGCTAGAAAGTTGGCCTAAGTGGCTACTTGAGAACACTCCTCGGGTGGGACGGGGGGGAGGTAGTGTGGATCTAAATCACTGTGAGAGACCTTTGGTCCCAGACCTGCCAGGGAGGTATTGCAGGCCAACTGCAGCGAGCGGTGTCTGAGAACGTTCTAGTTGGGAGGAGGTTTGAGAACGCTGAAGCTGGCAGGAGACATGCACACCTCCCAGTGTATGAAGGAGTCTGCAGCATGATTTACTGCTTCATTACAATGGTTATTCTTTGGGATCTTTAATTATGTTAATATTTTGGCAAAACTAATCTAAACAGTGGTCTGTAAACTTTCTAAAAGATTTTCAGTTTTATTTTCCTTACTGATACATGAGGTTTGTGTAAGGCTAATAGTTTTACAACTGACACTTAATTTTCATTTCTCTGGCTGTAAATCTTAATTTCCTTTCCTCTTATTCCCTCTCTGACTCCGTTTCCCTGTAGCTGATGTCCTTAATGCTTCTCCTGCTCCTAACAGCCAGGAAGGTAAAGGCCCTTTGGTTGAGCATTTTAACTGCATGAAATCAGCACTGCATCTCCAGCCTGTTAAATGGGACCCTGGGAACGTGGGGTTTCTAATTCATGTTAAAAGTGCAATCAGATATTTATTTTGGTGTTGCTGACTGGCAGGAGCTGTTAGAAGGCTGCATGTGTGACACTGGTTATGCGTAAAAAGAGTACGGTCAAAGCATCAGGAATCTCAGGAATGAAATAAAACCATTCCTTTTGTGACAGTTACAATATTTCGGTCCAGAATGACCAGATCAGTAGGTGTGTTATTCTGTGATAAACATGTGGCTTTGAAGAGGAATTTTGATAGATGTAAAAAATGTTTTTTCATGGTGAATGTAAGGAGAGGGAAGTCAAAATGTGCTGTACAAAGACAGGTACCTGTTTGGTACAGTTAATTGTGTTTGGGCTTGAGCAATTCTCTGTTGTTGAGGAGTATCAGTTGGTTTTGGATGGCAAAGCCTAACTCATTAGATGATTTTGTTTTTTAAGCATCTTCAGAGCACAAAAGGATGGGCTTTAAAAACTGCAACATATTAACCAAAGCCAAGTATTAAATTTTTGAAGTAGGAAGTTACTACTAGAAGAGAATGCTTTGACCAGTAAATGCATTATTTTGGCATCTCGTTATTCAGATAAGTTCACAGCATTGTCCACAAATATTGTTAACTCAAATTAAATTTCCAGTTGAAACTGTTTGGCTTTATGTTTATTAAAATCCCATTGATTTTTAGATAACATTCTTGAAGACCGACCTGAGAATAAATTATCAAGTGATAAACTGCAATTTGAATATAATGAAGAGACTGCCAAACGAATAAAGAAGGCTGATTGTGCTACTTACAATAATAAAGGAAAGGTAGTTCTGCTTTTTCCCCCCTTTCTCCTCATCCACACTTTGATACAGAACCAGCTCCAGAGGGGTTGCTAGCACATCTAATCACAGAGCAGTTCATGTAGCTGAGACATCAGATGGCAAATGCGATTTAATGAAGACAAATAGTAGAAGGCGTGGAACTGCACCAGAGAAAATAGATTAACTAGAACAAAGGCTCAACGTGCTGTTCCAGAAAAGTCCTTGGGGCTCATTGTATATACAGGCTGCTTGGCTGCAAATGTTAGCTGTCTCAATGGAAGACTTCATTGAAGCCAGACCCAGAGGTTTATTTAGATACCTCATTTCCTTTAACATCCGTGGAACTGAAGATTCCACCCGAGTCTTCAGCACCTTCGTGTATCTAAATAACCTCACTGGGGCATCAGCCAGCCACGCTGCTGTTATCAAATCACCCGGCAGCTGTTCTGTAAATTGTAGCTTCTCCTGAACACAGACCTTTGTCTAAATTTTGGTGTGTTTGTAGAATGAGCTCTGGTTGAGGCTTCGCCCCCTGCAGTGGTGTCAGGGACAGGAACTGGGCAGAAACCTGACATGGGGACGTGCCAGGTGAGGACAGCACAGCAGAGAGGAAGGAGAGAAAAGAGTCTGAGGACATTAAGTAAGACACATGACAGTACTTTTGCATTGAGTAATCGTATTATTGTATGCTCTTGGAATTGTCACCTAGGTTTATGACATGGAGCTGGGTGAAGAGTTCTATCTTCCACAAAACAAGAAGGAGAGCAGACAGATCGCCCCGGAGCTGTCGGACCTGGTCATTTACTGCCAGGCTGTGAAGTTCCCTGGTAAGGACACTGCCCTCTTGTATGGCTCGGAGCTTTTTGATTCTCAGAGATGTTCTGTTTATGTTTGCAGTTAGTTAGTACAAGCATTTTCAAATTCAAGTAGTCGAGGAGCTTTTCTCTTGATGACTTGGTAGTCGACATAATAATAGCTGCTGGCTGAGAAGTACAAGTCATAAATTAGGTGAAGACGTACTGTTTGTCATATTACAGCGTTTACAAAAGTGAGATTTGCCAGTGTTCACAACTGCTGCGCTGCCAAGTGACAGAGGAGAGAAAGCTTTATCTTAAGAGCTCCAAGTTTCCATGTAAGGACCTGCTGAATTAGGGAGGAAAGCGATGGGGAAACGGTGCAGGAAGAGCCTGTGACAGTTCTGGAGGGACCTCTTGGTGCCTTCCACCTTTCCCTGCAGCTGCCTCTGCTGCTCCGTCCCGAGCGGGCAGGAGGAGCCCTCTGGGGGGAGAGCAGCCTTCTGGTGGGGTTGGGTGGGTGAGGAGAGGTGGTTGCACATCACAGCCCCTCACGGAGGGGGCGAGGGAACAGGAGGACCTTCTTGTGCACGGTAGGAAGGATGATGTTTGCAGAGGGGAAGGAGAGGGAGTCAACGGGCCTGGGCATCGCTGCGAGTTACTTGTGCAGCACCGAAACGTGAGCTGCAGTGTGTTTTGGCTCATACTCTGCACATAAATACTTTTAAATTGAGAATTTATTGTTTATTGATGTGTTTAATGTTTTGAATGAAAAATCTGCTTTTTAATGGAATGGTTCTCCGTGGAAAAGTCAGCGATTCTGCCAAATCATGATCTTACACAAATAGAACTATAATCAGATTAGAGAAGCTAACCAAACAGAAAATAGTGTCAGATAGGCAAGATAAACATGCTGAAAAATGGAGAGACATTCTTTTATAATCTTCTGTAACTTTCAGAATTGTAGGTGTCACTTGTAAAAATAATAACTTCTAAAAATTCCAATCTGATACTCTTTTTAATGAAATCTGCAAGAGATATCTTTCAAATAAAATATTTTCTTTTGCAGAATGATATTCAAGACTAAACAGACATAGTTTTAAGTTGTTCCAAGCATTTTGACACACAAAGACTTGCTGATGTTCTAAGAAAACTTTAAAATGTTTCAGTTTTTTAATATAATTTCAGTTATGGTGAGGAGGTGACAGCTGCAGTTTAACCTGTTCCTTTAGCACGGTTAGAATAAGGGCAGGGAAATTTGCTGTCCTCTGGGTTAAAACTCTAAAAGCAGAACACAGTGTGGCTCTGTCTGGCACGAGGGACGGGCACCAAATTCTATAACTGGAAGGATACCGTGTCAGGTTGTAGGGACATGCAAAACATTCGTGGTAGTGTGGCAGGATCTACGTGTAGTGTGGTGGGATCAAAGCTGGTCCTGCCTTGACCAGAGAGCGGGACCAGATGAATTCCAGATCTTTGCCAACCCCCGTTATTTTATGAATTGATGATTCTGTGTATAGGTGATGCTGTATCTTGGAGTCCAGTTTAAATGGGAGTGAAGAATGGAGCTTGTCTCTGGGAGGAGACATGCCTCATGCTGAGCACGGCCATGGGAAAGACAGCTCCTGGCTGCAGTTTGCCCCGTGGCCACCACCCTGGGGTTCAGTGCTGCATTCTGCTGATTTAGGAGATCGGACTGTTTCTTCAGGGGCTGACTCCACAACAGGGTTTTGAAACCTGGATCTTTCTTGCCAAATCCATTTGATCCATTGAAATCTGGGATTAAACATGTGTGTGTGTGTTTGCAGGTGAAATTAGCACTAAATCCACAACTGTCTTCTGCCAGGTGTGAGTTGATACGAGTTCCCGAGGGTCGTTCCCTGAGTCACAGTCGGGCAAATATCAGCGTTTTTGCTTTGTTGTGTTCTGTAGCACAAGCACATCTGGGGAGCACCCACACCTCACTGCTGGGGGGGTCACAGTAACCATTTTTGACTTGGATTTTGGTCTGCTATGTGCTCTCTCCAAGTCAAAAGAAAATGGCTTTAAGGGGGATTAAGTCTGGTTACTTCACTGGGATTTAGGTCATGATTTTACTGATTATTTTGCTAGAATGTTTGTGTTTGACTAACAGCTCTACTAGGGCTTTCCAGCTCCACTTCCAGTGCATATTGGCCACTACATGCTTAATGGGTTTTGCACACCTACCATATTTCCTGTTCTTGAAATACAAATTCTAACCAGAAGAAGATAACTCTGAAAACATCTTGAGGTTAAAGTGTTTAACCCTCAGCATTTGGGCTTTTTCCTTTACATTATCTCTTTAAACCCTGTCCTTGCATTTCTGTAATTCTGTAGGTATCCCACCCTAGGTGAATTCCATGATGTTCACTGCTGTACAGATTTAGTGCTTCCATAGAAAGGAGGATTTTTTTTTTTTTAATTATTCTAAGGATGAATATATTGAGACTGTTACTGCAGACTTTTTTAGTATTAATTAGAACCATTTGGTAATTGAGACAGAGCCACTACCTTCCTCAGGCCAAAACGTAAAATGGAGAAAAGTTATTATCACAGAGAGATAACTGTATATTGTGTCGCTTCCTGTAAGTTTTTATATACACTATATATATAAATATACATAATATATGTACATATGGCATGTACATAAAGGCATGTAGGTATGTGAAGATGTTAAAATTAAATTATGGGGAAAAATACAGTGCCTGCCCTGTGTACTGTATAACGGAGTGTTCATGCCTTCAAAAATAATGTAAAATATGATGGAAAATGCCGTGCCCTCTTGGTCATGTTTTTTGGCTCATTTATTCTACATTTATGGGAACAGGCTTGTCAACTCTCAACCCATCTGGCTCTAGCAGAGGAAAAGAAAGGAAGAGCAGGAAGTCCATTTTTGGCACCAACGCCGGCCGGCTGAGCCCCGGGGAGTCGGCTGCTCTCGCCAAGGCATCTGGAAAAGGTAAGGGGAGCCTGGTCTGTCCCCAGCCCCGTGACACGGCCCCGGCTGTTGGGGATCAAAGGCTGGATGGTGTCGGGGGTGTTGGGCTTCGGAGCCGTGTCTCCTTAGTGCAGCCCCTGTTACAGCAACGCTGCTGCAGTGGGATCACGTGGTCAGGAGCATGAGGACCCTAGTTCATAAATGGTTCAAAAGCAACATATATTTTAAGTGATGTATCTAAAAATGTGTATATTGAAAGGTATGAACGAATATTTTCAAAGTACAAATGGAAGGCAGAACTGCTGGGCTGGATCCAGAAGAGGATTTTTAGTGTCTGAAGTAGGATTTAGTTGCTTAAAATTCAGCCAAGTCCAAACGTGTAATTGTGCAAACTCCCATGTTCCACCTTGGATGTATTTAGACTCTGCAGGTGATTCAGTATGTGACCTTGGAGATTGTACTTCTGCCTATGACCCGATGTAAAGAAATACAGAGAAAGTACAGAAGAGGTTCTGGGGTGGGGAGGAGACCCAGATCCCCGGCCTTTCAGGCGGATATCATGAACAGAGAGTCACCGAGTTGTGCCCTTTCTTGTACTCATTTTCTGGCTCCAGGAGCATGGCGTTTCTGTCAGCTCAAGGGCAGGGCTGCAGCAGATGGGTTGGGTTCCTTTGAGAGGCCAGGATCCTAAAAATGAGGTGTGCTGCCTCATTCTAAAGGATATAGGTACTTTGCTGGCTTTGTCCCCTGACTCTTCCTGCCTCTGTAGGCTGCCTCTCTGGGGACTTAGCGGGTGGTTTCCATCTCGCCTCACTTCCTCATGTAAAATGTATAACTGAGAAGAAGTCAAGGTAGATGACATCTGCTGCTCTCCCCTCATCCAGCCATCTAGTTATAACATCAAAGAAGTCTATCAGATTGGTCAAGCATGACTTACCCTTGGTAAATCTGTGTTGACCACTTCTAATAACTTCTTTATCTTCAATGTGTTTGGAGATGACACCCAGAACAAGTCGTTCCATTATTTTCCCGGGGACAGAGGTGAGACTAATTGGCCTTTAGTTCCCTGGGTCCTCCTTCTTGCCCTTTTTGTAGACGGGTGTGATATTTGCCTTCCTCCAGTCCTCAGGCACTTCTCCTGTTCTCCAAGACCTCTCATAAATGATGGAGAGTGGCTCAGTGATAACATCTCAGCACTCATGGGTGCATACCGTCAGGGCCCATGGATGTCTCGTTTGGCCAAGTGGTCTCTAACCCAATCCTTCTCAACAGAGGGGGAGTCTTCCTGTCTCCAGACCATCCCCCTTGTCTCCAGGGTCTGGGATTCATGAGGGCAGCTTTGGCAGTGAAGACCAAAGCAGAGAAGGCAGCTCCGCCTTCTCTGTGTCTTCCACCACCAAGGCACCCACCTCATTCATCAGTGGGCCTACATTTTCCCTGCCTTTTTTTATCGATATACTGAAAAAAACTCTTCTTGTTATCTTTAACCATGTTAGCCAGTTTATGTTACAGGAAACATTATGTTTCCTCTCATGGATGGTTCCTACTGTATCAGAAGGAATGTGACACACTGAGCAGTGGCACTTTCCAGGCTCACCTTTTTCTACCCCAACCCAAGAACACGCACACACTTCCCTAGAAAACACCGCATCTTTGGTGCCCGTGGCTCTTTGGCTGTACCGTGCGGGTGCTCTCTCTCTTCCAGGCCCTTTGGAGGGGATGCGGCCGACCTGGGAAGAGCCCTGCTCCCCGTACAGCTCCCCGGCCTCCCTCAGCGCCATCATAAGGACGCCCAAGTGCTACCACATCTCCTCGCTGAACGAGAACGCGGCCAAGCGGCTGTGCCGGCGCTACTCCCAGAAGCTGATCCAGCACACCGCCTGCCAGCTCCTGCGCACCTACCCCGCTGCCACCCGCATCGACTCCTCCAACCCCCACCCGCTCATCTTCTGGCTCCACGGCGTGCAGCTGGTGGCTCTCAACTACCAGACGGACGGTACGGCCGCACGAACACACCTTCTGTTACGTCTCCCGTGTGAAATAAGCCCCGAAACGGGGAATTTGTGTTTGAGGTTTGCCTTTCCCTGCTGTCCCGAGGGGACGTACCTGTCAGTGCACCCCAAAGCAGGTTCATACCATGACGGTCTGGTCCTTGAGAGGAGCCATCCCAGAGCTCAGGGGCTTCGTGCCAGGGCAGCAGATCTCCCCAGAGCGCAGCAACACCTTCCTTTTTTATCTCTATTTTATTGCTGAAGGTTGTTTTTCTCCCCCAGTTCAAGTAGCTGTTACCCCTTTCTGATAATCTCAGGTATCAAAAGATACTGAACTACTGAACTGAGTTAGAAGTGCCTCCTTGGATGCTGGTTTAGTGTTGATCGAAACATTTGTGGGCCACTTTCTATCCTGTTTTGTGTTCTTTCACCTTTTCGATGGGGGATACATTAGGTCACCTACAAAGCTGTACAGTCACTGCTTGTTCATCCTGCAGCTCAGGGCAAATACCAAGAAACTTCTCAGAACGGGTGTAGGCAGCAGAAGGGGACAAAAGAATGAACTGTCCATATAGTTTTATGTAATGAAGTATTGGATAGATGGGCTACATAAATTACAGCTGTCTCTGAAAACCAAGAATGACTTGATGGTACACAACTAAAACTTAAAAAAACAGATACTTAAAAGATGTCTTTGCCCTCGCTGTCACAGTTTTTGCATCGTGCCGTTGCCCTCGGTCAGCTCTGGCTCCTTTACCCCCCAGATCTTCCTCTGCAGCTCAACGCCGCCATGTTCGAGGCCAATGGTGGCTGCGGGTACGTGCTGAAACCTCCCGTGCTGTGGGATAAAAGCTGTGCCATGTACCAGCAGTTTTCTCCATTAGAAAGAGATCTGGATAACAAGGAGCCAGCTATATATTCCCTAACAGTAAGTACATGAAAAGGGGTTTTCCTGCAGCCAGGCGGGTGGAAGCTGTTTACCCCCAGGCTGTAACCAGCATTACAGTTGTGCTTGTGAAGGGGTCGAACCGTTAATTGCTGCCTGTACTTCTGAGGGTCGGCGTGGCTGACGGGGAGGGGAAGGAGCAAATCGTTGTCTTTATTTTATTTTATTGGCTGGTTGGGATCTATAGTTCCTTTCACTGATTCCTTCACAATATTTGTAGAAGCCCGGTCTGAAAGCGTTTTCCCTGTGACTGCACAACTGTGTGGGATTGTACGTGTGCCCAGGTGTTTCACACGAGTGTGAACGCTTGAGGAGCTGCACAAAGAGCCACTACGAAATGCTGTACTGGAGCTTAAGACAGTATTTTTTTAGAAGATATACAATAAGAGACACGATTCATAGATTTATGGCCAAAAGGCATTCTAAGCAGCGAGTCCCTTCCAGGAAGCGCGTCAGGGAAGTGAGATTCTCCGGCTGCAGTTGCACACCCGATCCCTGTGCCACCTGTGCCAGGGCCAGCGGGGCCAGTGCCACCACCCCGTGTCACGGAGAAGAGAATCCGATCCTTTCTGACCACGTTACGGGTACATTCTTCCTGGATTAACTTCCAGGTGCCTGGAATGGTTACTCTCGTGATGTAGAATGTATTTTTTTCAGAGGAAAGAGGCCAAAGCAATGGCCAGGGGGTGTGAAGCAGCTCTGCCTCTGAAATTACTGCCCTCGCAATGACAGGAGTAGGAGAGCGCTGTAATTAAATCAGTTTAGGAGTGGGATAAACAATACTGAGCTCAGAATCACGACGTGACAGCGTCGCTCCCCTCACCGGTGTCCCTGTGTGCTCCCCGGCTGCAGATCGTGTCGGGGCAGAACGTGTGCCCCAGCCACAGCGCGGGGAGCCCCTGCGTGGAGCTGGACGTGCTGGGGATGCCCCTGGACAGCTGCCACTTCCGCACCAAGCCCATCCATCGCAACACCCTCAACCCCATGTGGAACGAGCAGTTCCTTTTCCGCGTCCACTTCGAGGACCTGGTCTTCCTTCGCTTCGCGGTGGTGGAGAATAACAGCTCGGCCGTCACGGCTCAGAGGATCATTCCCCTCCGAGCCCTGAAAAGAGGTACGGTGGGGTTTGTGGTGACACCCTGGGCCAGAATGGTCCGACAGGTCCCTGAGCTGCCTCCGGTAATACGGAACATACTGAATGTTAGAGCCCAAGGGAGGCAGCTCTGGGTCACCCACATTGCACGGCATTTGGGTTACGCCGTTGCACAGAGTGTTGGTGCGGTGTCGCTGCAGCGTTTGAACCCTGTTGTAGCTCTAAATACAGCAAAACGGAGTTTCCCGTGTGTGAGACCGGGACGTGGCAGGGTGCTCACCGAGGGGTGTTTTCTCCTCAGGCTACAGGCACGTCCAGCTCCACAACCTGCACAACGAAGCCTTAGAGATCTCCAGTTTGTTCATAAACAGTCGGAGGATGGAAGAAAGTCCCTCCGGGAACGCTCTGCCTGCATCCATGGTAATTTAACTAATGTTTTGTGAATGCCCTGTGTTTCTGTCTCAGTAACTACTGTGGTCTGAAGACTTATGGAACCTGACTGTCCAAAGATATCGGCTCCTAAACTTGTCTATTTTTCAGAAGTACCTCAGTGCCTAATTCTTTCAGGTTTTGGTGGAAACCGGGTTTCCCCCCCCCCCCCGGCTGAAACTGTGGGATGGTGAATCTTTGCAGTTCTGGCTTTGGGTGTATTATTTGGGTGTAGCTGGAGAACTCCCGTGCTGGAGGAGCAGCGGGGCTGAGCAGTAAAGGTTCAGAGCTGCCTCGTGATAAGCAATGCATTTGGGGCAGAAAAAGAAAGATTAAAATCACCCACAACTTTGGAATAATGAGAGTCAAGTTGAATTCTGATACAGGGAAAGATGGAGTTTGTACTTGCATAAATACACGCGTATTTTAACAGTTCTAACAGTACATGTGTCTGTATGCACGTATGGATGTGATGTGGGTGGGGGTTTTTAAATAGCCCTCCGTGCTATGTTACCTGGATCACTTGTGTTTTAGTAAATTTAAGCACGAATTTTATCCCTTTGCTGATTGCTGAGGTGTTAGATAAACCCTCCAGAGCCACTGCAGACGCTCCCCTCCCCTGAACCCGGGCCAGACACCCGGCTGGGGAAAGGGGGGCAGGAGGGAAGGACGTGGGTGGTTTGGAGGGTAAACCAAAGCTGGAGCTTCTCATCCAGGAATTCCTGCACCAAACACAAGCGGTCTGAGCTCGGCTGAAATGGATAATGGCGATGGAGTTCATGGGCTCTCCCTGGAAAACTTCCTTTTTCTCTTCATCTTTGGGGGGGTCAGTGTGTTGGGGTTTTTCACGCCCTGATGTGATTCATCATTAAGAGCTGTGTTTAGGGGCTCCCTTTGCTCTGAGGAGGTGTACGCCCAGAGAGGGTCTGCCAGGCAGCCTGACACCACCACCAGGCCTGTGTACGAACCGCTCAGTGACCTGCTGCCTCTTGTCCCACAGCTGTTCAGCGCGGGGGACAGGAAAGCTGCTGTCACCCACAAAGTGACGATTCACGGAATCCCGGGCCCGGAGCCTTTCACCGTTTTTAGTGTCGGGGGGGGCACCACGGCTGCGCAGCTGCTCCACCAGGTACGTGCCGCCGACTGAGGGCAGGAGCACCCCCCGCAGCGCCCCGGGGGCTCGTCCCCCCGCAGGGTCACAGCGTCCTCCGTCACAGCGAGGGGCTGCTTCACAGACGGGCTGCTCTGGAGCTCATTACGTTGCGAACACAGAGTATCCCCACTCAGATCTTCCCCATCTTGGCTGCGGAGGGTGGGGTTATAATCTTATTTTAGTATTAGTATCTTAATATTTGGGCATATGCGGATGAGAAAAGCCATCTCTCTGACCCCCGTGGGCTGTCCTTACACCCCGGGCAAACAGTTCTCTGCAGGTTTTGAGTCTGAGCACCGTAGGAACAGAGAGGAAAAGTTAGTTAGAGGGCGAAGTTCATGAGCAGAAAAACCATTTCACTCAACAGGGATTGTTATTCCAGCAGTGGGAAAAGACTGTTCTGTCCTGGGATTATGAATAAATTGTCTGGGCAGCCAAACGGGACAGAAATAAGCTTAAATAGCACTGCCTTGTCTGGGAGAGCTGGGCTACAGAGAACAGGACATTACCCTGGAGTGAAATATCCCAACAATAAATAGCACATCAGAAACCTCGCCTGCGCTATCAGAATAGTTATTGACTCTTAAAGCCTCTTTGTTCGTCCTCATTTATAACTACTAATTATGCAGTGTTTATATTTAGCATTCTAATTGCTGTGTGTTTATTGTGCTCTGTCTTAGCTCTTGGCTACCACCAAAGGCACCAAGTCATGTGCTGCAGACTATTTTCTGATGGAAGAGAAGAGTTTTATATCTAAAGAAAAGAGCGAATGCAGAAAACCACCGTTCCAGAGGGTGATTGGGCCTGACGAGGGGCTGGTGCAGCTTCTGAACAGTTGGTTTCCAGAAGAAGGATACGTTGGAAGGATTCTCTTTAAAACCCGAGAGGAAGTAAGTCTGTTTTAGATAAATTGTTATTTACAAAGGTGGCTAAAAATAGCTGTTAGGACCAGGAAACAAAGGGCTGCTGTGTTTGTTTCGCTGTTTGGCGAGTCTGTCACTGCTCTGAACATCGTTTGAAAACAAACATAACTCCTGAGAGAGCACAACTAGACTTTATACCCCTGGGTGACACCAACCTGGCTCCCCTCAGCTCCAGCGTCACCCACGTGGCGTTAATCAGCAGGTCAGTGCCACCAGCTTGCTGTTCTGATTGTTCTAATTTCATCTAAATCTGGATTTTGACATGATAGGGAATGAACATAAAAGAAGGAGGATAATAGCTAACACCAAAAGATCATCGATAACAGGACTCCAGTCAGTCAATCAGTGTAAATGCCAGCAAATTCTTCCCTCTTCAGAAAAAATAGAAAGGATTTTAAGACTAAAGAAGTCTAAAAACCTCAAAGGAGGAATATCAAAGGCTATCAAAACGTGGGTATTTCTATAGAAACGCGAGCCATAGTGGCTCCTCAGAACTCTCACGCAGAAGATTTGCATTTAATGAAACAGAGCGGGGCAAGAGCAGTCTCCAGTTCTCCTGTGATAAAAGCCCGTTGTGACCCCCAGCTGTCAGTTACCTCTCAAGTCCACGGATTTGGCTCTCCTTTTTCCTGCAGAATTTAAATGAGAGGAACGTCTTTCAGGAGGTGCGGGAAGAGGCCGCCCTGGGCCCCGAGGAGGACAGTTTCTTTGTCCAGGTACACGATGTGTCCCCGGAGCAGCCCCGCACCGTCATCAAAGCCCCGCGGCTCAGCACGGCGCAGGACGTCATACAGCAGGTAACGCCCGGGGGGGTCACACCACATCTGGGGGGGTTTGGTCCCAGCACTCACTGGGGAATCCGTCGCTTTAGTGACCCCAACCCGGGCTAATTCCTTCTTTTTTTTTGTCTTTTCTGCTTGACAACAGACTCTTTGCAAAGCCAAATACTCCTACAGCATCTTGAGCAACCCCAACCCCAGCGATTACGTGCTCCTGGAGGAGGTGACGAAGGAGCCAGCCAACAAGAAGTCCTCGACATCTAAACCCTCACAGAGGATTCTCTCTGATCAAGAGTGTGTGTTCCAGGCCCAAAGCAAGTGGAAGGGAGCAGGAAAATTTATCCTTAAACTTAAAGAACAGGTTCAGGTAAAAAAAATGAAGTAGGCTGGGACAGGTTTTATGGCTGAGCTTAACGGGAAGCTGCTCCCAACGGGAGGGAGCTGCGAGCAGCCCGAGGCTGGCTGGGGAGAAGAGGCCGCAGCAGAAAGCAGGCTCCTTTTCTCCCTGCTTCTCCTGTATGTTTTTTCCGTGGCAGAACCGTCTCGGTCCCCCCCCGCACGGGATCCCCTGCCCCTCCACGTCCCCTCACAACAGCTGTCTCTTCCTACCAGCTGTCCTTCCACGCCTGCTGGCCGTGCAGACCGTGCTCCCCGGCACGGCAAAGCGGGACTGGTCCAAGGGCCAGGACTGACCAACTACTGCAATGAAGTCCCTTTTCCTGTGCCGTAAGCACAGGTTTTTATACCACATTTGCTAACCCTATCTGACAATGCACGATTTTCAGTTAATTTATTGAGAACAATCAGAAGAAGGTGCTTGGTGTGAAAGCACAGCCACACGGGTTCAGAAGGGAGGCTGCTTGCAAAGATGTTGTTTTCCTGTGAATCCTGCATTTCCAGCAACCGTCCGGCCCCGTAGCCCTCTCCGATGACCTGATGTCCTTTTTACAGGCAGCCCGAGATGACAAGAGAAAAGGCATCTCCTTCACCAGCGAGCTGAGGAAGCTGACCAAGGCCAGCCGGCAGTACCGGGGGTTCTCCTCGCCCCCCCTGGGGGTGGCACCCGAGGGGCAGCGGGAGGAGCGGGCCCCCTGCGGGGTGACCTTCGGTGACACCATGGAGTGAGGAGCCGCTGCCCAGGGCACGGGCCCTGCAGGTACGAGACACCGACCCCATGGCATCTGTCCCACCACTGGGGGCGAGGGCTGGGCTTCACCCCTTCCTCTGCCCCTTTGACAGAACAACCCCAAACGCTGCCTCCCGGTTGGTTTTATAGTAGGCATTTTAATGAACTGTGCTTAATTAAACAATGGCCCCTTACCCGTTTGCTCTGGTCTGAGATAAATAGAAGTGTCCCGTAGAGCATTGGTTAGTTTTTTATTACACACATATAATAAACTCAGCAGGAGTGACAGTCTCCTTTTTAGCTAAAAAAAAATTTGGTGGTAATTTCTCTCCGTGGAAATTTTGCTAGAAACGTTTAGGCGTTTTTACTGCTGTTTCTGTCTCCCTTCAGTTTCTTCCCTCTTGCTTGCCTTGAAACAAGTGAAGTGGAGAAGGTAGAGCTGTGCCTCGATGGAGGGAGGGGTCAGGTGCCCAGGGCTGGCAGCCCCCCCAGCGCCCCGGGGGTTACAGGAAACCAATAAACCCCTTCCAGGCTCAGTCATCCCCTCTCATGTGGCCAACTGACGATTGCATCTTTGTTCCCACGTACACCCAACTGGGTGGATTTATTTACTTTAATAATTATTACACTATTATTGATACGCAATGTCTTAATACCCCTAAATCATTGCGTTAAAAGAATTAAAATTACACTGTCACTTGCAAAATATTTCCACTATGAAGGGTCAGATTTGATGCCTTATTTCTAGGCTGCGATAAAACCCCTAAACCACCAAAACAATCTGAAACAGAGAAAAGC
The DNA here is from genome assembly GCA_026546715.1 of Gallinago undulata. NCBI lineage: Eukaryota > Metazoa > Chordata > Aves > Charadriiformes > Scolopacidae > Gallinago > Gallinago undulata. Next base: position 21,062,876 of record JAOTQQ010000002.1, on the reverse strand, counting down.
CAAGTAACTGCTGGAAAGGCCCCAGTCCCGCTCCCTCTTCTTCTGCTTTTGCTGTTTTTATTCAAAGCCCGTGCTGACGCTGGGTCCCCCCGCAGGGCCGCTGGAGGAGCCGGGCAGAGCCCCGGGGGAGCCGGGCACGGCGCGGAGCAGGAGAGGCCGGTGGGACCCGGTGGGGTCCGGGAGAGTCCCCTGCACCGGGGGCTGCAGACACCCCCCCCTTGTGCAAGAAAAGCCGATTTTAGGCGGTTGCCTCCGGGGCAACTGAAGGCAGAGAACCAGAGGGTTCCCTTACGTGTATTATATTAAAATAATGCACTTTTACCTGAAGATTTCTGTTAAACACTGTGTTAAGTGATTGTAAAGAGATTTAAATATTCTGTACCTTCTCTGCATGTCTCTGTAACTCTGGGGAATATACACAAACGCTCTAATTATTTATGGTTTATCTACTTTAACAAAATAATGTACAATAGCTAAGTACACCTAACAGGTAGCGATACTTTGACAAGGAACAACATTTTCTTCTTATAAATTCTAGTTTTCCAGGCTTGTGTTTAGTATTTATTACCATGTTCCAAAGTACATGCCACTGTATAATATATTTATCATATGCTACTTTTTAGAAAATGCAGAATTTTTACCTCTCTCTGGACTTACTTAGAAGAAAAAGATGTTTTAACTGTTCTGGTGGTTTCTTTTCAGCACAGGACTTTCAAGACCCCAAACTGACCAAACTCAGAATAAGGCAGAGATAAATGTAATTGACATTTATTTCAAAATTTTAAATTCAAAATGTATTTTTCCCTAGAGTCAGGAAATGCCTTTCTACTTGTCTGTTAGACCCAGAGTGCAGAGAATTCTGACACTGAAACTCCTGCCGTTGCTGTTTACGTAGAAGCGCTGTTGTAAAGGTTTGTGTTTGCTGGATTCACCCGTTGACCCTGAAGCTGCTGGGGGTGTCTCTCTCTCTCCCCCCCAGGAGCTGTGAGGGTGCTTAGTTCCCCCTGAGGGCACCCTGGCCTTTCCCACAGGAGCGTGGTGGTGATTCACGGCTCCGCACACCTCCCCTCCCCGGGCAGAGGGGTGCAGGGCCCCAAACCCTCGGGGGCAGGGAGCCACTGCCTCACCCCACAGCAGCCCTGGGAGCCCCCCAGGCACAGCCCAGAGCAGCAGCAGAGCTAAAATGGGGTTTACTTGTGATAGTGCAAGAAGGAAAGTGAAGGGTGTTACAGGCTGGGGTCCCAGGACACACACCTTCCCCCTCCAGTAATTAGAAAATGAAGTAAGACACCAAAGTCCTTAATTGGCACATGAAGGAGCAGCCAGCACCTGCAGTGTCCCCAGGAGCTGTGCACTGTCCCTACACACGGCAGTAGCCGTTACCAAACAAAGTGCCCTCTGGAGGTCAGTCCCAGTTTTCATGGAAAATACCAAGACACAGAAAAAGTCCAGTTTCCCCGAGGCGTTTCCTCCCCCAGACCAGGCCATTCCCGCTGCTTCTCCCCCCCAGGCTGCCCCCCAGTGACCCCCCAGCCCCTCACCCCCCCCGTGACAGTTTGCTGTGGGATCCTGTGGAACTACTGGGAATACATCAACTGCACCATGCAGCTAAGGCAACTTTTTTTATTTTAATGTTAGTTCCACTCTGTGTGTCGTTTCACCACAGCAGCACTTTCACATCGCTAAGACTATTTTTCTTTTGGTTGTTTTTAAGGCATTTTAGAAACAATACTTTGCTGTGGAGTTTGCCCTTACCTGTTTGGTCCTTTTTTTTTGTTACATTCAGCAGCGCTGACCATAAAATGCTTCCTGTCCCCCGCAGTGTCACAGCAGCCCGGCAGACACACTCATTCACGAGATTCAACAGCAAACCCCTGCACCGATAGCGTCACCCACTGATGGTTTTCTGTCACACAGATTAAAAACAACCAACCTTGGGAGATGATGGGCAGAGAGCAGCCCTGTCACAGTGTGTAACGCAGCTCTAACAACAGCCCAGCCTCCAGGGGCAAGAAACACAGTAGTTTTGTACTATTTCTGCCAAGACAATGATTTTCTAATAGCTTATTAATGTAAGTCTCCTCCTCATCAATCCAAGTCTAAAGCTGCTCTTGCTGCTGTTAATGAGAGAAAGAGAATAGCAAAATAACTGGCTTCTATTTAAAACCCCCCAACTTTACAGGCATAAGGCAATTACCTTGTTCCTACGTTCATTAAGGGACATGGATCACGTCACCTTTGGGCTTTGGTAAATGCTTGTTGGTGAAACGTGGTACATTTTGGGGTGAAGCTGGAAAGGAAAAGAGACTCCTTCCCTTTGTGTTGATTCCAACTACCCTAATAATGAGACCACACCACCACTTGAAGCACTAAACGGGGGGAGGGGGGTGGAGTGTGGGTTACCTTTTGTAAGCCCAGTTTCACAGATTCCACGGGCTGAGTTACTTAATTCTAAGAGGAACGTTTACTCTGCTCAGGCAGAGTTTTATTTCTGCAGGAAAACCCGTCCAGGCATCACTGTGACGAAACTGACAAAGAACCTGTGTCCCTCGCTGTGCTTTTGGCTGAGCACGGCCATCACTTAGGGAAATACATTCATTTTTACATTACAAACTATTTACAGGAAGCAGCTTCCAGGCTAAAGTCTGAGAGAAAGGAATGTAAATCATCAACACCTTCCAGAGACAGGCAGTCCCTGGGTGGGAGCAGGACTCACGCCAAACACTTCCCAGCTGGAAATCTCAAAAGTAGTTTATTCTACACTATTTTAAGCCCACTGCTACTTTTCTAGCCGTGTCCTACCGTTTCCTGGTGCAGCACGTGCAGCAGTGGCAGCGTGTGGGGCAGCAGTGGGAGCGTGTGGGGCAGCAGTGGGAGCGTGTGGGGCAGCCGCAGAGCCCCGCTGCAGCACGACGTGGGCTGAGGGAGCTGGGCAGGAGGAAGGGGCTCCAGGCTCTGCTGACTAATGCCAAGCTTAGCACCTACAAGAATAAAAAACCCCCACCTCTGTCAGTTTCAATGTGTATTACTAGCTGAAGTATCTCAAGAGCCATCTTCAGAAAGCCATCTGCCTTAGAAATCACGTGCCTTCAGGCACTAAAGCCTTTAACGTGGGACTAGCTGAATCTGTCAACAACACACACCCCTGACATTCACAGTTTGGAACAGAGCAGACCTTGCTGACAGCTTCACGCTCCCGTGCCCACCCAGCCCCTCTGCTCTGCTCCCGCCTGCTACTGCTCCTCTAGAAACTCAGTTTTCTTTCAGGGGACCCCACTCACTCTAACAACGTTGGAGGGATTTTTTTTTTCCCCGTGGTACACACCTGGTACAACACCCCGGCAGGAGGTGTCTCACTGCGCACAGGCTGTTGCCGACTGACGGAGCTGTCTTCCTCCCGAGGCACGTCCGAGCGGTCTGACAATGCACCATCACCCTCTGCCAGGCTTTATATCCTTTGGAAACTATGTAAAATGAACAATTTTAGAAGTGACTATTTCACCTGGACTATTTCCTCTCTGCTGACTTGAAGAATAAACTTGTATTTGTATATATTGTAAAAAAAAAAAATAAATAAATGGTTTAAAGGTGACTCCTTGCTTTTGCCTTCCTGAACCGACAAAGAAATGGTCACCGGCCCCTGGGAATTGTCAGAATTCAAATCCCATCCGTGTTGGCAACCGCTTCACAACTGAAAAGAACTACTCAAAGCCCTGGGAAAGGCAACCTGAACAGAGAGAGGGGCGGGTATTGCCCTCCGGACTCCGGAGGCGGTCTGTAATCTAATCTACATTTTCTGATCCATTAATACAGAGATGTCTGTTCCAAAAACATTTGCGAATTTATGTTTAACTACTTGAAATTTGGTGAACTTGTCTGATTAATCCTAAAAACGTGTATTAAAATAAATTACTTACAAAACTGTAAGTATCTGGTTAAAGGACTAAACACCCAAAGGAAAAAAAAAAAGAGATGTTTTCTAATTATTGTAAGGAGGTGAAGTGACTTGAGCAAAAGCACTGCAGAACTTACAATGTCCCACACCACGGACCAAACACGACAGCGTTGCCCTGGCCACTGCCCTCCCCTGGAGATCGGAGTGCTCGTAACACCAACACTCAACTTCTAAGTTATTTAATGTATTTTACTGTTTGCAAAGTCAAAATGCACATGAAGGTTGATTCTAAAACAACCAGGCGATAACTAATACTTGGGGAATGAAGATTAAAAAAGGAGATTTAAATCCTTACCTTGATTTTGCAGTGTTGGAGCCAGCGATGGGTCACCGAGGACGGTGCAGTAGAGCATTCCATCTGGTGACGGTTCAGCACTGGAATTTAGCAATCTATCTATCTATCTATCTCAATTTGCCAATACCAAGATTTAGTAGAGGGAGAACAACGCACCAAATGCAAAATCATTTCAAGATGAGGTAAAGGTTATGAAGCGTCAGTAGATAAACAGAAAAAAAAGCAATATATTCCAAAGCTCTAGGCATCTTAAAGTCAGTATTATATTAAAATTTCCAAAATATTTATTAATTTATCAACACAACCCAGTGAGTTCTCAGAAACATGACTATATTCTGTTATTAAAAAAAATATATAAACAAAAATATTATAATACATGGTTGCAAACAATTTTAGAATGACCTGGTTTTTGTATCTTTTTTAAATTACTGCCATGACTGTGGTTCCCAAGCCCCAGGGGCTGGGTGGGAACCCGGAGACGCGCGTGAAAAGCTGCTGTTACACTCTGGTGTGTTTCTACATTCAAACAAAAACGTACTTGAGTTCCTTTAGTGACAAGTGGAAACTTCTTTCAGCCGGTCTTTCTCCCTAATTAAGGCAGGAACTGAAGATGATTGATGGCTACAGTCACAACAGGGATGATTGCTTCAAGTGTTTGGCAAAATCCAAGGGTTTGTGCCCCGTGGTGGCGGTGGCGTGTTGCTGAAGCTGTTTGTTCAGCTCTTCATCTATAAACGCATCCGTTTGTGAGACCGTGTCCTGGGGATGACAGGGTATTAGCTGTGTTACTGCACAGGGACGTGGCTGCCCTGAGCACCCCGCGTCTCCCCCGTGCCCCTCAGCATCCGGACCAGACCCATGGAGCTCAGGTGGATCTGGCCCTCCTTACACATGCAGGACAGACAGGATAAACCTCAGATACTGCCACAATTTGTTAAAAAGAACCAAACAGCCAGAGAGCAGGCAAGACCCCAAGGTCATTTTCCCAGTTATCTCCACTGTAACCACCTAAGGACAGCCTGGTGTCTCTCTTATCTTCCTCTGCCTCTGCTGCCCTAAAGAGCTTGTGCTCGTCCTTACTGAAGCACTGCCCAGTGTCCTGCCCGCTGTGCCAGCCCCGTTCTGGCAGAGCTGCTCCTCTGACACCCCGCAGGACAGGCACAGCACGGGCCCTTGGCAGGGGACACACTAAGGCAGTACAGACACATCTGCAGAACCTGCTTCTCTAAAATGGAAAAACAGTAATTGCGCTCTCAAGGCTTTAACTGCCATTACTGAGTTACAAATGGGAGGCACTAACAAGGTTAATAGGTTGTAATGTTTTCATTAGGAAGAAATAAAATTATTTATCACTTTTTAAAGGACACACCACTCACTGGACATTTAATGGAAGCTGCATCTGGAACACATCCAGTGCTGAGGAGCTTAAGAGTGTTCTCCCATCTCTCCTCTCTGTACATTAGCTCTTTGTTCCCTTCAAATTTACACTTTAAAGCTATAAACTGACACTCCTAGGGACCAGTGTCCTTCTACGTGCTGAATCAAAGGCTCTGGAAAGCCAGAGCCCTGCCAAGTACCCACCCCGGGAAACAGCTGGTGTTTTATCACTGCTTTTTGAACAAACATTAGTTCATCATTACAGAAAACAGACAAGAAATCTGCACTGAACCACTGCAAAGTGCAAAAGATAAGTAAAATAATAGCTACTGCACTCATCCTGCTGGTGCACTGATGCTGGGGGAGGTGGAACTGTTCATACAGCCTCTCTGCCTTCTTTATAGTCAGTGCCACCTTATGCCAGTTAAAAACAGAACTTGCCACAGAAAGCAAAAAAACAAAGGAAGGGTGCTAATGCCTGGGCACAGCAGCATGAGCCAGCAGGCACAGGTTCTGTTGGGACAGCACAAAAAGGACACAGAGAGATGAGACAGTACCTTTCTTCTGGGTGTCACTGCCGCAACAGGAGGATTAAAGGTCATTCCTCTCATGCTGTACGCCTCAAACAGCTCTGTAGCAGGCCTGAAGCAAACAGAGAAAGAAAAATGGCATTAGACACATTTCCAAGTAACATCTCACCAAAGCAAGAGGAGCTTCTCCCACACACCTGCCATCCACAGCCTCCACCCTGCTTTAGGAGAACTCAGAGGAATGCACATCACCTGGGAGAGATGGGAAGCTGGGTAACAGTGCAAGTAAAAGCCAGTAAAATGTGGCTAATTACTCAGCTGGGGGACAGAAGAAGAACTGGGAGACAAGAAGGCTGTTCTGTTGGCTTGCCAGAGCTCCAGCCAGTCACCACCTGCCCTGTACATATGTGAGTAAGTAAAAGGGGGAAAAAAAGCAGATAGAGGTTATTGACCTAATAGAATCTGCCTGAATTCCCAACAGCTCCTTACCAAAGAGGTTTATGAAAACTAATCAGCCACGGGAGAACAGAGAAGACCATCACATGGGACAAGAAGTGGTTAAAAGACAGGAAAGAGAGGACAGGGGCTGATGTTTTGCAATGGCAGGAAGAAACTACAGATTTCCAGAAAGTGTGTGCCAGACCCTGTGCTTTTCAACATGCTCAAAGCTGAGCTGGAGAACACCAAGTTATCTGTGGTAGTAAGAACAAGCTGCCTGTGCAGAGACAGACTGCATGAGATGGGCAGTAAAATGGCAAAAGAAATTTAAGGGGGCCGGGGGGGGGTGGGAAACAGAGAGAAAAACCATCTCAATGTTGCATAAAACCAACAAGCTCCGAGTCAACCACTGTCACTTAAGGAAAAAACTCCCGTTTTTATGACAGATACTTTCATGGGATTGTGACCTGAATGCTGTTTGGAGTTGGAAAGCAACAAGGGAACACATCAGCTTGTGAATCCACATATCGGCCCATCTCAGAAATACTGCATCCCAGTATCCAGTTTTGTCATCGTGAAATACTCAAATTGGCAAAAGTTCAGGAACAGCCAACAAAGATGCTGGAAAGTATGGAACTGCTCCTGTCTGGGTGGATCCCTTCAGCCAGAGAGGTGGCAGAGGGTGACCAAGTCCCAGGAGGCACAAGCCAGAGTGTGGCGGAGCAGGCTGCCCGTTGCACCTCCCCGGTGAGAAATGACACGTGTGGGCACTTGGTTCAAAACAAAAGGCAGGTCCTAACGTGAGGAGCTGTGGGGTCAGGGAACCCCAACCAAACAGTGCTCTATTTGCAAAATGTGCGCTGTGGTTCAAGGGACAGTAAGCAGTTGTGAAAAGAATTCCATGAGGAGGTGATACACAGCAAATGGTATCAGGGTCAGGAAACCCACCTGGCTGAAAGCAGTAAGAGGCCGGGACACCACTCAGAGCGTGGCTCTTACTTGTCCTGAGGCCACTGCTGAGGACAGGATGCTGAATTAGATCCTTTGTCCAAACCAGGACAGTTGTTCTTATGTTTTAACCCACCACAGACCTTATGCTGCAACTCGGTTTCTGGGTTTACACTGGGCAGCCACGGTTCAGTGATCCCAGCTCAGGGCTGCTGATGCAGACACTGTGCTCCCGTGGGAAGAAAGCTCACTGCACTCTGAGATTCTTACCCTTGTCACCGCCTGGCAACAACTCAAAAGAAAGGAGGAAAGAAAAAAAAAAAGGAAAAGGCAGCCAATATTCTGTACTGGCAGAAGAACAAAGAGAGTTTGAAGAACAGATTCTTTCAATTTTATGGATAATTATTTTTAGGGATTCCTTTGATAAAAAGTATGAGCAATAGCTACTTCTCAAGGCACTCTTTTTAAAAACAGAAATCTTTGGTAACTCACCTTTGGCTCAAATCAAGTGGAAGAGCTGCTGAGCCTTCAGCTGGAGCTCCAACGCTAAGGTGAGCTGCAAATGTCCGCACTGTTGGGTGATAGTGTCTCTGAGGGAAAAGAAAGGAGGCAGCTGACTGAGGGATAAGGATAACGTATTTACCTATGAATTCTCACATTTATTTTCTTTTCAGTAAGATGGAAGGTTCTGCTTTTGGTTTAGACAGAAGAACAGCACCCCAAAAGCAGTCAGTTTCTGGGGTTAAGTGAATGAGAATGTGCAGTCATACATTTATTGACTAGTACATGTGCTCTCTATGGTTCATCTAACTCCTGCTCCCAGCAGGCAGGAGAAGGGGCAGAGGAAACCTTCCTGAAGCCCCAGACTCTACACCCTGGCTGGAATGACGTATCAAGGTGCCAGCTGACCCCCAGAGAAGGACTGAACTGCAAGAGAACTTCACAGATTGAAAAATCCCCCAAAGGAGTCTTATCAGGCGACCTGCAGCAAGATCCAGTGTGGTGCTATCCCAGGGCATGTGTAACGTCCCCTTTTGAGCTCTTTTGAGCTCATTCCTTCCCAGTACCACTGTGCTGCTCTTCCTCTTCATAGAGAATAGGCTCACGTGGGCCAGATTTGACTGATAAGCCTGAAGACCTCTGTCCTCTCCTCGTGTAAAGCATATAAAAGCACTTAGCAGCTCTTTACTGCTGACTTTTACTTCCCCACTCACGCAGTTACTCACTAACCTGCAGTAAGTGCAGCTCCCACAGAGCAGTGTTCTGGGCGTTGCAATGCTCTGGTTCATCCAGTTCTGGAAGATAAACCCCACTGCCTTGAGATTCGTTGTCAAGTAAGAGGTCCATCCTTGGGAACATCTACAACACAAAAAAAAGGACTGAGTTGCTTATTTATCCAATTAGAAGATGGATTCATTCCATGTTATTCACTCTCAGCAGCAGTTATGGATACTGTTTTAATCATTCTTGCTTAAGACGCTTCAAAATATTTTTCATAACATCAATTTGTCAAAAAAGTCAATAACCTTTACCCAGTAAGCTAAAAATTCCAACAAGTACAACTCACTTGCATGAATACTCTGTTTGTTGCCAAGATCCCAACGCTGGAGTTGGGAAGGACATGGAGAGCCAGCGTGGAAAGTCGCTTCAGGAAAGCCAGAGCTCGCTGCTGGGAAACCTGCTTCCGCCGCCTGGCAAACATGACGTCCAGGTTCTGGAGCACAATCTCCACATCATCGTTGGTCCGGCCTCCAAAGCGGAATTCCATACAAAGAGGGAATAACCATTTCAAAGAACACACAGGTAAATACTTTGCTACTGACTGCAGAACCTGAGAAATGGCGTGAAAGCTGAGGATTATGCGATACAGACATGAGCATCCATCCTTTTTGGTAAAAATAGTCCAGCTTTGAGCAGAAAAAAATGTAAAATTGTTTCTAAGAAAATATTTTTTCCATCAAAAATGCACAAACATTAAAGCAGTTAGTGTTTTAACCCTAAGTGCACTCATTCCGTCATCTTTTATAAATTGTTAAATGGTGCAAAGATTCAGTCTTTTGCCCATCCAGAATTGTAGAATGTTTTTTTCTTAATCTCTCCTTCTTAGTGAATACAAATGCATGAACTTAATTAAAATTATGTTAATTTCAAACTTCATAAGTATCTTTTTCTCCATAAACTATTCAGCTTCTCAGAATTATTAGAAAATTTAAATTAGCAAATTAGAAGGTCAGAATTATAAAAATCAGAAATATAAACCAGAAGATTTTGGAAAACAGAATTTAAACTGAAATTATTTTTAAAACTATATTACAAAAATTAAGAGATTTTTCCCTATTAGAGAAAGAATTAGAGAAAAAATAGAGAATTTTAAATTGCCAGTGAAAGAAACAGTTATAAGGAAGTAAAAAACCCTATACTGAGGAGAGGACAAATGCTTATCCAAGAGCACACACTCGGCATTCCCTGAGGAAGTGATGTGATGAAACCCTCTTCCCACGGATTGCAACAATACTGCTAGTATCTGTACTGCAGGAGTGCAATGTGCAACCTGAGAAAAAAGAGATTGAGCCAGTTCTCAAAACTCAGGTATCTTCAAACACCAGTAGTTTATCAACAATATATTAAGGCTATGATGCCAAATAAGCAGAATAAACGCTATCTGGGTAACCCCTGCCATTGAGAATGCAGCATTACCTGCATGTAGGCTGAACAGTGTCTTGTAAAGATGTGTGTAGAACTTCAGCGGATCAATGTTAAGAACATCACCTATTAACATAATCCCAAATAAATACATTTAGTCCACTAATTTATCAGACAATATTAAACAAAACCTTGTTTTTAAAGATCTCTTACCTTGACCAGAGAGTATATGAAAAGCACTGAGAATGCAGTGAAGACTCTCACGATAGCTTAAACCCTAAGAATACAAATCTGATTAAGTACCCCAAAGAACGTACTTTTAAGGAAACTGTAATAAAATAAGCTCCACTTACACCAGATGCAATGAGAGAATGAAGGACAATCACCAGGTCATCAAAAAACTCCACATTTATGAGATGAGCAAACCTAGAATCAAAGAGATTTTTATTTTCATGCTATAGACATTATCTGCAAACTCAGCTCAAACTGTTCTGAATTGCCAAAATCCACATCTTAAAAGCAGAGCTAAATCAAACACTGAATATCTGTTATCTTCATACAAAGGGGTGATTCAGCCCCCAACCCCTAATCCCGGCTGCCCTATAGCACTCGGGACTGCTCCCAGTTCTGAGGAACTCATCAGACAAAACACTGGAATCCCATCACACCCTGCTGGGTTTGCATCATGCCAAGACTACCACGGGAAATTTCACATCACTTTGAAATGTTTTTACAAGTAGGTGAAAACTTCAGCAGAGAAATAAAAGAATTTCAACCGTTGTTTCAGGGACAGTTTTTTCTCACTGCTCATAAATCCCTTTCCAAGTCAAAAAGCCCGTTTGGTGCTTTATCTCTTTTCTAACACACACAGAGGGTGGACTCTGTTCTTACTTTGCAAGACCTTCCAGCACGGCCGGCAGAAGCGGAGACTTCTGAGCTTTCTTCAAGATTCTAAAGTATGTTACAAATACAATATTCAAGGTCTCCGTGTGCTGAAGGAAAGAAAACAAAATAAAATACTTAAGCATGAAAACCAGACATTTCTACTTCGCTTAAACTCAAGTGAAAATGCTCCTCTCTGTCCAAGCCTGCACCTGGAGGACGTGTGTCGATGGATTCAAACACCTTTTTGGGCAGAGAACAGAAGGGAGCAGGAATGGCTTAAGTTTGCTTTCCGGGGTAAACTGGGAGGGTCTGGTTTACTAAAACCTTGATCTTGGGCACAGACACAATTATCTAGAGGTGTGGAATGCAGACAGGTCGGATGGAGGGGAGAACTCGCTCACAGAAGAGTTAGGAGCTGCCACTCTGCAAAAGTAGGAAAGTAATTCTAAATTATTTACCAGTTTCAGTTTTTTTTCTTTACTTTCTGACGCCTCTGCTTCCAAGAGTTCTCGTTCCAGTTTCTCTTCTGCTTTCCTCCACTGAAAACATACAGATGATTTTAAGACATCAGTTTGTTTCTGATCAGCCTAGACATCCATGTCCCAAAGATACCCAGAGAACAAACCCTCCCTGCTGACTGTGTTGCTCAAGTGACCCTGTGATGCCGCAGGGTAACTACTTCAGATATACCCCTCCCTATTGGAAACAACCACACTGTTATCAAGACCAGGAAGACAAAAATAATAGGCAGATAAAAAAAATCCCTGTAGAATCTCATAAATGTTCAAGTACAACTCAAACACTGATCCCTGATGCTGAGAGTTAACAATGGCAACAGCAGAAGTGCCATCACTGCTAAAACAAACTGCTACATGAAGTCACGGAAGCAGAGCATGAGAAAGCACATGCCATACCTTCCTCTGCATTCTTGAAAGGTTTTTTCTTTTCTCTTTGTATGTCATGAACTTTTTCTTTGGTGCAATGTCTTCTGCATCTTTTTGTAATTCTACTTCCTTAATTCTTAAGTGAAGAAATACTTTTAACACCTGTTGTAAAATAAAATAAATACAATGGAAGGTTATACATAGCAGAAGAACGGAGGTTAAGAAATCCTGAATTCCATTCCAGCTAGTGGGCTTTGCTGTTTAGGAAAGGATATTCTGCTATCTGTAGCCAGCAGCTGCATTAACTTTCTGATTTTTTTTTAAACCATTGACAGAAGTCAATTGCGTCATACAACAGAAAGACTCTTACCTCAGGTCTGACATCGTAATTTCGACCCCTCACAAGGCCAGAAATGACCTTAACCACACCGAGTGAAGCGTAGCCCAACTTGTCTTGTTTAAAGAGCTTTCTGACTGCCTCGCAGCACAGTTCAGAAATCTGAAAAGGGAATTCAAACAAATTCGTCTGTAAAGCCAAGCCCACGACAACAGCCAACTGATAATACTGACAGAATTTATTCAGGAGAAAGTGGACACAGCCTGGAAAATAGCAAAAACATCCAGACACAAGACCTGTGGAGTAAACTCGGAAATGGACTATTTTTCATGCAAAACAAGAACTCTTTCCCTAATCAGAAAATCACTTACCATTTTTGATGCATCATTCATGAGCGGAACAATGAGAACAATGATGTTGTTGTGGAAGTTGAAGTGGGGCAGGGCCACCAGCAGCTCACACAGACACCTGACTGCAATCTCTGCCAGGCCTTTATACGCTTTTAACGAGATGACATTGCTCTTCTTCAACTTCCTCTGTTTCCAATCTGCACAAAATATTACTGTTAGTGATTACTGTTCACAATGGAAGGGAGCTTCTAAATATTTACATTTTTAGTTACTGCGGACATTCTCCTTCATACTTCACTGAAGTACTATTTTGAGACAGCAGGTAGCATTCAGTCAGAAGAGGGCAGCTCTGTCCCCGCAAATAATTTTGCATTTACCACAAAAAATTGGAAGTGTTGACTGTACCTTTGATTGTTTGCTCCAGATTTTCCAAGTAGAATTTATACTGGCTCACAAGGCCTTCTTCAAATTCTCTCAGCTTCTGAGTTTCTTTTTTAACCTGTAAACATAACACAAATTAAATTTTATTTGGAGAGTTAAATCCTAAAAATAGCCAATAGTGGAAAAAAAAAAAAGTTTTTTCTTCTAGACAGACATTCCTAGAAATGTATTAAAATTAAAATATTTCTACACATTTCTGTACCTGTTCTGTGCTCAGAGGGCATTTTCCAACTAGGCCTATTTCATGTGTAGGGACTGAAGTGAAATTAGTAACTAGATGTTGTTTTAAGGTCATGACTCTAAACCATCCATACTCAAGAAACCTTCTAAAGAATAGGTTAAAAACGAGCTCCAGGAAACAAGTTACTCTGCATTTGTTCAGCAAATTATTGAATACATTTCAAAGAGATTTGTGCCCATCAGGTGACAATGTTGGTAACTTCTTTCTAGTTCCCTTCAGTTTCACGCAAAACACCCCCTTATTGGAAGGTTTATGACTGCAGTCACCCAGGTTTGACACACTGCTTTCATGAACTATTTTTTCCCTCTGTTACCACCAACATGTCACTTATTGAAAGAAGTACGTAAGAATCAAAGGTTCAAAACAAAGACCTCCGCTTCTGAGAGAGTTGCAGTTTCATAATTTCCACAAGAACTTGTGTATTTGTCACCCTTTGCTCAAAATCATAAATTCATATTCCACAAATCACTATTAATATTTGGCGTAACTTAAAAAAACCTGAACTCCTCACAATAATCTATACAGAAATCTGGTATTTCACCTTGGTAGCCTTTTCTGCTTCAGTTAGAGGCCGAATTTTGTAAGAAGGCACAATATCTTTGAATATCTCCATCAAAGAAACCATGACCAGCTTGCGAACAATCACAGCCACGTTCGGATCCTGCTCCATCAGCATGGCACGCAGCTCCTTCAGTTTTTTAATCTGATTAAGAAAAAAGGCAGCCCAAGTCAGCTGAAGATCACCCACAAGCACAAAGTACATTTCAGCAAAGTTTGCCACAAGAAACATGCCCCATTTTTAAACAATAGAAAGAGAAAACAATTAACTCAGCAGTTAGTCAGCCTCTACCTAGCACTGCACAAAGAGCCAAGAAACAGTAGATAACCAACATTTTTATCTTGGCAATGTTCAAACTACCTGACTATTACAAACTTGCACAGCATTACAGAAAATTATTACTGCATCCTGAAACATTTTTTTGAGAGAATTATCAGATACAACCATGAAATCAGAGCCTAAATAAGGTCATGCTTAAAGAACAAGACAATTTGGCCAGGAAATATCACAGACAGTATTGCCCCTAAACCCACAAGTATTCAGAGGGACAAGTGGCTCCTGATCAGCACAAACACTGTCACCTGGACCTTCACCTGATTCAAATCCTTTGTACCAGCCCACGGCAGCAGTTTCACGATTTGCCATCCCCTGAGAAGTGACACAACACTGACCTTTTTCCTTGTTCTACTCGTGTATTTTTCTGCTTTTGCTATGGTTTGGTCACTTGAGATGTTTATTTATTGCCTCACAGCACAACACACGTTGGGTAAACGCTACCTACGTTGCTGTCTGGCGCAGAGAGAATGGCCGAGGCCAGGGCAGCGATGTGCATCTTCCGCTCCTGCAGCTTCTGTCTCCTCTGAGCAGCCATCTCCTCGGGAGAGAGGACGGGCAGGGGCTCTGCAGAAAAACCTGGCACAAGGTGTGAGAGTTAGGAAGGAAGGTCATCATTATTCACCGTTTGCTTTTTCTTTTAAAAATACAATTGCTTTATTTGCATTTTTGGAGTATTATTTTGCTTCAAGTATGTCCTTCCTCAACTTCAGATTATCTTGAGAGAATAATGACCCAGAATTTGCAGTGTTACAACTACAACTGTTACTTGAATATGACTCTCACTGGATAGCAAACTGCAAATCAAAATCTGAATTTCCTGGTATTCTGATGTTTTAAGTAAAAACTCTCAAAGACAAAGACAGACACTCAAAAGCCTACACAAGTCTGTGTCCTGAACTGCATTCCAAAATGATCTCAGAGTAATCAAACTAGAATCAGACCACGTATTCTTTAAGGCCAGGATCTCCCTTCTAACAAGCAAAGCACAATAATAGGGAACTTCATGCAAACACCAGTTCCAGGTGAAAATCATTAACTGCTGATAACACATACTGTTTTAGTTGTCTCTAAGTCATGCTATATTAAGTCAAGGACTTTTTCAGCTTCCCACAGAAGCTGGGAGGGAGCACAGCCAGGACGAGCTGCCAAAGGGATATCCCATACCATAGACATCCTGCTCAGTGTATAAATGGAGGCTGGCTGGGGGGGCAGGAACCCACAATTGCTGCTCGGGACGCACTGGGCAACCGATCAGCAGGTGGGGAGCAACTGTATTGCATCACAATTTTGTATATTCTTTTACCGTTATTATTATTACTATTTTTTCTTCCGTTACTGTTCCATTAGACTGTCTTTATCTCAACTCATAAGGGTTGTTTTTTTCCCTTTTTCTCCCTCTTCTCCCTACCCTACTGGGGGGAAGATGGGGAGTAAGGGAATGGCTGCGTGGCCCTAGTTGCCAGCTAAGGTTAAACCACAACATCTTAAAAAGAAGATTAAGAGCAAAAAAAACTGAACAAAAAGTAGACATGGTGTTCTATTACCTTCTGCTTCCTCCATTTCTTCTGTATCCTCTTCTTCATCCTGTGCAACACTGAGAACTGCAAAAATAGAGTATCTAGTGTAAAAGCATGCAGTAAACACCGTGGAATTTTAAAAGAATAAATGATATACACCTTGGCTACTATACCAATTCCAGAATGTGTCTTACCTGGCTTTTCCATAGTCTGGGGAATAATTCCACTCTTGTCTTTGATGGGGAGTAGATGGATGAGTTCTTTTTCTGGCTCAGTCTGCATGCGTCTTGGCACCTTCTCGTATTTGTCCATCACACTTTCATGTTTTCGTTTTTTGACATGAACAGGTTCACTGAAAAATACAAGTTTAAAGTTTACAGGGCAAATTACAACCACCCTACAGCAGCTAGGCATACAGAGTCTTTCCACAGTCACCAGAAAAGGCAAGATTTTCAATCAATCATGTAACAAGACTACTCTTAGAAGTGCACTTGTAAAGACTTACAATTACAGAACTAGGAGCACTCTGCTTGTATGTACTTCATTGTGAACTCTCCTCAACACCTCGCTCCAGCAAACTGGCAACAAAGTTCTTGTATGAATGTTCTGCTGTTGCATATGGTTACAGACATGGCTTCCTTTATTTTTTTTACAGCAATGTGCAATCTAATATGGAAAGTAAAGTGGCCCCATGTTCAGGGAACGTCCCAGATATTCTATATATGTAAAAAAAAAGGCTCTCTATACAGATTAAAGCATTTTTTCCAGTTTGAGAACTCACAGGAGGGAACACTGTGCAGAAACAGTACCCTGAAGGTCAGGCAGAGCAGGTGAATGAATACACATCAATACATTAATACTGAATGTACGGACAGATTCAGGAAACACTACGTTGCAACTGAAAAGAAACACTAGACTGAAAGTGACCTCCTGAAGTATCTATTGCATTACATATTAATTACACATTAACCACACAAAACTGAACTGGCAAGCAAAGAATATGTCACAATGACACTCACTTAGAAGATAGATCTCTGGTTAAAAAGGATGCCTTTTGAGCCAAATCTTCCATTAATTTTAAGTCATCTTCATCCATCATGTCCAATGGAAGAGCTTCTTCTTCCTCTTCTTCACGTTTTTCAGCTGTTTTAGAAGATTATGTATGCAAATTAAGTTCCCATATGTAAATTCAAACCTGAAAACCTAACTCAGCCTATACCCGTGAGACTATTTTACACCCTGCTTCAGCCTGGAGCTCATCAACCTTCATCCATGTGTTTTGTGTTTCCCCAGAAAACTGCCCCCTTATTATGACATCCAATAATGATTAAACACATTTCTACCATCTCCAGCTGTCAGATAGTGTTGCCAGAATGGCCACACATTCTATTTTTCATTACTCTCCCTTTCATTCCTTTAAACAAGAACAACAATTACTTGCACACAGAAAATGAAATGTGCAGCAGAATATTTAGTAACTCTCGTACCTCTCTGCTTATGAAAATAACTCTGAACAAACACTTACCAATTTGTTTTTTCTTGCATTCTTCCAGTGGAAAAGGTTTTCTGGAGATAGCATCTCTGACAGCTTCCCTTAGTTTCTTTTGCTCTTTTCGGTACTTCTTAGCAGCACTCTGCTGCTTGTACTGTTTATTCTTTAATTTATTGTCAAGTTTTATTTTACTAGTTCTCAGTAACTTGCGAAAGCTTGGAACTCGCTTGGTGTTTTTTCTCTAGAAAACAACAGAAACCAATGCATAACTGACATGTTCACAGCCTTCGGGAAATTTATTTCACTATTTTCAGATCTCATGAAGTTCATCTTTCTGTCAGGGCTGTACAACCATGTTTCTCCCAAACAGTATCCTGAGTTAGCTCCAAATTTACCCAACCACGTTACACTTCTGAAACACGTTTCTGAAAAGACAGACCTGCAAAGAATGTTTTACAGAAACATTCTGGGACAACTTTTTAATTAAACCCTTCGCCCATCACTCTTAGACACATGAACACACAGAGCATGGTAAGCAAGCTGTGAGGGCACAGGTCTTTGCCCTGTGTGCTCCCGAGCCCTCTGCCTCCTCTCTTGAGGATGCCGGTCTCTCCAAGACCCCATGAAGCACATGGTACCTTGAGGTCCTGCTACAAAGGCCTCGGGCAAACGTCCCCCTGCTGCGCCCGGAGCTTTGGCTCTCTCCTGCCCGCACTCCCCATCCCCGGTAGCTGCGGGCAGAGGGGCGGCTCACAACAGCACCATCGACACAGGCACCCTGTTCCAAAACCACCCAAGGCTCCCAGGAGCGTTCGGGATGGACACGGACACGGATACGGACCAGCCGGGAAGGCAAGGGCCACAGAGAGAAAATGGACCATCGCGCTAGTCTTAGTGGTGGCGGGGTGTCCCTTTGGTAAGGGGACAAGCGGCTGGGCCAAGGCGGGGCTCCTCCAATCTGAAATTCTTGCCGGTTCACCTTTAGCTTCCCTATTTAGCGACAGAAGCCAAGCTGACGGCTGTCCCTGGACCCGAGCAGCCGCAGGGGGCGATGCCCCCGCCCGGGGCCGCCTCGGCCTCTGCCCTCTTCCCCCCCGCTCCGCCTCACCGCCGGGGCCGCCGCCTGCCCCGCTCCGCCACCGCGCTCCTCGGCGGGACCAACAACGGCACTTCATTTCCTCGTCCATCCCCCCGCCATAGGCACCGCGGCAGTCCCCGGGGGAGGCCCGCTCCGCGCCGCCCCGGCCGAGCCCAGCCCCGCAGCCGCCTCCTTACCGACTTCATGGCGGCGGCCCCGAGCGCGTGCGGCTGCGGCGCCGGAAGTGACGTCCGGCACCGAGCCCGCCCCCTTCCCCCCAGCCCCGCGGCCACAGCGCCCCCTGGCGGCGGCGGCGGTTGCGGAGGGAGCGCCTGCTGCGGAGGGGAGCTCCCGAAGAAATCCCCTCAACTCTTTTAATGCTCCCGCACCGAAACCTTCTCTCCGGCAGCGGAGCGTGACGGCCGGGCTCGGCCCCGAGCCTCAGAGCCGACCGCAAAGGCGGCTCCAGGGCCTTCGCCCCCGGCTCCTCAGGAGGCGAGAGCCGCCGGGGCTGCCGAGGCGCTCCTTCCCCTCAGCACTGGCCCCGGAGGGAGGAAGGGGAGAAGAGCCACAGCACAGCTCTGCTATAAGTTTTATTTACACAGGAATTGTTACTAGTGGTCTCAAAGGAAGGCTTGATCCTTCTATTTACAGTTATATACAGATTTATAGTTGAAAAGTAAGAAAACTGTACAAGATAACACAAAAATATAAGACAAATTGGATCCAATTAAAGTAGTGAATACATAAGTTAAGAAAAATCTGACATTTAAATTTCAAATTGTAATGTTATGAGTAGCATATATGTAGTTTTTAAACCAGATAGCAACGTAAGTTACACCACACTAAATCTTTACCCCAATTATATAGACTCTGCTTTTAAACACCAGACAGCTGGAAGCCTCCTGCACTTAAAAATACATAATGGCAATTTTGACTTGATTTCCACAGAGGGACCAGTTACAAAAACCCACATGTAAGGAATTTATTTACATTAAATATTAGCAAAAAAAAATGGACCAAGAGAGTGCAAGTGTTCTCACCTGCAGTGCTATCCATTTTGAATTTCCATCCCCTACAATCACAAATTGTTGTACAACGTCTTCGAGAATAGGAAATGTTTGAAAATATCTGCCATGACACATACAATATGACCTTATGTCCCACAGTTAGAAGATGTTAAAGAAGTAAGTATCACTAAACTAGGTGGTTTGGGGATTTCAGTATTGCACACTAATAAAGACAGCTTCAAAAAGCAATTCTGTGCCCACATTACTCTGAAGTGTTAAAAGTGGCTGCTCCTTTGACAACATGAAGTCTGCCGATAGCTTTGTCAGTTCCTAGTGTTCACCATTAAATTACAAGTATTTCTTAGCTGGAAATGGCTCAAAATAAAACTTCTGGTGGCAAAACCCTTTCACAGAATACACACTCCATTTTTAAGAGGCTGCACAACCCGTACACCAACACAAATGCTTAACACCACTCAACTCTGAAACCTGTACGCTTGGAAAATAATAGCCCTGATCTTACCACTGTTTAATGTTCAGGTGATTTTTGCTCTAACAGGTTTGGGCATGATACTTCCACAGTTCCTGAGTTAATTACATTTGCCCAGACTGAAGAATGAAGCTGCAACTTAAAAAAAAAACAACCCACAAGTAAATAAGACAATACCCCTTCCCAAATTTTAACCATCTTGCACATAAACATACCAACCAACCTCATTTGGTCCTCAATACTTTCAAATGGTTAATTTTGGAGGTAACACTTGTACCAAAGCATTTGGTTTGGATAGCAGTTTTGGGGCCTTAAGATTTAGCATTTCCCTCATCCCCCCAAAAAAGTGCCTTTGTGGTATTTGTAAAAAAAGTTATGCCTCAAAATTTTTTTTTTTTTAAGTACCAACAGAAGTTATTACAAATGTTTATTGCATTGAGCTGATTCTTTTAAAGTATTAAATATGAACTCCCCCGCTTCTCAGTTTCATAGGTTTTAGTATTCTGTGTGAAAACAAATCTTCCCACGACAAAAACTAATACTGGCAAAAGGGTGAAGATTGTATCAGTTCATTACTCCACTGAGTCGTGTCATTTTCCTGTCTCATTTTCACATTTTCTATAGTGCTTTTTCCCCCATAGAAGTGATGCGAAAACTCCTTTGTTGTCAAGTGGTTTTCCACATTCTCAGTTGACCTCAGCATTATGACTTGATTAGCTTTTCAGCGCTGGGCTGTGGTTCTTGTCCCCTTCTTTGTTGTCCTTCATCAGCGAGGCAAACACCTGGAAAAGTGAATTATTTAATGTATATTAAAAAAAGCCAGTCTTATTAAAAAATAATCAGTATTAACCACTACAAGATTAGCATGGAGATTAATTTCTAGAGTAAGCCAGTAGAAAGGAAGTGCCCGTAAGTCAGACGTGCAGCACAAAGTAGTCGTTAAGAGAAGTGCTCCACATACTCCTGTGCTGACATCTCTGCTCTGAGACATAGAAATATCCCAGAAACTCACCTGTGCCCATTTTTTGTTACTATTCTGCATCTGAATAGCTGCAATACAACTAAAAAGCTTCTCTGATGTAATGTCTTCAGGAAGTTTTGTTAGAAACTGTGCTATATGAATAAAGTCCATCTGTAGGAGAATATCTTCATATAACCGAAGGATTCCTAATCCTGTCCTAAACAAAAATTCTTCTCCATCTCTACAGAAAACGTCCCAGACACGACAGGCCAGATCAAGTGGTAATGACTTGCTGTAGAGTGTAAAAATCCTACAATTGAGGAAAAAAGGCAGAGTTAAAATTATAACTTATTTCAGAAAAATGAAAATACAGCCTCCTTTAAATCTCAGTTACATTTGCTGAGAGTGAGCAGGTGACAAGTTAATTCATATAGTGGTATTTTTTCCACATTTCAAAGATCCACAAGTCTCCAGAATTTGAAGTCAGAACTGCTGCTGTGAAACCCAACTCTCTTTAGCCTACAGGAAATGCTGCATCCGAAAGCCACCCCCTTTAGAAAGCTTTAGAGAAGTTACACCTTTACACTCAGGGTATAATATACAAATAAGAACTTCAGCAACAGAGATTGTAACTAACTCAACCCTGCCCTTTATTTAAGCCACATAGTTTAACAGCTCTGTTCATCATTTGATTTGTGGCTTTAGAATAGAGAACACCTCACAGAAGGCTACATCCCAGTAATGTACTGAAAAGAATTCAGAAACTACATTTCCATGATGTATTATGAGCTTCTATCCGAGTTAAAAACTGAAGTCTACAGGCAGCTGCTGTTGTATTCTTGCTGGGAAGAGTCTGACTCCTTTTCTTACTGCAAAGTTTATTTTTCAAAACCAGTCACTGTAGATGAGCAGAGAGTTCAGTCTGCTGCCTACTGCAGACCTCCCCCCTGAATTTTTGGTGGTTCCTGTGACAGAAGTGTTCTCCATTTCCCCATTATATCTGCTGCAATGCTATAACCTGCTCCTGCTGAGACTTCTGCTCACCAACAAGCTGCATCTTATCCCCCAAGAACAACACCCATTACTCCAAAACGTTCACTGTATTTCTGAGTTATCCCTTTCCAAACCAAGTCCTAAATTTCATCTTCCTCCTGCTTTAAAGTCTATATTCCTACAGTCATTCTTCCTTCAGGAGCTGAAAAACCTATAGCAAAACAGGAAGCGCTGCAGCAGTCGTAAGGTTCGGTTTGCTACGTGCTCTGAACTCACCAGTCTATCAAATATATGTCTGGAGTAAGACTGTATGATTTGAAATGAAGAAACAATTTGGGAAGATTTTCTTCAAAGAATACTTCAAAGGCTGCAAAGTATTTCAGCATCTGTAGAGAGAGCAGAGCACCTTGTAAGCAGTCATCAAAAGAACATTTAGTTATAAAATAACAGACCCCACCAAGAACTTAGGATGCCAACAGAGCATGGTGGGACTTCTTAGGGTAAGTACAACTATTAAGTGCTTCCAGAAGAAAAATCACAACAGAAGCGTGTGTTCTAGGGATTAAAATCTGGTATTCTTGGTGTTGTAACCAAAGGTTAAAGTTCTCCATCATTCAACAGGACAAAAGGCAGCAATCAATAACTCAACTATGGTTCATGTCAAAGGAACATTATGGTTCAAACCCAGAAGAGCCTGTGTGTACATACCATGCTGTGGTCCACGCGGAAGAAGGCCAGCTGGCATGGCTTGTTGAGAAGGTTGGCAAAGGCAATGAACGCGTCTGCCTCCTCCAAGTTGAGAATGAGCACAGCAGCAATGAAGGACATCCCCTGCACCTTCAGGTGGGAAAAGCATCAGGCAAATGCAGTTGAGTGAGTTCAGTACATATCACATCTTTGGAAAGACACATATTTACAGTCTGCAATACATCAAATGCCATTGCGTAACATTTCCAGACGCACAGAAACAACACGGATAAATAATTTTCATGCACACAGGCAATCTGACTTCAGCAAGAAAGAGTGTTTCTTCAGATGCCGGTTTTAGGGACCCGATGGAAGTTCTGGGAGGTCTCGTGATCACAAGTCCTTGGGACTTGGAATGCGAGAAAGTTAAAACCACACAGGCTGGACCCAGAGCTCTTAAGACAAAACTTGGCGTTGAGTTCACTGTTAAGCCATGGGAAAAGCAGACATGGATAAAACCCTCACATATGGGATAGTTTAGGCCCAGACAGATACATTGGAATTGAGACAGAATTCTGTTTCAGAACAGTCAATATATATCTTTCCACTTGCCAAACACTGCTTGTTCACATACGGAAAATTACTTTTAAGTGGTTAGCTACAATGCAAGTTTACATTTTCCCATCGTTACACTCTCAAAAACAACTTAGCCTGCAATAAAAGCAAAGAGCATTATTCTTGCAGTTGTTAACTGATGATCTGAATAGTCCTTATACTAAAAATAATGTTACCGATTTCAACTGCAATGATGATTATTTTGCTGTTTCTGGGAATTTATGCTCCTCATTTTAAAAAATGAAAAACCTCAGACTTTTAACCAACTAGGAAAAACAGTATTAGTGTGTATCAACAACAGTCCAGCAGCCCTCCATTTCTGTGGGATAGATGGGTATGGAAATAAATTTACTGCCATATTAACATAACAAAATTTATGATCAGAAATATCCAGGATAGCTGAAATAAGAGAGAAGACCTACCCAAGAAAAATCACTTATTTGCCTTTTAAAACTCCACCCTGGGAATAAGCAGTCTTCAAACCTGCACAGTTTGTAATCTCACTTAAAGAATACAGGAGGGTCTCCAAAAATGAGGTCACAGATGACAGAATCCAGGGCTAAAAGCATCTGAACATGAAAACCCAACTAGATATTGATGCAAAGTCCCAAGAGAGTCTGATTTAGGGAAGAAAACACACCCTCTGCTAAATAATGGTTTGGAGCATGGATCAGACTTAAAACTAATGTTCTTTTTAGCCCCAAAGCGATTTAGAGCTATGGAAGGACTAAGTGCTAAAGTTAAACTTAAAATAGTAAGTGCTAGTAGCATAAAGTTTAGATAACCTGCTTTATTAAATACACTCTAAAACACAACACCTTAAGCTTATTTCCCATGGTATAAACATTTTACAGCAAATACTTACATATCCCACATCTGGTCTGTAACATGTATATGCTCCTAACACACTGTGCAGGAGATCATGGTAAGGACCACCCTAATGCACAGGGAGGGAAGGAAAAAAAAAAGGCTTTTTTATAATCCCTTTATAAATACAGGAAGGTAGCAAACCTGTATTTTAAGATGCAAGCCAGTGAATTGTTGCTTTATTCAGATCTAGAATAATACCTGCTTTCACTCTAAGCATGTCCGTGTATGCTGTTGAGATGTTCAAGGAAAAGTAATAGAGCAATTTGGTGGAAATCAATACATAATGGAAAATGAGGATATCTGGTACACACCCAGGCTGGCTTTTCTTTTTCAGAGACAGTGGATGTTTTAATTCTTACTAACCCAAGCTACTGTATTACAATAGTGCCTGCCATTTTCTATACATGTATGTGCACATATTGTATCTGTATAAAAACCATAAAGCCTCCAAATGCGTAGTGGAATACAGCAAGGTTTCTGTAGAAACAGTAAGAATATTCTTGATTTTGCGTGTGATTTCATAAGCATTAATAAGAACCACATGCAATTTTTCCAGGAGAAAAAGCCTTATAGTCCATCACTAAGTGTCCCTACTTTATTCTCATCTTAAAAAAAAAAAGATTACTATTTGCTGTTCTATGTAGAAAAGAGCTAATTTTACTTCATCGTGTTACACAAACAACTCCTAAAAACAATTCCATCTTTAGCCAGCTAGGCTTCTTTTGTCAGTTAATTATTCAGAAGTTTAAAGTTGTTGTAAAGAAAGTTACAGAAA
This sequence comes from Gallinago undulata, assembly GCA_026546715.1. Taxonomy (NCBI): domain Eukaryota; kingdom Metazoa; phylum Chordata; class Aves; order Charadriiformes; family Scolopacidae; genus Gallinago; species Gallinago undulata. The sequence goes on along the minus strand of JAOTQQ010000002.1, from coordinate 21,038,169 downwards.
TCTCACCTTCTGGAAAATATAGAGGGATGGAAATGTGCGTGATATATCCAGCTTAATGAGCTCCAGACTGGCCTCGCGATCAGCAACCGATGCAACGGCATCTGCAAGGAAACCCAACGCCTGTTACAAGTGCCAGGTACAGGTCACCTTTTACTTTGGTGTAACGCTCTGTCCGGGCTCCGGCTGGTCCTGCAGTCACTAGGGTTTGAACTTTGCCCAGCCCAGTCCCCAGAAAACCATGTTTTCTTTCTTATATTCTACTGCAACATCAGCTTCTGAGTCTGTTCAGGAACACAGAGCGAGAGTACTGCTCTGGATCTAAACGTGACCCAGTGAGATCTCACCTTCCAAATGTTTAATTCCTAATCAGCTCATTTGGTGGCTCATTTCAGTCAGCAGCACTGAAATGTACTATGTACGCTAGAGGGGAAAAAAGACTAATTCCATCATTATCCCAAGGAGCCAGCGCTGCTTCACCTGCAGAGTCGAGCACGTTATTTTCAGTCATGCATTTCTGATGTCCCACTTCTACTGAAGGTAACTAAAATATACAGAGAAACTCCACTGGGGTTTCCAGAATTGATGACACAGTTATGATTTGCATAAGTTACATATTTCTGAGCTCTCGTTAGCTCTCATTTGACTCATATTTTATTTTTTTTTTGCATCCCTAGGACTGGCATTCCTCAAGCGGCAGGACAGAAGGCAGCATTCACTCAGAAGCCTGCAGAAGAAATGCAGCTGCCCTTCAGTTCTCTCTGCTCCCTCCTCTCCGTGGGGACAGGATGCAAATCCTAGTGGCAGGAGGAAGAGAGGAACGTGTCTGCTGGGCAGCCAAGGAAAGCCAAGTGGCACCTGAAATGTGGAATGTTACACATTCCTCACCTCTCCATTCCACAATCAAAAAATAAAGAATAATTTTTCTTTCCCAAAGCTGCAGAGGCAATGCCAACATGAGAATCACAGAATCTCCGTGGTTGGAAGGGACCTCTGAGATAGAGTACAACCACATAAAAAAAAAGTAGAGCTAAGCAGTAGCATGCACTGTCATTTAGCTTCCCATTTATTCTTTTTGTATTTCATCTAAAATTTTCATGATACCTTAACTCCTGGTATTTCAGGAACTCCAAGGAAAACACCTATTTGCAAGTGAACTGGCACATGCGATATTTTAATGCATCTTTTATTGATGTAGTAAATACTGTTAAGCCTCTCATTCACAGACTTCTTATAAGAAAATAAGCCCTTAGGCAGGGAATGCCCAAGAGCACTTTCAAGGAGTGACTTTTACCACTCTTAACTTTGCTGACGCTGTGATTGCAGCCGCCCTGGTGAGGCTGGCTGGGCTGGTGGGGGGGCACTGGGGGCTGCCGAGCACCCCTGAGCTCTCACCTTCTGTGTCAGTCTCAGAGCTCGGCTCACTGAAGCTTTTCCATCGTTCCTTCGCTCTTGACAAGAAGATTTCATAAAGTTCTGCACAGAAGTAAAACAAAATCACCAACAAAAAAGGAAGAGGTAAGCAAGAGAAGCACTCATCCAAAACATCCCCAAAAGCACACCGAGTTCTGTGGTTTTGTGGCTTGGTTTCACCCCTGGGGCAGGAGAGAGGCTGTGAGCTGGTTACCCCGCTCCCCCTGCAGCAGAGGGTTCTGTGGTGTGCGCTGCCTTATGCTTTCCTCTGCCACAAGCACACAAATTACAAGAGGGAAATCATGTCTTAATTCAGATTTTTATTTTCATGAACAGGTTGGAACGCTTACAGTTCATCAAAATCATTAGTTATGAAATAAAGCAATTCCCCGGTCCACTCCCTTACAAAAGCAAAGCTACAAATTCTTAATTTTAAAAATAAAAGTATTTTTTTGGGTGGGGAGCATGACCTGCACTCTTACAAAACTAACATGTTTTTGTAGGCAGGTTTTGAACCTTGTTTCCATAATCTATCAGGCAATGATGTCTAAAAAACACCTCTAAGGTTGTGAAATACAGTTCTTCAAAAAGCAAATATAATCCGATTTCTATTTTTTTAACAAAAGTTTAAGCTTTTCTTTGAAAACCACCAATTCATGTTTGCATTAAGATGTGATGAGTTCAGGCATACCAGGAGTGATGTTTAGCTCATTTCCCACAGCCAGACTCCAGACCTTCCCACGGACACTTGGGGGCAATCCCTGCCACCACAGCTCCCGGACTCTGCGGGTGGCACGCCTAGGACAGGGAAAAAAAATTAGGAAATATTACAGCCTGTTTTCTAAAATCATCAGGCAACTTATAAGCAAAATAACATACTATTTCCCAAATCAATATTCAGGGATCTCTGCTCATTCTGAAGCCCCAATTAAAAAAAGAAACCCAAACCATGAAGGTCCCAGAAAGCACACTCTGCGTTGTTCCACAATGAGCTCTCACTACATCACAGCAACAAAAACTGAGTTCCTGACAGAACAGAAAAGTCAAGGAAAATCAGGTATTAAATTAAGGCTGGGCAGCCTGGTCTCAGCCACCCAGCGGGATTTACTCACATGCCTTCCCAGTTGGGCAGTATTTCATTGACCCAGATCACCATGGCACTAGCAATGTTCTCCTCTTGCTTGAAACGCTCTCGCATTATTTTTTTCCTTTTATGTGCTTCTTTAATTTCTGTTAAGTGTAACATTAATAATTCTATATTAGTGTACAGAAGTTATAAGGTGAATAATTCAGCTATGATGTAGTTATTTAGACGATGCCTGAAAGAGATCAAGGGTAAATTACAGTTGCACATGAGCTACCATAGGTACTACTCCGTTGTACAGATGCATTTCTTGGGATTTTTTTTTTTTACATTTAAGCTATAAGTTAATTCAAATACACAGTGATTTAGACAAAAATCTGGCTAGAGAACTCTTACATTGCTCTTTTCTGCAGGATACACAATGACTAAAAAGCAAGCACATCATCAGCTCTGCTTTTCCTGTAATGCATTTCAAAGCATGTTCTACCAAATCTTTAATTATTTCTTAGAAGACTCAGCAATAATCATAGATAAAATTATTATTCAGAAAAGCAATTCTACATCCATTTTTAAATTATTCAGATTTTACTAAAACTTCCACCTAGAAGGATCATGTATTTTCTTTTCTATAAAGAGGACCTAAAGACCTGAGACAAAGCCACAATGCTGAACAAGAGAAAAGTATTCTGCCTTCTGTTAAAAAAGGACCATTTGCAGATCCCTTTTTTTTAGTAAGAAAGAAGCACGGAGCAGTGATGTCTTCACACCACAAAGAACAGCCAAAGTAAAACATGCAGCACAGATCCTTAAAACAACTTATTCCCTGAACACCACACATGAGACAGCAGGAGTTCTTTCAACAACTGTTCATGGATTCACACAGTACCAGATGCTACAGATAGGTTTAATTTAAAAAAAAATAATCAGATTTAGTGGGAGTAGGAAGGTTCACACAGGTGAAGCTGTTTGGAAAAAAAACGTCAAGTCTTCACTTGTCTTCACATAGAAGCTGATCTCAAATTCAGATCTCAGACACAGATCTTTATCAGCACTCAGCTTTATTATACTTTGGCTCTCGGTGGCAACCACAGCAATGCAGCTTGAAAAAAAATTGAGTACCCAGAAAGTTTCTAGCTGATCACATTAGACAAGTAATTAAAAAAAATTCATAAAATTTCTACTTGAAAATTAAATAAAGGTTAAACTGACTTCTGAATCTAGTTACATTCAGTGCGGTGGAATGAGAAAACATTTGATAATTGAGTTCTGTTTTAACCTGTGTGCATGCATGTACCAGAGAATACCCTGGATATTAAGCAAGGTTGTTATTTACTGTACCTACCAGCCTGCAGCCAGAAATTACTTTATTTGTGCTGCACAGTTAAAGAGAATTGTAGTGATTATCAGCAGTTAACATACCTCGCTTTTTTGCCTCTGCCACCATCTCATCATATTCTTGTCGGTGACGTAAAGCCTCCTCCACTGATTTGGCAGGAAGATTTCTGAAAACAAGTTGTTCCTGAATTCAATACACACAAATGACACTCTGAACTATTTCAAAACAGGTTTTAAATTGGCATCTCTCTAAGGTGAGCTTTGGGGTTGTCACTCTCCCAGTGTTTCCGTAACAGCAGCAGGACCTGTTTATTCCAACAGCCAGATGTTTACAGCTGCTGTTCATCAGCTCTCCTACAGCTTCCCCCAGAGCACGGTTACAAGATTTTCTGAACATCTGGAATGATGCTCCAATGCAGTTTGCATGAAGTGACAAATGGGAAATACTGATATTCCATACAGAGCTGTTTATTCCAATGCATTTCTGCACATGCATATTTTAGTCATTAAATCTACTGGCATATCCATACTCCATTTGTTCGTATGAAATCAATGACGATGTATTTCCAATAAAAGCTAAAGGTTTTTATCCATTATAGTTAGCCCTTTAGAACTCCCCCAAGAGAAGACAGGTTTAGCAAAGAGGAAAGGACACGTCCCCACTTCTGTCCGAGCTAGAGCTAAGGAAGGTTGCTGCAGAACGACGAGTTCACCAGCCTAAAAGGTGCTTGGTTTCTGGCTGCACAGCGAGTCCCCAGTCACCTTCCCTTTGACCAGACTCATTCCAAACCAAATCCCAACACAATGTTTGGTCTCAGACTCTTACCCAATCTCTACTCTGGTTCAGAGGAAACAGAAGACAGTTTTGTTATTTTAATATGTAGAAGAAAAAAACCCAAAACTTTTCCATCTCCTCTTATACTAATAAAGTTATCAGTTCTGCTTGTATTTCCTAGGACTGTGGCAGCACATGAGACCCTTGGGATGGCACTCCAATTTGAAACAAGTGGAAGTGTCATTTGTAAAGACAAAGGTAGGTTAGTTTGTGAATGATGTTATTTTGAAAGTACAGAAAAGCATCAGCCAATCAGTTAGTCCCCACCACACAGTGAAAGAAACAACGCATTTACAATAAAATAACCACAGCACGGGTATTTCTGTCTTACCACCCAAGGAGGCTATGCACCACTAGAGAGACTATCAAAGGAAACACTGAGCGTTCTATTTTCCATTTCCTAATTGGAACTGATTAAAGCACACATGTAACAGAGCCATCACGAGCTTTCCCGAGGTGCAATGGAGCTTTGGTCCCTTTGTTTCCCTCACCACAGCCGAGATACACAGGAGGTGACAGAATGGTGGCCCCACCACAATGAGAAACAGTTCCTCAATAGACTATAATGTACTTAAAGGTTCTCCTGGAGGAATTTGTTGGGCTATTATCTGGGATGGAATAGTCCAATGATGCTTTTTGTGCAAGACTTGTCAAGTTTAGCTCATCAGAAGCACCTCTAACAAATTCAGCCACGGGTACCCCAGCAGGCTCATACTTACGCTGGCCGATCCTCCAGAATCAAAGCAGTGGTTGAAAGTGGTTCAAATTCAATATTTTTCCGTCTGGCTGATGGGGGTGGAGGTTTATACATTCTTCCTGTCCGTGCCTCATATTCCTAAATAACATTATTGATAAAAATTAAATTTCAATTTTCAGCCTCATTTCTAAATAGTAAGCACAGCATTACTTGCTGAACACCAATTAAATAATGGTAAAACAGAAAACATTAAATTATTTAAGACAGCAAGAAGCTAACATTACACATTGAAATTGTTCCTAGCAAGACAGTGCAGCTTTCCAGAGCTGCTAAGGAAAGATGAATGAAAATGCTGCTTCTTGTCACAACTTCATCTCCAACCTGTTCTAGCTCAGTATCACCACTGAGCATCCCAGGATCAGTTGGTTAAGAAACCTCCATCATCTTCCCAAACTCATTAGCAAGCCTGTGTCTCTTCCCACTTGTTTCCCCGACCCTAACTACCATCCAGCACTCCTCATGCTCCGGGGGCAAGACCAGACCCACCTCACCCAGCACTGCCTGCGCTATGCTCCCAGTGATAAACACTGGTATATTGGCACTTGGTCTGTTTCTCATCATTTATTCCTCAGGGGTTAAAACATCCCATCTACTCAGAAATATTTAACAGCCTTCAATGCACAGAAGATTCTGAGGAAGAATCCCAATCCTTTTTCCATAGGAGCAACTCAACAAAACAGAAATCTGAGACAGTCTTAGGAAAAAGGCTAGACAGAGCCAGATGAAAACCTCAAATATCTCACATTCCCTCATTTTTAGCCTCTGTAAATAAAAACGTACTGCCAAGGGACTGGGAAACCCATTCTTACAACCCAGCAAATCCTACAAGATTATCTGTGAGAAGACTTTCCCAAAGCAAATCAGCCTGTGGGCTCACTCTCCTTAGGCACCAAGGCTAAATGGGAGTTTCTCTGCAAGTCTTCCACATGCTGGGATTCAAACACAGAATACTAAACGCTGAAAAATCACCTTTTTAAGAGAACAATTTCAAGCTACTTCATTAATGTACTTTCAGAGATGACATTCTAATCTTAAGCTCACACACAAGCAAGCTCTAACTTGTACAAGCTTTTTTTCAACTAAAGACAGTTTGTTCTTGTACATCTGTTGCTTTAATAATTGTGTAAGGAACTTCAAAGTCACCAAAAGTAAAAAAAAATTGATCAATTACTAGTTAGGTGATGTATCTTACCAATGAGACCTAACAGTCTCCCTAGTGAATCTCACCCCAATACGCTGTGTCTTCCACACGTTAGTTCTCCCAGGGAGAAGGAACAGGGCTTCACACATTCAGTGTCTGGTGACAGCATTACAGAGACAGGGCTGACAATTTTAAAGCTATTATATAGCTCAAAGGCTCAGTCCATAAGTTAAAGGGGAAAAGCCCTCCTGCCAATGCAACCCTGCAGCCTCTGGTCAACAGAGAAGGCACAAAGTGCTTGCCCAGCGCTAAGGTGGCTTAAAGCTCTCTGCTCCATAACCTCCTTTCATTCCTAACAACACTTCTGTTCTTCCACACTGAGCAGAATACATTAAATGATATGAAAAGCGTAACAAGTATAACCTCAATGACGTCTCGTTAATCTTCTCTCTGGAGACCTACTCCAGCGCTCCCGCTCAAAGCAAGGTCAACAACCATGGGTTGTGCAAGGCCAGACTTTTAACGTCACCAAGGATGGAGACCCCATCTCTCAGCAGAGGCTGCAGCATCCAGAATTCCCAGCGGTTTCCCGTCTGAGGCCGGGCCCAAAGCTTCCGAGATCAGGTGTGCTCCATAGCAGGGCCATAGGCCTTACATCCCACTGCACTTTCCAGATCCTGAGGAGTCATCTGGACTTCTTGCCCTTCTTCTAGTTTGTGGGAGTCGGAAAAATAGTTTAACTGATGATAAAAAGTGATTGCACTTCCACAAAACAAGCCAAAGAATGGTTCCAAGATACTCACAGTATCTTCTGAAGTTAGTTTCCATCCTGCTCCCTCTCCCAAGCCTTCAGCCCTTGAACCCCTGGCCCATGCCCTGCCCCCTGGCAGCCCACCAAATAACTCTCAAACCTAGAGCCAGCAGCCTGCTCTTTGCCTCAGGGAGATGCTCTTCTGCCTTCAGAAAGAGCCCAAAGAGGCACCTTGTAAAGAAGACACAGCAACTCTTTGCTATCACCATTTATACACACATTCACACTGAAAAACGAAATATTTGTAAACACAATGACTTAAAAGTTACTGGCCAACTGCTCCAAAATACGATTTAGTTCTAAATATTTCTAGGTCCCTGGCAAAGAGCAGTGGTTATACAGGTTTCCTTCAAGATATTCCTCTCCTGAAGGGTAATTCCCAATAAATTTTGATTGAAAATGATATGACCCAACATCATCCAGCACATTCACACAAGTAGCTGGAACTGGACATACAGGACTGGAAGAGTTCTGCTGTAATCCACACAAGCATGAGAAATACCAGAAACCCAACACTCGTGGCAGGAATGAATCCGTAAGGTGGGAACACCTTACACACATCCGTAAGGTGGGATCCTGCCCTGTGACAGCACCCGGAGGCCAGCATCCAGGCCCCAGCACCATCCCTCCCATCCTTGGCAAAGCTTCCAATTTACTTTCACATTTCCTTGTAAGAGGAGCCAAAAATGAAGTTTATTCATTAGTCAGAAACGAGGCAGCTCAAACAGCCCCTACCGACCTTTTCAACGTTCCTACACACCTGTGTGCACAACTTGAACAAAAAGGCACTGCAAGATGGACATTAGGAATGAAGCCACTCTCACCTTTTTATTACAAGAAACACATTTGGATGGTGCTAGTGCTTCTGGCTGTCGTACGTGCTAAGAACTGAGACACTATTTCCAAAGCAACAGAGAAAGGGGAAAAAAAAATTTTTTTTAAAAATCTTCAACAGGGATTTTCCCCAAAAGGCAGAACTCGCCACCCAAGTGTGTTTCTGGAAGTACATACGCTTTACAGACAGTTGGATTTTGCAAGAAAAGAACACATACACAGAGGGAAAACACACAGAGGGAAACAGTAAGTGTTCCTAGAAAGACTTAAATGAGACCAAAATAGCTTCAAGCTCAAACTGTCACAACTGCACGTGCCCCAAGGTGAAATACATTCCAAAGTATCCAAGCTTCCCAATGGAAGATGCTTCTTCCCCAAGAAGCCTGTGCCATAGAAAACTTATTTGAATGTTAAATCCCAGAACCATCAGACATACACGGAACTCAGGAGTTTGTGCAATCTATTTTTTTCCTGGAATATGTCATATGACTCAAAGAATCCAACAGCTTTAACCATGCATTTGATGCAGAACCGAAAATTCTTGGCAAAGGATAAAAAGCTTGAGCTGACATTGGATTTCAGTTCAAAAAACATGAGCTAATACTCCTCCATAACAAGGTGAAAGCACAATTTGAAGTCAAATACTAAGCACGCAGGGCATATTGAACAGTTGACAGTTAAGATTCAAGACTATGTTAAGACCTGTTTATGTAAAAAAATAAATCAATTCTAGAAGTGTCACATGTATGGATTCAGTAGCTTAGGGAATGTTAAAAAATTCTTTATTGCAGCACGTCTGGTATTTATTGAAAAAAAAATCTCAAATCTCAACTCTAATAGAAAGTAAAAAAAGTTATCTCCTTAAGGCTGGACCTGCATCCTCTCATGTACTGCCAATAATTAACCTGTTAAAAGGCTAAAAGCATGTTTTTCCTGAAAAACAATGTGACAATATATTTAAGAGCACTTCAATATGTGGAGTGACTTGAATTTCCAGTATTTATTCCTACAGAAATACAGATAAGCCCATTAACCTACAGACAGGTAGCACATAAAGGAGGTTGGGAAAAAAGCCTTTTGATTATAAACTGCTTAAGAAGAAATTGTATCTTCCTTATAAAAAAGAACCACAAACCACACCAAAAAAATCTCCTGGTCTTTTCAACAAAAGAAAAATAGCAAGCCTGCAGAGGTCTTTATTGCCTCCCCTTTTTGATATCTACATGGAAAACACACAAAACTGAAGCAAAATGTGTTCAAAAACATTCCAAATTAAACCTTTTAAGAACAGTTACCATTAATCAAGGAAACAAGCACAGAAAAGTAAATTACTGTCAAGCTCTAGCATTACCTATTTCCTGCTATTCAAGAACATGCAATATAAACAATAATACTCTATCACTTTAAGTTGTTAGTGAGACTGGTGTGTTTATTTATTTTATTAATGGTATCTAATGAGTTGATGGTTAGTGCCATAAAATATTCATGCTACTGTGAAGATGCAATGTTTGTTCTATTTTAATGAGTGCTACATAGTCCCATGCATGGCATTGAATACAGCTAGAAAGAATATATATTAAATTTCATACCCCTGTGTTTAATAGACTGAGAGCAGATATTGACGCAAGACTGCCAGAACTGTCATCCTAATGAGAAAAACAGAAGCAAAACCTTAGTGAATAAATGAAGGAAAAGACCATTACAACACAGCAACATGCAAGTCAAAAATTTAAATTCACATGTAGAGCGCTAATACTCTATGTTTGAAGAAACACGTGGCTGTTCCTCCTCCTCCAGCCCTCCAAATATACAGAAACCACACATACAAAGACTTCCCGCTTGTGCAAGGTGAGCACAGACACCTATTGGACTATTTTTTCCTGGTTCAATTGAAGTTTTTTTATATTTTCCACAGTCGGCCCCTTTGCCCAAACGGAGGTTCTTTTTCCAAGGCACTTCTCGGGCGCAGGACAAAAGGTCTCTCCCCAGTCCGTGTCACCCACAGGTTAGTCCCACTAGCTTCCGTGGGCTTCCACTGGCCCTGGAAGACAAGCTGTTCAAAAGGAAAGAGCAAAAGATTGTCTCTGGGCTGAGACGAAGGAAAAACAAACCGTTTGCTCTGGAAATGAATCTTGGAAGTCTTGGGCCTTCCTTGGGCTCCCACCAGATCCCACCTCACACCCAGTGAGACCCTCACCCGTGAGCTACCTGGCTTCAGGTAAGGTGTAAGGCTCAAGAACAGCACCTGCCCTGGGGGACGGGGAAGAGACACACAGCTGGACGTGGGGAAGCCTTTGGCAAGGACAAGGCGTTGGGTCCTTTCACACAGAACTCTCCCACTAAGTGTTTGGGTTTTTCTATTTAACCTGAGAGGGCAGAAAATACCATTAAATTGCACAGTGACTGAGACTGAGCCTTTAAGTTCCTCACCTTCCCCCCCACCATGTTATAATTAGCATTTCTACACAGAAGGCTCAGAAGAGGAGACACCTCAGCCCCTCTGGGAGCTGATGAGAACTGAGATGCACCTGCACGGCTTCGAGAAACAGACACTTGCATTAAAAGTAAGATTCTGACAGCAAGCTGAAACCCCTCGTGCCACACTGCAGCAAGGAAAACAAGCTTTTTATCGTGCCTTCAACATTATTTCTGAACTTATCTGTAGTGTTCTTGTACTATGCAGACCCCAGGCTAATAAAAAGCATTTTAAGGGACTCCTCCTCCCTTGCCATACTACTTTCTCCTTTCCTGTACTGAAGCATCATGCTGGCCCCAGAAAGGTTAAGGCTTATAGTAAAAAAAAAAAAAACAAACCACCACACTTTAAAAAAAGTCCAGAAAAGACAGTATCTTTACCACCTGGATCTTTTTGCTAAATCCCATCCTTTTGGAATTTGACACAGCCTGCCCAGATGATGATTTTGCTATCGCAGCACCTCAAGCTCAGCAGCGTAAATCTGCTTTACCTGCAAAAACTCACTTCTTCAGAGAAGAAAAAAAACAGGTATTTTTATCTGTGTCAACCTTTGCTAAAGAAATTCAAAGGCCCAACAGTCTTCTTCAAAAAGAAGACCCAGAAGGCAAAAACCAAAAAAAACGTGTCCCAAAGTAAAAGTACCACCATTGATTTTATCACCTCAAGATTGGTTCTATATCCTTTGTTTCCTCAACCCCCAGCAACCTCCAAGGACAGACAATATGTACAGGACTTATGCTATATTTTGCAAACTTTAGGAAGACAGTTTGCTTCAATGCTCTTCATAGTTTTCCTCATATTTAAAAAAAACAAAAACAAACCAATAAAACCCATTAATCTGAAGAATTCACATCAGCAGAGTCAACACCTCTGTGGTGTTTTCAAAGCTGGTCCCAGGAGCTGAATGGTATCTTACATCCTTCATGGAACCAAAAGGACAGGCATTTGTCACACTGAGCTCCTGCCAGTTTCGATACCATTTTACTGACAAAAAGTCAGTAAAAGACTAAAAAAGGGTGGAGAATGTCTTTGAAAGAGTTCAACACAACACCCTGCTTCACCCCAACGTGGCACTGTACTGAGTGTGTGTGACTCAGGAAAGGTGATGGCCATTTCCTGAGAACATGACCACCACAAAGAAAACCACCATGGCCTTCCCACCACTGCTGGCAGAGACGTGGTTGTGCAGGTGTTTTGTGTTCCTTGCGGGGCCCAGGACCCCATTTATCATCTGTCCTGGTTTCCAGGCAGTTCGTTACCAATGTTCCTCTACCTGCTAAAGAGGTGGAAGTCTCTCCTGTCTTTTCTCCCCAGCAGCAGTGCAGGACGAGCCCGTGGGACATCCATGCAGATAACTGCCTGCCCAAGGACCACTCCTATGGAAAACCATCTACACTGTCTGTACCAGCTTCTTTCAGATTCCCAGATTTGTTGGCAAACATGGCATATACACTTCTTAACCATTAGCAGCTTCACACATTGTTAAACCAAAACAACAAAGATTGGAGGGAAGAGTTAATATTGCAAGCTGGAAGGTCTGAGTCGTATGAAAACCAACCCAAAATACATCTGTTCCTCCAACGAGGAACCTCTGGACAGCTCTTGTCCCTGGGAGACCTCGGGAGTTGCGCTGATTCAGTGAATGCAATTTCTCCCTTGGATTTCAGACTGGAGATAACGACATCAGAAAAGTATGCAAGTGAAGACACTGGTTTTTAGCCCTTAAGTACAGTATTTTACTTTTTTTCCCCAAAAGATTTCAGAACTATCCAAAAAGAATAGTATTTTCAGAGGTTAGTTATAGCACAGTGACCCAAAATCAGAGTTAGTATTTAACAGGCTCTCTAAAATCAACATCTTCCATCTCATACACGAGGTGACAACTTTTGGAAAAAGCTGGCTTTACTCCACTCCTGAATCAGCAACCATCTCTCCATCACTGCAAGCTTCTCGTGGCGTGTCAGGTTTAAATAGAAAAGCAGCTTCCCCCTCCCTTATTTAAGGCTGTCACTGACAGTACTTTTGTTAAAACTGCTGATAAAGTGAATCTGGTGTATGTTTTTCTTTTCTTTATCTGGCATTGTATATTTCCATGTTTTGAGTTTAAATTAATTTGGGCATATTAGGAAAAAATCATCATGCTGCTTTAAACAAATTAGTAAAAACTATTTGAGATTGCTTTTATTAAAGGCAAGAGCTAAACTGAATGACTTGATATTGAGAGTAATTCCAATCATAGACTAAAAGCTCTTTTCTTTAGCCATAAGCACACAAAAAATGAAACTGATCTTGCATTTTCAAGCAGAACTTGCATTTCTGTCCATACACACCACAATCACAGAAGCATGGAACAGTCTGGGTGGGAAGGGACCTTAAAGATCATTGAGTTCCAACCCCCTGCCATGTTGCACATCAGCCCACACGTCAGTCTCTGCTATAAATGTTTCTGTATTTAAATATTTTAGCAGTCTAATTTAAAGCAGATTATTGTACAGACTGAAAAGAATTTACCAGACTGATCATTAATGACCACATACTTCTTACAATAGCCAGTTTATTCACTGCAGTTCATGAAAAAAGGCACACTTCCTAAACCCATCACAGGCATTGGAATTTGCAGCCCTCAGGAGTTGCTATTTTCCCTTTTTCCAGAAGAGCAAAGGAAGGAAGCCCAGGAGGGGGATGTCCAGCACAAGGGCTGGCCTCCATCACATCCTGCCGGGCAGCTCTGACTCCCAGGAGAGCCCAGTGGAGCCAGTCGTGGCCAGCAGCCCTGAGATGCAGTGGCCAAGAGCTCCCCAGCTCAATCCGGAGCTCCTGGAGCATCTCCCCCAAAGCACGGCTGCAGGGACCCTGCCACCCCGCTGCGTCCTCCCACAGCTGGCCTTTCCACAAAAATATTCATCTTCTACATATCCTAACAAGCTTGCAGAGCTATTCCTTCCAGTACCTCCTTCGGCAGTCTCTGAGGGCAGAGCTGGCCAGCGGCCCCGTCTGACAAACGCCTGAAACACTACCCCAAATGAAGTTTCCAGATTTCCTTGGAAGTTACTCAAGACATTGGAATCACAACCTGACTTCTCCCCACAGGCTGATACAGCACCGTCCAGCTGATAAACAGTGACCCAGAGCCACAAGTGGTCATTTAGATGTGATTATCCATTTACTCCATCACCCTCACCAAACCCCTGGTACAAAGGAGCCTTCCATCGCCAGGACAGAAACGGGGCGCGGGAGCTCTACCACCCCTCGCACTAGAAATTTACAGTCACGCGATTTATTTCTTGTCTTACTAATAGGAAAGTCCTTTAACCTTCACAATATTGCCATAAAACTTTGATATAAGTATTACCCTTATCCAAAAGGCTTCCTTCTTCTATTAATTACAAAGCTTTTCCTTTTGCGAGTTAATTTCTTCCGCAAAAGTGCTTCTCCAGATCCCATCTGTCACCTGGAGGATGCTGACTCAGTAATGGGTTTCCTTAATCACGGGTTTATTTCCACCCTCCCGGAGCTGGCCGCTGGCATCAGCAGAGTCACAGAACTTCGTGTTCACCCACGCAACATCTCAGGACCAGCAAGATTTGCTAATAAACTACCCCAAAGTCCCTCACCAGCAGCGTGCCTACAGCTGGAGCCCGTTCTACCTGCAGAGTCTTATACCCAGAACCTTATTCCACAGAAGCTGGTAAACAGCGAGTGGCCGTTGTTCTGACCACAGATGGCTGAAAAAAGGAAAAAAAAAAAGGCAACCCCCCCCGATTTTATATTTCAGATGACAGTGGATCCCTTGACTTCAATTGAGAAAGTCAGTATGGAAGTCTCTAGGGACACCCCACATGGGATATGAATTATTCCGCCAGGTTCACGGAATTACTTGTGAACGGGACATATTAAGCTCTGTGTTTCTATCAACTTCTTAACGGCCTCAGGACTGGATTCCTGGCTATGTTCTTCTCACTCCCGGCTCCCGCACAGCAGGGAATTCAGTCCAGGGACTTCAGCCAGCCGTTCAGGACTGAAGACACTATTTCCAGCTGACGTTCTGTGACCAATCCTGCCTGTTTTCACCCCAACCCATTGCCAGCTTCCCAAATTGGAACCGTTTTGAGGAAAAAAACAAAAACATTGACTTTTCTTCAAAGGAATATGCAAAAGGAGCAATATCGTAAATTTTAAACACACAGGCAAGACATTTGACATGTTAAATGTGGAGACACTGGGGTCACCTCTCCATTTTAGAAGCTGGTTCTCTCAGGCATTGTAGGTCTAACTCTGTGCAAAGAATAGCATCAGTCTGGATCCCCCTTTGGCAACGCATCAGGAGCTAAGACGTACAGTTATCTAAAGATCATGCTTTATCTAAATTAGAAGCTAAAAATATTAGCTATTACTGACACATTACACAAGATTATATAAATCCAACAGTGACCCTAATCTGGCCACCATAACAGAAGCCACATGACCCGTGCCCAGGACCAACTCAATCATGGGTAAAGACAATACAGCGTTTTAATATAGAATTATAGAATGATTTGGGTTGGAAGGGACCTTAAAGACCATCTGAGCTCCAACCCCCCTGCCCTGGGCAGAGACACCTCTCACCAGAGCAGGTTGCTCCAAGCCCCATCCAGCCTGGCCTTGAACCCCTCCAGGGATGGGGCAGCCAC
>JAOTQQ010000002.1:20967308-20995191 GCA_026546715.1 Gallinago undulata | reverse complement strand
GGGGGGGGACACAGAGATGCTGCTCCCGCCGGCGGTCGCCTTCCCAGCCCCGGAGGGCGCCGGCTGCCGGCGGTCCCGCTGCCTCCCCGGGGGGGCGTCCCGCCGTCGGGCCGCGGGGGAGAGCCCCGCATGGGGAGCGCGGGGGGCGTCCCGCGGGCCCTCACTGGGTGCGTGCTGGGCGCGCTGGTGCTGAGCACGCTGGTGGGCAACGCGCTGGTGTGCCTGGCCGTCCTGCGCTTCCCCCACCTGCGCGCCAAGGTCACCAACTGGTTCGTGCTGTCGCTGGCCGTCTCGGACCTCTGCGTGGCCCTGCTGGTGATGCCCTGGAAGGCGGTCACCGAGGTGGCCGGTGGCTCCTGGCTCTTCGGCAGCCGCTTTTGTGACACCTGGGTGGCCTTCGACATCATGTGCTCCACGGCCTCCATCCTCCACCTCTGCGTCATCAGCCTGGAGCGGTACTGGGCCATCGCCAGCCCCTTCCGCTACGAGCGCAGGATGACGCGGCGCCTGGCCTGCACCATGATCGCCCTGGCCTGGGCCCTCTCCATCCTCATCTCCTTCGTCCCGGTGCAGCTCCGCTGGCACAAAGCCACGGATGTGAGATATCCAGACTCCCGGCTGCCCGGACCCCCCCGCTGCGACGTCAGCCTGAACCGCACCTACGCCCTCACCTCCTCCCTCATCAGCTTCTACATCCCCGTGGCCATCATGGTCATCACCTACACCAGGATCTACCGCATCGCCCAGGCCCAGATCCGCCGCATCGCCACCCTCGAGCGAGCGGGGGGCCAGCGGCCGCCTCGGGGCAAGGAGCCCACCTCCTCTTTGCGGAGCTCCCTGCGCAAGGAGACCAAGGTGCTGCAGACCCTCTCTATCATAATGGGAGTCTTCGTGTGCTGCTGGCTGCCCTTCTTCCTGCTCAACTGCCTGCTGCCCTTCTGCCGGCCCGGGCTGGAGAGCGACCCCGCGGGACGGTCCCCCTGCGTTGGCCAGACCACCTTCGACATCTTCGTGTGGTTTGGCTGGGCCAACTCCTCGCTGAACCCGGTGATCTACGCTTTCAACGCCGAGTTCAGGCGGGCTTTCAGCAGCCTGCTGGGCTGCCGGGGCTCCTGCTGCGGGGCACCCCGCTCCGCCGTGGAGAGGGTCAACTTCAGCAACGAGCTGGTTTCCTACCGCCACCACACCACCTGCCAGAAGGAAGGGGCTGCCCCCTCCTCGGTGCCCCCCGCTGCCATCACCGCCTGGGCGCAGCCCGGCCGCCGTGCCCGAAGCCTGCGGGGAGAGGACAGCAGCGAGGAGATGGCCCTGGAGAAGAGGCCGGTGGCTTCCCAGGCGTGGGCTGACCCTGGCAGCGGCCCCGAGAGTCCACAGGTACCAGCAGAGCTCTCCCTGGAAACCGCAGCCCCCAGCGTGGGGCTGGGGGGGCGTGAGGGACCCCACCACCCCGATCCAGAGGGATGAGGGACTGTGTGGTCCTCGGGGCCAGCCACCCCACAGGGAGAGCTCACTGCACGAGTCACGACCCTCTCCCAACAAAGTCCCACCCCAGAGGGAGGGGGACTCGCTGCTCTTCCCCCAGAGAGGGGACGGGTGTCTAAAGCCCACCCCAAAAAGCACAGAGCAACCGCCTACCAACACCTCCCACCACCACCTTCGCCCCTTCCTCTGTCTCACAGGCACGAGACATCCCTGTGCATTTGTTCACCCCCACGCTTCAATCAAGCCTGTGATATTTATTAACAATAGTGAGATAATTAGATCAAAATGAAAACAACACATAGTTCGGGACTCTATAATATAATCTCATATAGATAAATTAATCTTATATTGAGCTTCGTTGCTAAAACCCATTCCCCCCCCCCCCTTTCCCATTTTCATGTCATACACATGCATAGCTCTGGCCTTCAAGCTTTGTGTTTGCATTTACTTCTGTGTTTATTTCGAAGCTGTCTGGATTTACACCCCTGAATCTGCGTTTAGGCTCTTCAGTAGAAATGGCTCTATTATAACGTCACTATCTTACGTGGAGTCAAAAGGCTGCTCAGAACCATGGAAGAGTCAGTTGCTTTTATGTCGCACCCCCCGCACAGTTTCAGGTGCTAAACTTTGCTATCCAGGCCTAACGATACCGAGTGAGGGTCTTCCTCATCCTCAAACATTGAAAACATGGTATTCTTCCCATCCTTCCACGAAGCAGGCTGGTCCTCAAAATCAAGAGCTACCAGGTCACCTCCCTGGAGCCGTGTCACAGCTCCCAGGGGCGAGGGGCAGCGACGGGCAGAGCAGAGGGGCGGCAGGAGAGAAAGCCCTGGGGGAACCTGAGATTGGGTCTGTGACTCCAAGGGCTCAACACTCATCTTCCTCCCCCTGGGCAGCCAGCCCTCTGGCAGTCGAGGCCACACATGGAATTAGTATTATGCACAGGATTAGTATTATGTCTTTTATTAGTATTTTATTAGTATTATGCCTTTTTTTTTTTTTTTTAAAGTTATTAGTGATAAAAGCTGTCAATTAATGGAAAAGATTTACCTTCTGACAGGGTTGCCCTGCCCATGGGAGCTGTCTTGCCCAGGAACTAGTCTGGACTTAATACAGAGTGATGGAAACTTAGGGTACGGCAGACTGGGCGGCAGAAATTAAGCAGTGAATATATTTGAATAACATTTTCTCTTAACAATAATCAGAAATGCACGATGACTTTGATTTATGAAACCGTATCTGTGTGAAGAGTGGAGAAAGCTATTTGTGTCAGTGCTTGTGGCTACAGCTTAAGTACAGGTTCATTAATAGGTCAGACTGACCTGAAAATAAATGGATATTTACCTGAAGAAAATAAAAAAGGTCTTTACTGAAGCTTTTTAAAGGAACAATTTAAAATTGCTCTTTGTAAGTGATCTGGAAATACTTGTTTGTACCCGATAGAGAGCGGTCACTGCAGGTGATGCAGGTGACATCTCTAGCTCTTCCCCTCCCTCCCACAACCAGCTCCTCCCTCTTTGAATAATGAGCAAAGCAGGGAAAAAAAAAAGAAAATCCAAAGGAAACTGCCACCACCAAAACTCCGAGTGATTCCACCGACCAAAGTCTGAGCAGGCACCTGTGGGGGCGAGAGCCGGGCACAGGGACCCTCAGCTTCCCATCGAGACAGGCTTCGGGCATGTCTTCGGGAAGGGCGATTCATAAAAGGCCACGAAAGTTACTTCAACCTTTTTATATTGCAATATGTATTTCCAAGGCATCAAAGGAGATAATATTTTTCCAAAATTAGTCTTTCCTCCTCCTTTTTCCCCCTGTTAAATTGTTGTAATTTGTTTTTCTAAGTTGAATACAGACTAAATAACATCGGGGCTGTCCTTAGAAAGTCCATCCAAATATATGTGCAAACAGAAAATAAATTAAATAGTTCTGATTTGGTAACTAGCATGTACAGTTGCTATGATAAAGGTAAAATTACTAAATCTTATCCACAAGTTTATAGTCACGTGTAACTTTAACAACTGCTGAATTCAGTGGAAATATCAAGGTAAGGCACGAGCCAAATTCGTGACTCAAGAATATATATATTTTTTTCTTATCCCTCTGATACTAAGCTGCTGCTTTGACATTTCAGCAGAGCTTTAGTTTCAGTGAGAAACAGCTGACCTAGGTAGCAAAAAGAGAAATCTGTCACAAACTCAGTTGCCATAAGCATCTGCTGCTTTGCTTTTGCCAAAGCCCTGCCTCTTGCGTTGGATTTCAGGCGATGCACCCCCACGCCCAGATTAGCTCTATTTCAATCAGTTGAGGATTTCTCAGGAAAAATTCTGTTGTCAAAAATTCTCTGTTCTTCCTAAACTTTTCTTTTTTTCCCCCTCACCTGGGGGGTGGAAGTGCCTTTCTGAATGTTTCTGGATGTCAAGCGTTATCAGTCCGGTCCCCCCGGGCTCCCTGTACTTCAGCGGTTCCATCGCCGCGGCTACAGGCTCCCACGCGGGCTCCTCGCTCTATTTCACCATCCTTGTAATTTCACTCCCTTTCCCGGGTCCTCCCCCCTTCCCTGCCATGGAGGGAATAGGGCAGGAGGCACCCCCCGGGCACTACTGCTCCCCAGATGGCTGCTGCCCTGAGAAATGGATTTGTGTTTGCACCAAAGGTGGGCACACACAGAGGTGCGCACCAAGATTTGCCAGAATTATGACTTTTCCTGGGTGTGTTTGAGAAAAAAACTTACGGTGATGCTGATCGGGGCTTGCTCTCCCTCCCCAACCTGTGTCTAACCCTTCAGTCCTTTTACAAAGCCCAGGGCTTACGCCTGCGTTCCCCTTGTCCCCAGGCCAAGTGGCTGCAGGGCACACGAAGCGCACACGCGTGTGCGGGGTCTCCACGTGTGTGCAGCACGGAATGCATGAAGGCACTGGGGAAAACGTCATCTTCATCAACCAGAGGAGCAGCATTCCATCTTCAGCCAGCTGTATTTTAATTTAGGTAGTCAGAAGACATTTCCATTTGCAAAATTTGGAGAAACCGTTGCTAGGTTCCCCTTTTTTCTTTAAAGATAATTTTTATAGCGTTTTCTGCAGTTCAACATTTTAATGTGCTTTTTTATCTAATCAAATTCATCTTTGCACCCACCCTCGGCGAGAACAGATCACTTCATTTTACTCCTTTCACGTTCAGAAGGGAGCGGGCTGCACGGAGATTGTACACGCTATTTCATGGGCTCAAAGCCTGTCCCCACCAACCAGCAGGTGTGTCTGGAGGGACTTACTGGGCCGGGTGGAGGCACCTGCCTCAGGGTGAGAAGGAAAACCTCAACAAGAGCAAGTGTGGGGTTCTGCCCTGGGCAGGAACAGTCCTGGAGGAAAATGTGTGTGCAAATAGAGTTATCAGGAGAACACGGGGCTGGTGGTGAGGGAGGGGAAGATCACCGAGTGGGGAGGCTGGGCAAGTCTCCCTTCTGTGTCACCCACTTTCCTCTCTTCCTGAACAGTAACAACTCATACGAGATTTAAATAAACTTGTCCAAATCCAAATTTCACAGCAAAACATTCATTAAAACACAGTAATATTTCCCTCCAGACCTGACACTCTTAAGGATAACTTGCTCTAAAAGCAATCCCAAGCACATCGGACACCTCCATGTCACATTGCATAAATGCTGGCAAGAACGTGGGAAGCGGAGAAGGACCTCAGGGTCACAACCCAGAGCAGGTACAGGTGGGCAGAGCTTAGTCTGACAGGAGCTCCAGGGTTTGGGGCACTAAGAAGCTAAGGCACATGACGTGCCTTATGCTCACCAGAGCCATGGAAGGTCTTAAAAGTCACAATGCAGTTCTTTATAATGCCTCGTGGTACCCACAGCCCTAATTAAGATGCCAAGATTCCTCCTAGAGCCCCTGGAAGTGCTCAGGACCCACGGAAGGGATTTACACACTCCAGCCAGGCAGGGAGTCCCGCACAGCTCTCAGTCCACGCAGCCTCATCCTTCAGAGAGTCATGTGTAGCTCCAGGACACAGGAGATACCAGCTTCCCCCTGAGGATCCTGGCTGTAAACCCTCCCCTATGGTTTGTTGCCTAATTTCTGTGTGCTCTAAGGATGAAATGCAGCAGGGGAGCGGTAGCTCTGTCTGAAAATCCTCCCTTCTCCCCGCGTTGGAGGACGCACTCTGCATCCCACACCTTCTCCAGCCCCTGCCTCTTTCCTTTTTAGGATTTATTGCACAGAACGAGAAGTGAATCGGCACCAGCCCCTCTTCCCCCACCGAGTCCCACTGAGGGGTGTCTGTTCCCATCGGAACAGCTCCATGAGGAAAGGTCAGGGGGGCACCCAGGAGAACCCAAGGCTCTCTTTTGGGAGGCTTGGGAAAGCCACCGCTCCAAACCCTGTCCTTGCTGGGACCCGCCCCAGGGAACCAGCCCTGGGGACACCCCGAAGTGTCCTTGGACCCGGCTCACGCTGCAAGAAACAAACCAACCCCCCTTCCTGCACCAGAACTCCCCCCCCCCCCCCCGCCCCGAGGGGCTGCTCTCCGCCCCTGCCCGACCCGGCCCCGGCCCCCGCTGCCTCCCCCGCCCCCGAGGGCCCCGGGTTTTGCGGTACCGGCGGGCGGGTTCCCCCGACAAAAGGGAAGGCGGGGGGCGGGGAGGGAGGGGGGCGGACGAGGAGCTTCCCGCAAGTCGGTGCCGTCGGGGCACAGAGTCCCCCGCGTGTCCCCCCGCGGGCCGGGGAGGGGCGTCGGCGGGGGCAGCCCCCGGCCATTGATAACCCCCGGCCCCGCGGGCGGAGAGCGCACACCGACGGCACCGGGCGCCTCCGTCCGCCCCGCAGCGCGCCGTGAGTCCCCCGGGACGGAGCGGGAAATACCGGGGAGGGGGCGACGCTGGGGGGAAACGGGGTTCGGGGGGAAACTAGGGGGCTTTAGGGGAGCGCTCTGCCGGGAGCCGTGCCCCGGCCGCCCGCTGCTCCCACGGACACCGACGGGTGCGGGGTCCCGCCTCACGCTGCCCCGGCGCTACGGCTTCCCCGCCGGGTCCCGGGGCCCCCCCGCCCCCGGCGCTTCGTTAGCGGATGGGGAGGGGGCACAACCAAACTAAAAGCCCCGGGGGTTACGACCCTGGAGGGACCAACCCCACCGAAACCAACCCCACCGCCTCGGCCCGGCGCCGGGCAGCGGGTGGGAGCGGCGGGGACACCGGCCCGCCAGTGCCCCTGTCCCTGTCCCCGCAGGGCGCGGAGGATGCGGGAGGCCGGGACGCTCCGTCGCTGAGGCACCGGAGGAGGAGGCGGCTGCGGCGGCGCCGAGGAGATGCGGTTGCCCCTGGCCCTGCTGGCCCTGGCCGCCCTGGGGGTGGCCCGGGAGGCGGCGGCGGAGGAAGAGGAGGAGGAGGAGGCGGCGGCGGGACGGTTCACGGCGGCGGGACGGCAGCGGTGCCGCTGGGCGGTGCGGTGGACGGCGGGGGCCGGCGAGCTGCGGGTGAGCTGCCGGCCGGCGGCGGGCGGCGGGGCGGCGCGGAGCTGCGCCTACCGCGGAGAGCCGCGGAGCTGCCCGGCCTACGGCGGCCGCCGACGGCAGTTCTGGAAGCAGATCCTGGGCCGGCTGCGGAGGCGGCGGCCACATCCCTGCGCCCCGGGGGGGCCCCTCAGCGCCCCCCTCTGCGGACCCGAGCGGGCGCCCCCCGAGGCCCAGCTCCGCCTGCTGCCCGGCCCCGCACAGCCCCCCGCCACCGCCGGGCCCCCCGCCACCGCCGGGCCCCGCTGCCACCGGCGCTGGCGCTCGCTCTGCAGGTTCCTCCTCGGGTTCTGGGGGGGCTGAGCCGCCCCCGCTGCGGGCGAGGAACGGGCAGACGGGCGGGACGCGGAGCCGGGAAGCCCCCGCCGCGGTCGGGGCTGCGGAGCCTCACGCGCCCGGCGAGGAGACACCCGCGCTCAGAGCGCGGAGAGCTGCGGGGGGGGCACCGCACGGGACGTGCCCGCCGCTCCCGCCCCGCCGTCGGAGGGGACCGGAGCCCCGCGGAGGCTCTGCGGGCGCGAACGGGCGGCCGGCGTCAGCTCCGCTCCCGCACTAACGGGGACGCTCCCTCCCGCTCCGCGGTACCCGCCTCTGCCCGGGGGCTGCTTCGGAGGGTCCCCCGCCCGCCAGGACCCGACAGTAAATGTGTTCTTTGCCTTTAATCCCTGGTTCTGTGGTTGTTCCGCGCCTCTCGGTGTGCCGTCGGTGTGCCCTCGCCCCCCGCCACCGGCGCCGCCTGCCCACCGTCCCCCCCCCCGCCACCGCAGCGGGAACTGGGCTCTGGCAGAAGCTGCCCCGACCCCCTGCTCAAGGTCCCCCGACCCCAGCGGCCCCGTGACGCCGCTGAGCAAGGCGTGTGACACCGGGAGCTGACCGAGGCGACGGGAGCAGCGGGGACAGTGTGTGTACTCGAGTACATTCAAGTTTTTCAAAGGACATAAACACCGAGACAGCTATTCCCCCCCCCGCCCCGATCTACTTCTATGAGCCCGAAGGTGACAGTGACACTGAAATTACCCAACTGAAAAAAAATGACTCTTGTGCCAAAATGAGGAACAACTGACACTTCACAAAACAGTAAATCCTAGAAAAAAACCACCCACCTTTGTTGCTTAAAACTTCACAGGGTGCACAAGGCAGCCCCGTCCTGCTTCCACAGAGCAGAGGGTCACTGCAAACACCCACCACGACCAGGGCTGTGAGAAACCAGCTGT
Source organism: Gallinago undulata (assembly GCA_026546715.1). Lineage (NCBI taxonomy): Eukaryota > Metazoa > Chordata > Aves > Charadriiformes > Scolopacidae > Gallinago > Gallinago undulata. The sequence continues at coordinate 20,986,984 of JAOTQQ010000002.1, read as the reverse complement.
GAAGAGCCTGAGGAGCTCAGCAGCAGGTACCCGAACGGGATTTGGCAGGTTGGTGGTGTTTCACCATTAATTACTGAGCCAGGGCCAAGGACACAGGTGACCACAGCCAGGGGCACGTCCCGCTCCGCAGCCCACCCCCTCTGGGTGCCTGTGGTCCTACACAGCCCAGAGGTGCCAGCCCATGACGGGGAGCACGTGCCGACTCTTCCTATACCGTTTCAAGGATGGCTCTGAGGAGGCCACCAAGATCTGCCCGGTGGCTCTCGAGAAGGTCTGGGCTGTCACATGCAGCCCTCAGTGCCGAGGCATTTTCGGTTACAGCAAGCAGCTCGGATAATCCTCCGCAGCACCGTGCAAAAGCTTGACCATCAGTGTACGTGACTTACACAATTATCTTTTCAATGGCCGTGTGTGTCACACAGATGGCCATCCAGCAGCCCGCTGGCCATGGTGCCGTGCCGTGTCGTGCCATAATACACAGCTTTGTTTCACTTCCATGGCACTGGCACGGCAGCTCCGTGCATCCCACCCCCTCGGATGCCAGGGGGAACACCACGGCAACCCATCCGAGCACCCGCACCCACCCGCAGCTCTGAACACCCACTGTTCCACCCAAGAGGAGAAGGGAGGGGACCCCTCGCTCTGCGTCTCACCACGTCACTGCCCTGACCCCCCAGAAGAGCTCAAAGTCTCTGTCCCAGCTCCACCGAGCAGCGAAACACCCCAAGGGACTGTGTTCCCTGTGCTTTCCGTGGTGTTAATCACACCAGCACCCGGAGCTGAATGAACAGCAGCACGTGTCCAGCGTTTGTTCCGTGGGGACTGCAGGTCCCAAAGGCTGGAAAACCCCAGTCAGAGCCTCAGATTTGTTTTTAAGGGGGAAGACTGTGGCTTTTCGCTTCCTAACTCAACATTTTCATCCTCCCTTGTGGTTAGGTGACGGCAGACTCCACCAGCTAACTGACCAAACACAGGCAGGCTTTGTAGCCAGGACCTTCACCTCCAACAGAACCTGTTTTGACAGCTCCACCAGAGGAAGGACTTGTCACCACCCCTAGATTCAGTCCAGCCCCCCAACCCCACTCTGCAGCCAGCCTTACCTCTGCTCTCCCAGGCAGCTCTGGTGGTCCTTCATGGTCCTTCACCACGGCTCTCGTCCCCAGCCTGGCTGGCTCCTGTCACCTCACCCTTCCTCCCACAGCTCCCCGTGGCCACCCGATGTCCTCAGCAAGAAGGGCCTGTGGAGCCAACCTGGGCCTTGATGAGCTCTCCCCTCCCACGGGCAGCTGGGCATAATTAAGGAGGGGGCACCTTCCCCCCGTGCAGCTGGAGGGTGGGTTACCATCACCGGGGGCTGCCAGGTGTGTCGGGATAGTAGGGCTGTCCTTCCAGGAAAGGCATGAGTGACCTTAAAAAAGAAAGAATTCTTTTCAATTAAAAGCAGCCTCGTGTGCCTCCCCCAGCACCACCCTCCGTGGCAGCACGACTTGCACTAACGGGCATCAATACGTCCCCCCCATGTGTTTCCTTCTTTAATTTTAGGAGCAAAACCTTCCGAGATTCTGAATACGTTTCTCATTAGTATTCTTCTGATGGGAAAAGGGTAACAAGGCAGCCAGACAAGAGCACCGTTTTGTGTCGGTGGGGGTTTAGAGGGGCTCTTTTGTCTCTGCCCAAACAAAGGGTATGGAATTGAAATGCTGCCGGTGTCCCTGTTTTTTTTTTTTTTTTCCTTTGTTTGTGTGGGTTTTTTTTTTTAAGTTCCTTTGTCCCCAGCTGGAGCCTCCCGTGCTCCCCTTGGCGCCGGGGGTGTTCTCCCCTCGGCTCCATCATCGGCCGCCCTCGGCAGACGCCGGGGGCCCTATGGGGAGGGGGGCCCATGTCATCCCACCCAGCGTGGGGCCAATGAACGGCCCCCGCCACACACCTACACCCCAGCGGCCTCCCAATAGCTCCCGGGGGCTTTCTGAAGCTTCATTAGCCCCCGGCAAACGGCAGGGGTGACGTGACGGTGTCTTTCAATGGCCTCTCCCACCGCAGCCCCGTGGGGAAACAGCACCAGGAAAGGAGAAACAGTTTGGTTTAAGAGGTTATTAGAGCTCTAAGGGAGATAAAGGCTCCTGGTTTCCTTTCTGGGGCCGGGGCCAGCTGTGGGGACAACACATCGCTGGGCCACCAAGAGGTTCCATCTGACCCTCTGCTGGCACCACGACAGTGGGAGAGCCCGGATCGCCCGGTGCCGGCTGCCTTTTAACCTGCCTCCAAACCTGGCTTAGGCACCAAATAGCACCACAAAATTAGGAGTGTGCACCCAGTGCCACCAGAATGTCACCCGTGACAGCTTGCTCTGCCTTTCACGTGTCCTCACCTTTGATGTCCTCGCTCGCCGTGGTCCTGCAGAGGTTCCACCGCCGCCTCCCCGCTCTCTGCTGCCCAAGGGACTGTGTGTTTCTGCCCTGCAGCTCCTCTGCCCACGACCGGACGGTGCGGTGGGACTCTGAGATCCTACATCCTTTAGTTATTTAAATGAAGACGCCAGGGCAGAGTATGGTTCTTGTTGGAAATGTGGAGCTATCTCCTGAAAGGGGTTAAGGAAAATATCCCCATCACGCAGCGCTTGCAGCCACAGCAATGGGCTCTGCGGAGAAGGCACCAACCAACATCAAATCAGCGCGTAAAGAACCCAGAAGGTAGTGCTGGAGAAGGTGTCATCTCCTGAAGAAGAATAGCTCATTTATTTTTTATTTAGTCTAGGCAAGGACAAAGTACCTAAGAGAGCTCTCCGTAAATGTGAAACGGGGGGCTGTTGGGTGCCCTCTCTTCCCCATCCACCTCGGGGATCCCGCTCCCCCCGTGCTTTGTAACCATGACCAAGGTAACTGCAGCTAACCCAGTTATCTGCTGGGGACACTGCTCACACCATCAGCCGCTGCTGGCAGGAGATGGCCTCGACCTTCTCCTTCACTATCACCCACGTTTTTACGACAGTGAAAGTGTTTCTGCAGCGACATCACAAAACCCAACCCCCCTCTGCCCCCCTCTTCTGTCAGCCTTGCCCTGGTGCCGACCAGGGCTCCACATCTCCACCCCCTCCCTGCTCCTCCCGGGGTCCTGTGCCACCAACCCAGGCCACTGGGCAACCGCTGAGGGGTGCGTGGCCATTGTCACACAGCGAGGACATGGCAAAAGGAAGCCATCTCCGGTCTAGTGACAGGCACAGGCTGTATTTTAGCAAGACTGGATGGCCAGAATTGAAAAGAAAAAATAAAAAATGATGCAATCTATCTTGTGTGGGGAGGGGTGAAGGGAAAGGAACAGGCATTTCATCTCACACACTGTTTAGTGTAAGTTTTGATTGATGAAATGAAGCTTTCCAAGACCGCCAATTATTTATATATTGCTAAATGCTTTCCAAGACCTTCAGTAATTGCTCGAGGATGTGGAAAGGCAGGTTGGGTCACAGCCCCTCTAACCCCTCGGAAGAACCCTGGGGGGTCTCACAGAAGCCCATCAGTCGTTTCCCTGCGTGAGAGCCCACCCCCGGTGAGGAGCATCCCCCTCTGGGTGGAAGAGCCGGTTCCAACCGTTGCTGCTCCCGATTCCCATCAAGGGAGCACGGGGAAGGGGTCGGAGGGAGAAGTGTGAGTTTTCACCAGCGGCTGAAAAAGGGCAGGATGTCGAGGGAGAAAGCCCCCCCCCCCTCCTCCCCCCAGCCTGTTCGGAGGAGGCAGCAACACAATGCCATGGGGGAACTCAGGGCGAGATGCAAACGGCCCTGTGTCCCAGAAACCCCAATCCCATCAGGAATGCAGGGGATGTTCATTTGAGCATCTTTCACAGCTCATAAATCTATCTGCGGCAAAGGCTGCCAGATGTCCCCCAGCCAGCAGCTCTTTGGGGCCGGCGCCCATCACGCCCCAGTACAGACCAGTAACGAGCGTTGTGTTGTCTGGGTGGCCCCGGAGCAGCCTCCCCCGATGGGAAAGGGGAATGACTGATGGGCAGGACTGGTGGTCCCCCTTCTGCTGCCTCCCAGACACAGATTCCACACGCATTTTAACGCTCATAGTACGCAGATTAATTTGTCTTGTTCTCAACAATTAGCAGCACAGGCCCTCAATTTAATTTCTCGAATCCTAAACTGTAAATACTATCTAAACTATAAATACAGCTGGCCAGAGTTCCTTTTCTCCCGGGCAGATACTCCCTGTTTACTCCAAACTACTTAAAACAGCAAACAGCTCTTGTCACGGTGTGACCTTGCTCTCCAGATTTAACACTGAGAGCAGAAACATCCCATTCCAAAGCCAGGAAAGTTCTCGAAATTGAAGGCCTCTAGAAATACACACTCAACTTCATCCTTCTCAAACACAAGATTTAAAATTACCATTTGCAATTCAACCCGGGTCACTCTCACTGGCTTTTACCGGCTGCATCTCAAAGCGCCCCAACAGGCATTTTTGTGTGAATTTACCTGGATAAACCTAACTTTGGTCTAAGCTGGAATGTCTTTCAGCCCCTTGGGGGATACCGTGAGTACCACAGAACTCAGGGGCAAAGCACCTTATTGCAGAGTTGGGCTGAAATTATAGATTGCTGCAGGGAACCAGGAATTTCCAACACTAAAAATGATCCCGGGCGGCCTGCTCTCTACAGGCACAGAGGAAAGTAATTCCACTGCGTCAAAATAGACAAAATGCTTCAACAGAGAAGAAAACAGAATAAAATAAGTTTTAAAACTTAAGGAATTTGCTTGGGAAATCCTGGTCATGTTTCACCTCTAGAATCAGATACAAGAGGGGAGAATATCTGAGTGTGAGAAGCCAAGGCGTTGTGGTTAATAACCTTAATTTACCTGTACTGCTAAGTTAGAGCATGTAGAGTTCTGATTAATTTTTCTGAGAATAACAGAATTCTCAGGCAAACACATACAACTTCATTGTTTACAGATGTGAGAAAATTCATGATGCTAAATCTAGTAGGTCAGCAAGTCCAAACCCACTATTTTAAGAGAATTTCAAGTAGGTTGAAGATGCTGAACCACAAACTCCCCACAATCCGTGCTGTAAGATCAGTCCAGTGGAGGAAACATATTAAACATTATATTTTTAAAGCTCTTTTCTCATTTTTAAAGGAAAATATGTTATTTATTGATATTCCAATAAAACATCTGTAATACATAACAATGTACCCTATTACACAATTAATAATATTTAAGCTGTTAGTTGTACAACAGCACACCATTACTCTGTTCTCATCAAAAAAGTAAACACAGCCCAAACCCCTAAGTATATGAAATATTTAACTCATGCATTTTATTAAACTCCTTCACTGCAAATCTGGCATTTTCTGGGCTCGGGGAGAGAAGTCTCAGCAGACAGAAAGTGGGCGTCCCTAAACCCAGAACCATTTGTTTTCAGACCATTTTGTACCAGTCCTTGGCTATTCAAAGCTGCCTCACGTACAAGGTTCTCGTCTCTCTCGCAAATTCCCGTCAGGATTTCAGTGTTTCTGCTGGACCCCTTCCCTACAGCCGGCACAGGGTACTTAAACAGATGTATATAACCCAATCCAAAGCTGGTTTTAGAGCATGCCCCTGAATAAATCTTTCCCTTTACAGTAAGTATGAAATAATCTTTTTAATTGGTCCAGGTCTGAAGTTACTATTATCTCTTTTTTGTATTTTACAAACAGCTGCTCTTTTTATGAGCTGCTTCCTAAATGATGAAGCACACTTTTAATAGAGGTGATATTTCGGAAGCGCGTTGGAATGTGGTCTAATAGACATTGACATCAAAAGAGCGGATTTCCATGGTTTTTCTGTCCAATCCCCCCCAGGAGGTGTGGAATTCCCCCGGGATTGCTCTGGGCTCTGCCTGCAGGTTACATGAGCCGTGCCAGCACATGGCTCGGCCGCTCCCTCTCGTTTCATCTCTGAAATGATGATGATGATGATACCAACGCCCAGAGGCTTTTCCAGACACTCAAAGCACTTGGGTGGCAGCCACAGAGGGGCAGCTGGACAGAAGGCTCCCCTGGAAAGCACATCTCAGAGACCAGCAATCTGAGTGACTGCTCCCCGCAGTGCACTGGCACTGCTCCACTGCCTCCTTATCAAGGCACCCGGTGCCTTTCACTCTCATTTTGTGTAGGTTATTTGAACACAGGATTTCTCTGTGACAACACCTGCCACTGCCCCGAGACGCTCACTCAATCCCTCCAACCCCCCTTTTTTAACCCCATTTTTTCTCCTCCAGGTCTGTTCCACTCCCTAGTAAGCACTCACCTCCTCTCCCTTTAGAGAGCTCTGGAAAACATTTTCTACTCTTAAAAAAATATGCTTTTTACAGATTCTAGTGCATTTTTACATTCCTACTCTTGAAATAATCTTTAGCATCAGTCCCTTTCTTTTCTTTGTCTGATTACTGGTTTCAGAACCTTTGCATTAAATAACACCTCTACACTCTGTGCTCCAGGGGCCTCATTATTACTGCGCCCATGCACTCTGTGAGGCTGCCCTTATTTATACAGCTTTTGATTATTTATAAATCTTTAGGTTTTAGTAACCTACTGCTAAGTAGGTTCTTTCCCTAAATCCTGAATTAGACTTCCCTTTATGAAAACAAATGCTCTAATAAGTGTTTGTTATTAAAAATGAAGCCCTTTAACATCAACCCAAATCTACCTGATTCTATTGCACATTTGCAATACTTCACTAAAATACTTCCAACTAGGGAACCACCATCTATCAGGCATCAGTCATCACATACGGATTCATTTATTTAAAGATTAAACTTTTGGACTGCTTGGTAATTCATTCTATCATTAATTAGAATAATACTTAGTCTAACTGCTGCCAGCTTCTACTTTTGACTGCTTCAATAATTAAAAACTATTACAGACAATACCCTCCGCAGCTGGGTCATAAATATTATATACAGCAATTGATTTATTGATACTCATTCTTGCAACAAAATCCAATTTTCCCTTTGTTCGTGTAATTTCAGTTCTACTTACCTGTCAATCCTGTTTACTTCCTTAATTTATTTACCCATGTCTACTCTCAAGTCCAATTCTCATTGTGTGAATGGCTTCTCCATTCAGTATTAATCCTCTGAATTTTCTGGCTGCAACACATCCTACCACTGCCACAGAACATACATGATTTAATCAGGACAGATCTGACAGACTTTAATTTACTGGTGCGCTGCCTACTGTAGTTTTTTGCTTTGTCTCTGATGATCAATGCTTCAAACCCCATGTTTTTAAGAACTATTGTATAAGACATCTGCCTTCAGTTTTCAAATCCTCTTTCTGTTCCTTGAACACATTATTTCCCAGGTCTAATGTTAATGTTTTGAATGGGCTGCAACTTTCTCCTCCTCCTGAACACAGGTGTGCTTCTCAAGAAGAGCTATTCTGACATCCCTCTAATGCCCATCAACACTTGTTCACTGTTTTCACTCAAATATAGGTTGGGAAGTTGATGTACCACAATTATCTTGGCCATTCCTAATAATTATATTAGTTTGTATTTAAAGTTACTAACTTTTTAGTGCTTGTAGAACTTGTCTTTCTTGCTTTACAGGTTATAAGTTCTTTTATTCTCTCTCCCCTCCTGTCTGTCTTCTCTCAGTGACCAACCCTTGCCCCCTTCCAGGGCAGAACACGTTAGCTACAAACCAGCCATCCACGTGCTTGTTCTTTTTCTCCTGTGGCTGCTCCAGCCTTTTCTCATCTCATGAGTCACAGGTAAGGGGGAAAAAACCCCAACCCCCTCAGAAATAGCACTGCTTACGCCTGCTGGAGAGGGGCAGAGACACCTCCCTGCACCCCTGGACCATCCCAGGTCCCTCACTGCCACCATCTCCACCTCCTACTGCTCTCAGTGGGCATGGGAAAAGCCCTAAGACCTCCTGAGGGACAGACCCCAGACGGATTTTCCAGCTCATGGAAGGGAAGAAAGCAGTCTCTGCTGTGCTGGGGCATTAGACCAGTACAAATCAATCCTTTTACTTTTTGCAAGCCACCCACGGAATTCTGTTGTTGCTTTCCCAAACCTGTTCTGTTACCTGAAGTTCAGGAGATGGGCAGAAGAAGCGGAAAGAGCTGCTCTTCACTGACAATGCTGGTCTGCTGGGAAAGTCACTGTTTGTACCTTTTCTTAGCTCCCTGGTGAGTCAAGTGAGTGAGAGCAAGCAGGTGTGTGTGTATACTCATATATACACACAGCACGGGGTGTAATGAGCAAGCTCAGGGGAGTAAAGACAGGGGAAACTCCTTTTATATGGTTATTTCCATTCAAAATTAGTGCCAACGTACCTCTCCAGCACACACTGGACACATAATCTTTTCAGTTCTGTATGACAGAAGAATCTGTCTAAATTATTTTTTAATTTCTAAGAAGTTATAAATGAAGTTTTTGAGGAATAAAACCCCCAAACATTTTCAATTTGCTTAGTTGCAGCAGTTGCTTTTATACTAATGACTTAGTGTTTAAAAAACTAATGCAGAAGGGAAAATCGAATTTGAATTTTTTTACAACCTACATTGCTTCTGAAAATTCCAGCAATTTTATCACAAGTTGTATCCCAATATACTTCACAGGTTTTCATCACCCTCTGTCCTACTAAACATTTGCTTTTCTGCCCTCTAGTGCTCCCATCTATTCAAATCTTCTCTGCAAGTCGGTTTGGAACCCTCCTAACATTTAAGTTGTCCTTAATAAAATTATCTACTACAAGTGATGTATACAGTACTTTTGTTGTTGCTCATGTCTGTATCACACTGCAGTTATCTGAAAGGGAAGAATTTTCAGGTTACTTATTTTACAAAACCAGTGTAAGGCAGTTTTCTTTTTCAGTTTTGGACCACACAACGGAGTTGTAAATGCATAAATTGAAGCTTACTTCTAGATCTACTGCTAAAACATTTTCACTGGTAGCCAAGCTGTTAGGTATGTACCAAACTACAGATTTCCACAGAATTAACAGTCTCTCATCCACATGAAAAGCTTTTCTATTTAATGCAATTAATTTCCCCTCTAATGATGTAGTTTGTTACAGTATTGTGCATGCTCACATTTAAAACAACGGGCTGACATACTAAGTCTGTAATTACTCCCATGCTACCAAGAAACCAGTGAATTAAATTTATTTAGTGTTAAATGGATATGGAATGTCATACAGTACAGGAGAAGACACTTCAAGATGAGTAAAGCAGAACTAATTGCACAAGAGATTAAAGGTTCACCTCAATAGTCAGTATTATTGAATCATTACAGCTTCCGTCTTCAGAGTGCAAGGTCTGTCATGCAAAAAAAAGAGCTCAAAAAATCCCCAAACAGACAAAACCAACGTTGTGGTACCACTTAAAACGCTATCATACCACAATATTTTACAAGACATTAAGTGACCATTCATAGAGAATGAAGCATTTCAGCAATAACAAAAAGGTTTTCAACATACTCAGCAGGTTTCGCATGAACACTGATTCCAGCATTACTCTGCCGGAGGAACAGGCAACATGCTGGGAGAGAGGACCTACAAATCACAGCCTTTTTTATTCATTGCCAATATTACTGTCCGCACGAGTTACGCAGTCTCATTACTCAGGTTCCCCTCGTAACGGGGAGAGGTTCAACACATTTCACACCGAGCACAGAACCACCACATCAGCAAGACGCTTTCAGTATCTCGACCAGTCACGACACTTAAACCCATGGTAGGGTAACATGCCCTGCAAACAGACTGGGACAGAGGCCTGGATGTGGAAATATAAAACAACTAAAATATACTCCTAACCACCTTAACCCCAAGTGAACTATAATCTGTATTTACATCTAGGGTTTTTTTTTATTTTTTTTTTGAGGGCACCAACAGGTAGATTAATTTACCAAAATAAGCATACAAAAAAGGCCAAGCTGCTTGCCCTCATATTAGGAATAAACTATTAAACTTCCTGGCTTAAATGTAAGCAAGAGGAACTCAAGAAAGACCTCCTTGAGGTTAATTTTCCAACTACATTCAAAGAAAATAATTTACTAAAACTGTAACTTGCAAGGTCTACTAGCCTTGAAGTGAGGCTACAGGTTAACTATACCTACACTTAAATAAAAAACTCCAGAAGACATTTTACAGAAATAAAATGCAACTCTAGGAAGTAGGTGGGAAAACACTTTAGTATTCAGCTGAAACACTCTATTTCCATATCCCATCATTCTCAGGAATGTATATTTCATAAATAAAAATACAGAAAAAAATTTTGTGTATTCAAGCTAAGTTGGATATTTCTAGATTTCTTCGATAAAATTTGCTGTCTCCCTCACAAATAAATGATAAACCCTGAAAAAAAATTGGCTTTTCAGATCTATCGTGCATGAGAAAACACAGATGAACAAACTGACATCTGGGAAAAACAGTTTTGTACAAGGTTGCAGTTCTAAAACACTTATATTACAAAGCAATGTAAATAAATACCAGGCTAGTACAAAAGCTCTTATTTACAGTTTTACAAATGAAAACGTTTTCAGTGTAAATGCAGTGTTTTAAAGAACACGATATTAGTAAAATGAGTTCCTGTATAGAGCGTTACAATTTCTGTTAAATTTCAATGCAGTATTGTATAAAACCATTGTTTCAAGTTAATTTTTGTTTATAATTTAGTACAGCCAAACCCCAGTTAAGCCTGGAATGGTATCTGTTAAAGTGCTGAAAAAGAGGACATTTCTGAAATTTTAGAAAAACATACTGTACATTATTAAAGCTTTATCAAGTCAAAAATGGTATATTTTGTTCACATTTGCTACCACACCACCTGTGGATGAGAGTTTTGCAACACCTCGTTGTAATTAAGAGGATGGGAGCCATCGGCATCTTCACATCCCACGTCTGATGGTTTCCCACACGCCAGGTGTCTTAAGCTTCAGCGGTGGCTTCAGGTTTCATAATCTGGTACGTGATCAAGTATTCTGGATAAGCCTGGAAGAGCCACACACACATTCTTTATCAGGATTTCATTTTCTGGATCAATTCAGAAGGTTTACTAGAGAAGGGAAAACATGCCAAAGACAGAAGGGCAAAACGTCCAAGGTACAACGCCTGGAGCATTCATGGAACGTGGATCCTTTCACCTGCCACCACAGCTAGAGTTTGCTCTAAGACAAAAGCAAGCCCCAGCACCTTGAAAGTAAGAAAACCAACCCCCAACACACTACATGCCCTTTAAAGAAGCCCTTTGAACAGCCAAACCGGGAAGGTGCTTACCTGCTCCCCTCTGTAAATGACATATTCTGCCAGTGCCAGTCCATTTACACTGGGGCGCCCAGTAACGGAGTGATGTCCTGGGGGAGAATGAGCCATTTTCATGGCACTGAACTGCAGGAAGGACTTGCCCAGGGTCACACGGCAGAACAGCAACTGCCTGCGTTAAAAGGGAAAAAGGACTGTGAACACAAAATACTGGTGTAGAAAGCCACAAAGACTATCTTTGGGATTTGAAACATTATGCTTCCCTTGGAAAAGCTCTTTAGCCTGAGGAAACAGTTGGTAATAACACTGAAAAATGTTTATCTTAATTACTGGAAAGAGCATGCTTAATGTACTCTGTCACTAGCATGTAGGGTTTTTTTTAAGTTTTGGGAGGGTCCCCCCCATCACTTACACTAACAACACAATCCACTTGTGTTCCAGCACTGGGCTTGTATCTAACAGCCACATCAACACCAAGGCCAAGAGCAAGCTCTAGGTCAACACAGAATACCTCACATTAGCACCTGTCAGTATGTTCTGTTGTTTTCATTATAAAAAGACAGAACAGGGGCACTTTACATATGTACTACTGCGATTCCAATGGAACGGGCAATTCTGGAGATCAATGTTATGTATCATTGTGCTCAGCCAGAAATTTTGCTTTTCTGATTCTTTACAGAAGACAAATTAAAAAAATCTTTTTATTCAAAACTTTAGAAAGCATGAAAAGACTCTGACATCCTCTATAATTCTAGATTATTCTCTTTATTTTGGGAGTGCCAGAAAAGAGTAAGAAATATGGAAAGGGGCAGAGACTCAAGGAAGGAAGCTGCAAGAACCACCTTACCCCTGCGACACCAATGCAAACCACAGGATATTCTCCTGGTTGAAACAACGGCCACTACCACAACTAACTCCAGGCAGTCAGAGTAACTCCAGTCTGAACTGATGGTGGCAGTAAGACATAACTGGCCTTTGGCAGAAAAATGGCTTTAAGAACTCAATTAATGGTAGAGAGTCCACAAATCCGCCGCATATGTATTTGAGGGTGTGAAGCAGCAGTGACTGGTACAAAGTCCATCCATCTCAAAGAAATCCTGCATCTGAGTATCACTGATATTCTCCTTTCTCTGTCACAGGCAACGGACTAAACCCTCCTATTGCTGCCCCTTTCACGCAAGCACCTCAAAGATCCTCTTCACTCTCTAGCTACCCAAGTCTGACTTTATAGTAAGTTAAGGGCAAAGGTTTGGTTAAATTCACTGAAGATTCTTTAAGACTTAAATATCAAAGTTTTCTGAAAGTCTCTATTAAGCCCAGTGTACAGAGAGTGCTGAGCAGATTTGCTTACTAAGCAAATCTTTTTTCAGAGAGCGACTCTGCTGACTTGGTGGCCTAGAACACAATAGACAAAGGCAAAATCAGATTCTTTTGAATGACTTACCTGTGGCAAACATAACAAGATCTATCTTTGTGAATTGGACAGCCAGTGCCACCTCCAATTCCATACACATACTGATTGCTTTTTGAAGAATTTTCAGCAAAATAAATACCAGCTCCAAACATGCCGCCTATGTAGGCATGTCTCTCATCAAAGCCCTTGTGGATGATTGCATTCACGAACGGGGAGCCTACGAGAAAGGAAGTACAGCCATACATGAAGCAGAACATTCCAGATGAGAACGAGGAAAGACTATGACAATTGCTTGTCATCCTCTGCAAGCAGCATACACGGTTAAAAGACATTTGTTAATGCTTTTAAAAAAAATTTAATAAAGACTCATAAAACCCCAAAACCCAACACTCATAAGGCATTAAATTGCTTTATTCCAGGGATAATTTTGTTGTTATTAACTAATTTAAAAGACTTTCCTTTAATGACAGGTCATTCAATTAAGAGGCTGTTTCCTCTTGCAGAGGCACAGACCACAGTCACAAGACCAGATTTAGGTATCTATAGGTTTGGGCAAACAGTTAATTGTGTTAAGGCATTGCTATTGGAAGCAGCGATATGTCGGGAACTACGAAGGTTTCATTGTAAGGATGCATTGTGAACTTGCTCAATTTCCTCTTCAGCACAAACTACGTATTTGTGCACAGAAGAGCTTTCAATTAGCTTTATATTTACTAATTATAAGCCATCTGGAATGATGAATGAGAACTAACTAACCAAGTCATAAAAACAATGAAACAAAAAATCCCAGTCCAAAGAACCCATAGCAGAATAAAGTCTGACTCTTGCTCATTTTGGTGGTACAGTGATAGCACAGTGACGTAAGGAAGGAGGCGGCACACCCCTTCATCTCCACTCCTAATTGTTAATTGTTTCACTTTGAACTTTGAAGTCTCCGCCAGGGAGAGACACAGAGATGCACATTTCTGCGTCACGTTATGCAACCTCACTGTGACATATACAAACACTTTTTCATATAACACTCATGCAAAACCTAGAACTTATTTCCACTGAGAACATTTACTTTGTTTGAGCCAGTAGGAACCCTCCAATAAAGAGTGTTGGTGGTAGAACTAGTTCATAAGGTGCATTTCAGTATCTCACCATGAAACAGCATTCTTTCATTGGCGTGGTTATGATTCTCTTCAGAGACCTCTTTCCTCCTGTGAGTGTATCTTTCCCACAGTTTTTTGTTGCACACTTTCTGAATCTGAAACAGTCAAAATGTAAGTTCTGCCCTGGAAACTGCAAACTTCTGTTTGCTTTAGGTAACACGTTTAACCTACAGCAGCTCCCCCATGGTACACTTCCCCTGCCGCCTAAAGAGAACGCTCTCCTTAAAGCTCAATGGAACACTAACTCTCCAGCTTATCCTGCAGAAGTTGATCACTGAAGTGTAGCTTCAGTAAATCATAACTATATGCTTAATTGCAAATTCATTCACCTACTTGAAAAATAAAATCTCTAGCATTTTAATGAAAATGACCATTTCTTCAGGGGAAAAAAGATAAAAAAGAATGGAAACCAAGATCTCACTAAATGATTTAAAGCAGGATTTTCTGTCTGGTGTTCTATACTGCTTTGGTGTTAAACCAAGCCCGAAGAGCTTCCCTTACTTCCAGGCTTCAAGAGTTTTGATTTCACTTCTTGCTTTTCTTCCCCTCCATTGCCTCAGCAGAAACATTCCTTTGTTTCCAATAAAACCTGCTGTTTTTTTCTTCAAACATTCTGCAGTTTTCTGTGAATTCTTTCTAGGTAAATTTCTCATAAAATTTCTTACTGAACATTAACCAATAACCAGTTTTTCCATATGATCTTACTCTTTGAATTTCCCTGGAAGACAATCTTCCTGTGCATGTCTCAGAACGGCACATCTACTCACACTAGGGAACTCAAACCAACGTAGAACGTTTTATGGACATTTTATTTTCAGCCCAAACTCTTTCAGGTGTAACCATCAACCATAAAAATGCAAAAGCCACCTTTAAGATGTTGTATCTATTGAAGACTCCACCAGCATGTCCTCCGTCTCTGTGCTCTCGGACAGTACTCTGCATCTGAGGAGGACAGTTTGTTTCAGAACACATTCAACACACATATCCATCCCACAGTAAAATTACCAAAAGAACTAGTTCTGCCTCAAATAAAATTAAACAAATTATACAAGAAATTTTAGGCAATGACTGTAGTTAAGTAATGCCAGATTTTGTGGATGCGCAAGAACAGGTTCAATGATTTTTATTTTTTTTTTCAAATACATAACTTGAATAGTCCACAGTCTAGTTTTCAAATTGAAAAAGATCATCACTAATCTATTTAGAATACTGTTTCTTTGGAATTTTGCTCTGTGTGCTCACTTTGGAAGGAAGTAGCTTAAAGCCATGTATAACAGACAGGCCATCGCTAGTATAGAATTTATATGTTATATCAAAGACCTTTCCTACATAGGAGAGGCTTTAAAAATACTACAAGCAGTAATAACATTAAGTAAGAAAAAACTTATGGATGTCATAAGCCCAGATTATAAGAGGTACAGTCAAAGTCAGAAACCTGAAGCATCCTTATCCAAGCTTTTCTTAGGCTTAGAGATGTTTATTGCACTGTTAAAATCTCTGGCAACACTACTTTATCTATTTCTTTACTAAAAACAACAATACTAAGAGCCTACAAACAAAGGCACACACCTCCTCTTCCACTGACTGAAATTCCTTATCTTCAGTGGAAAGGTCTATGAGAATAGTTCCACTGCCAGAAGTATTTAGGGTCAGGTATGGGTTGAGTCCTGTGAATATAACAAAACACAGCAACAATTTCAGACACTGCTTTACGACTGCTTGTTTGGAATGAGAACCACTAACATTCTTCTTTTTAAAGGCACTATTTTCTCAAACCTCAGTTTACAGGGTGAAGAGGCAGCTGCTGAGGAAGGCAGAGTTTACCACTGAATTTAATTGCCTTCTACCAGCCACATACATTTTTGCAGATGTCACTTGGTTTATAACCAATTTCGAGAACCAAAAGGCCTGATTCACAGTAATTCACAGCACAAACAAGCGCTCGATCCAATCAGAAACATTCTTATTTTTAGTGTCATTTCTAGGACAAGTTTTATTATCAATTCTTTTTAATGTGATACAACCTGGAATAATCTAAAGCATTGATAAAAAATGGGTTCTATAGCAGCAGGGTTACATACTTATTTGAAACCAGAATATACCTTGCTGTCCAGAAATGAGTCTTTCCACTCCTTTAATGATTTTATGCCTATGGCCATAAGCATTAATTCCAATTTCCTTCAATTCTTTGTGTCCCATTTCAACCAGTACATCCAGTGTTATCTATAATGAAAGCAACACCATTATTTTGCAGACCAGCATAAACAGAGTACGAGAACTGCCAATGACAATGAAAATGTACCCTACAATAGTTGTGATAAAAAGAAAACAGAGACTTCAGTGTATTATTCTTGTACTTTACTTTTACTCAACTGTTTTCTCCAAACTTTGGTCTTTCAATAAATATGCTACAAACTACAACCATGTAACTTGTATTTCTTTCAACAATCATGTTTCTGACTAATACAATTTTTAGGTGTATTCAATCCAACAGAAACAAACCCAGAAATTACTAATCAACAATCACTACTTTTATTTACTCCACCAACTTTACTACCAAAAGGAAACATGCCTACGCTCTCAAACCGATATAGACGTTACTGCCCCCAGTTTTTAATATATACATATATTATATTTTAATATATATTTATAGTATATATCAATTAAAAAAATCCAATTATGCTCCTTTCTTTCATTCCACTCCTTTTGACATTCACTCATCTTGTCTGTCTCATGAGGTTATTCTAAATAGTATTATTATTGCTTTCTAGCTGAGTATCTGCAGATAAATACAGCTACTTACCTGTTCTCTCTCAAATATGTCAATGAGATGCTCAAGGCCGAGGTTCCGCACAAACTGATTTATGCTAAAATCTACACCTGAAACTGGGTAAGAAGAGAAACTCAAAATGAACATTCATATATTCATTGTAAATTGAAGTATAAACATCTCCCACTGTTTGTGGCAATAATGAGACAAAAATTCCTGGTCTCCTGAAGATAGGGAATAAATATCTGTATGACTGACCAGAAGCCACTATTCCTTGATCCACTCTGGTACTTTTAGGACTTCTACCTCTCCCAAGAGCAGCCCTTGTGCTCCCCGAGCTAAGCAACTCACGAGCTGCCACAAATGTGTGTTCAACCAGAAAACACTCAGAGAACTAGAACGTTACAGAAGTACGCTTTTCAAGATATCTGATCTAAGAATAGCCTCTTAGAAACTAGATTAAGTTTGTAGTAAAATACTGCTTGGTATGGAACCAAACCTCGTTTGACTTTTTTTTTTTAAAAACACAATTCACCACTTTGGGTCCGTACAGCAAAAAAGGAACATTTTAAAGACTCTGCAAGGTGAAAGTACTAAAATCTTACACTAAAAGACTTTTAGACTTCTGTTTCTCATTAATGACATCGTAAGGAATAGGGACACTGCATGTGTCATGCATGGGAAACTACGCTTGTGTATTCTTTTTGCCATATGGTAGAAAATGATTCATTCCTACCTGAGAAAGCCTCACCTTCTTTTTTCTCCAGAACAGCAGCTCCCTCTGCACTGTTTGGACCAACCACAGAAGGAAGCTCAGAGAAACTCCCGGACAAGTTGTCGAGGCTGCTGGCTGCAGAGAGACTGGAGGGACTGGGGGGAACAGAAGCCAGGGAGTCACTGGTAGAACCCGTGCTCTGAGACACGCTTATAACCTGAGGTTTGTAGCAAGTGGGCAAGGCAGAAGGAGGCATCGCCGCTGTCAGTAACGCGCTGACATCATCTGCCTAAAGAGCAGAAAGCAAGTTGTTAAAACACTTTTAGAAGGAACACTTTTAGAAATTTTTTTTTTTTTCCTGGAATGCATTATCGTTATTCCAGACTTCTTAACTGTACTGCAAAATAAATACAAATATATGGGAAAAATATGCATTTTTACAATGTAGTTCACAAGCAGCCTTTTGTGCCAACAGCATACATTAAACTGTAAAATGTTTATAAATAAAAATGGCAATAAGATAAAAAGACTTCAATATTTCTAACAAACTTTAGGGACAGTTAAACAGCATTCATTTTTTAGGAAAATGAACAAAAGTTTCTACTGGCAACTAGAATTTATAAAACAAAACAGTTAACTCTGAGGGTAGCTTTGACCTGTATTATAATACTTAAAAAACCACGCCACCCAAAAATTTAACAGCTGGATAGTTTCCTAAATTTATGTTGCTACAAAGTTTCCTTACATTTATTGCCACAAATTTTGTATTAGTCAAACTATAAGTACCAAATTAAAAGCATCAAACTATAAGCATTAATTCCTTTTGTTAGTGTTTCTCCCCCCCCCCCCCCCATTCTATCCTGAAATAAAAAATCTTGAGCAAGAAAATAAAAACGTTTATAAAGGCTCTACTGACTTTCCTTACCAGACACATATAAACACCAGAGAAACTACAGGATTTTAAATTTGGCAGAAGTTGCTGTATTACTATGATTTTTTTTATTTTATTTTTTTTAAGGCTAGTTCCTAAATAAGCTGCCGCAGGGGCAGGTGAGTACAGATTTCCCCAGAGCCGCCCCACCACTTACAGTGACCAGGTCCAGTGGCGTCTGTCCTTCCTGGTTTTTCAGAGTGGGATCAGCCCCGTGTGCCAGTAACAAGGCACAAAGCTGCGTCCGTCCCTTCTGGGCTGCTTCGTGCAGGGGAGTGAAAGCCCACTTGTCCGTAGCGTTCACACAGGCGTTATACTTTATCAGCAAAGCTGCTACATCGACATGCTGGAAAAGAAACACACCTGTGAAATTCCAAGGTGTCACAGTACATTAAACTAACCCGCCACTATTACTGGCACTTCTCTGTAATCCTTATTCTGAATTTTCTTAGAATACAGTTACTTTTTAATAATGATTAAAAAGATCTATTCAAACAAGGTGTTTTCTTCCTCACCTGTAACATAAGAGTAAAAAATTAAGATTTTTTCCTCTTGTTAAAAAAAAAAAGACTACAACAGAATCCCACATCCAGGGGAATTCAAAGGAAAAAAAGCCCTAATTTGAACTCCCAGTTTGGAAAGTACTCCAACTGTTTTGATTAAAGACTTGATCTAAGCACAAAGATCAAGGAAGCAGACAAAAACTATTACTGTCTCAATACCAGCCAACTAAATGGAAATGAGATCTTGCTGGTACAATTGGACTGGCACAGGTAAGGACCTGTGTTTTACGGCACACCTTTCAGGCTGCTGGCTAAGTATTCGTGTTCAGAAAACTCAAATTCTATGAACTCCAACCACGACTTCATGAATTCAAGAGAGTCTTCACCTATACCACAAGCCAACCATGATACAAATTTTTGTGTTTGTTTTAGAAATAAGATTATAACTGAATAGCAAAACCTTTCTAGAGTATTGGCTCACAATGCTGTCAATTAAATGTATAACTTTTCATTTTTTAATAAATAAAGCCTCAGAAAGTTTGAGATATTTACCCCATAGGATGCTGCATTATGCAAAGGAATCAAACCTCCTTTATCCTGGGCATTCACATCTGCTCCATGCTGTAACAGGTATTCTGCAACCTCCAGATTGTTGTAACCGGCTGGAGGGTGGCAAAAGGACAGAATAAATAGACCGTATTAAAAAAAACAAAACGGTCCTCAAACAACTGTAGAGAAGTAGTAATTAATTTAAGTTACTTGAAAGTTATGATGTCATTCCCTGTGAATACAGTGTATTATCTACTAGGGAAGGCAGCGTCACCCTATTTAAGAGTATTTGGCTTTAAAACCTCTGTCACTAAACATTAAAAGATCCTCTTTGGCTAGAGAAAACAGAAAGCTAAAGTCATTCAACAGTTTAGAAAAGAAACATAAGATT
>JAOTQQ010000002.1:20956617-20967208 GCA_026546715.1 Gallinago undulata | reverse complement strand
ACATTAAAAGATCCTCTTTGGCTAGAGAAAACAGAAAGCTAAAGTCATTCAACAGTTTAGAAAAGAAACATAAGATTCTAAGAGAAAATACAGAATCTCCTAGCTTGAGGCTACATTTTAAACTTGCTTAGACACAGAAAGTTCAGGCACAGTAACTAATAACTTCTGATCAATCCAGTTAATTACAACACTGACCTGCTAAATGCAGTGGTGTTGAATGCCGTCCCTGCGTGTCCCGGCAGTTGACATTGTCAGGTGAACACAGCTTTTTCACTCGGGCCAAACAGCCTTTTTTTGCAGCATCTAGAAGAGCTGCATCTCCTCTAAGTAAGTCTTGAATATCAGTGTCACCATCTTTAACCAGGTCTAGAGGAGTATTTCCATCCCGGTTTTTCTTCGTGGGGTCAGCTCCATGCTGTGCACATCAAAACAAGTGAGAAGTATTTAAGTAGAATAAACATACTGCACCTTAGGCAACTTATGCCTAATTGAGCAAATATTCTGACCCATATTCACATCTGTTTATTGTGTGGGAAAGGACAAGAGAGTTGCTAATAGTACCCCTTTTCCTGGAAACATAGTTAAGGACAATGATTTAGAAACCACAGAGCACCCATCAATTTCTCAAAGCAGCCCAACCCCATTTCAGACTGAAGAAGAAAGGAAAAGCAGCAGCCCCCCTCTCCAGCACATAAAATACCTGCAACAGGAGTTTGCAAATCTCGTATTTTCCTTTTGCTGCGGCCTCGTGCAGCGGAGTGAATTTCCACAAATCAGCTACATTGACAACTGCACCGTGTTTAACCAGCAGCTCTGCGACTTCGTAGTGACCGTATGAGCAAGCGTTATGTAAAGGGACCAGTCCTCTGCAAACCAGTAAAGAAGACAAAACCAAACAAATTCCCTTTAAAAACTGGGTCTTTTCTCATCAAGTGACATAAGCTTAAAGCACAACACACCGTCAATAACCAAACCATAGCATTTTTTTCCCCAAATGTCCCCATTAGTGTAGTACAGTAGGAATATCTACTGCTAAAGTGCTAAAGATGCAACCTATGGCACTGAAGAGACTGAAGTACAAACATGGGGCCAGAGAAATTCTTGATGCTCTAGTCTCAAGTACCGCAAAATATTTCTGTGGATATTCTGAATGTCTTCAATCTAACAGAACTTTCCCCAGAAATAAAAAAGAATCGAACGTCTGAAGAAAGATGGGATGCTGGCCAGCTAGCAGTAGTCTTGAAGTGACATATATCAGCAATTACAATTGCCATGAAAATAAGACATTTGAGTACTTACCCCTTGTCTTTTGCATGCACATCAGCTCCGTGCTGAAGGAGATACTCGACAACGGACACCCTATTGTATCCCGCTGCAAAATGAAGCGGTGTCGACTGACGTCCTTCAATATCTCTGCAGTTCACACTTTGAACTGTACATAGTTTCTGTGAAATACCCCAAATAAAACAAACATCACTGTATATAATGATGGCACACTTCTCGTTTACTCATAAAATGTTGTTACAGAGATCTAATTTTGAAAAATTGTTTACATTATAAAGAAAGTATCTTCTAGTCATTTATTTCTACATAAAACCTTTGCTTTATACAGATTGTGTCCCAAGAGAAACATTAATTAAATATTCCCTCCTCCCAAATCCACCCTGTGACTTCTTATTTATGCTTTTTATACAAGACAAACTTTTGGAGGTGGTGAACATTACATTTTGTCAGCTGTAAGATTTTGCAAAGGTT
This sequence comes from Gallinago undulata, assembly GCA_026546715.1. Classification (NCBI taxonomy): domain Eukaryota; kingdom Metazoa; phylum Chordata; class Aves; order Charadriiformes; family Scolopacidae; genus Gallinago; species Gallinago undulata. The sequence goes on along the minus strand of JAOTQQ010000002.1, from coordinate 20,965,453 downwards.
TTAGGACAGGGCTCACAACTCTAGAGCAGTTAGTGAAGGGCTGTTTGATTGCTTGCTTTGAGAAATTACAGTTTGGGATATGATTCTCTCTTATTTTTAGGACAGGTTTAAGCTTACTTTTACAGTATCCACATCTCCAGCCTTTGCAGCCTCCAGCAACTGTCGATCTGCATCAGAATTACCCAATGGGATCCCTTCTGCAAAAGAAATGAGTTTGCATGACAGGTAAGTGTTAGCAGTTGAAAGAATTTGTTAAGGCAGTAAATCATTTGAGTATATCAAAGATTTCCCTTAAAAAAAGTTAACCAGTTCTAGATAAGTTTTGTCTTTTCTTACTCTCTACCAGTGTTGCTATTAGCTCCAACAGTGTTTGCTAAGTTGCCTTTAGCAACTGCCTTCCTACCCATTCTGTAGTTTCTGTAGTACTGTGGAACCAACTAAAGATTCTCCTTTCAGTTTCAGAATTAGACTATATCAAACAACTTACCTACGTGTACAGTATCCAAACTTTAAAACCCATGTACTCGGTTGCCTCTGCTCACAGTTGCAAAGTGCAACTTTTTGCTTTTGCATTGTCTACTTACAAGATCCCCAACTCCCCTACATCAAGATTTTTCCAAAACTATTCCAGGCAGCTGTACCATGAAATACCTGAGCACCTCTGACAATTGTACAGCTGAATACCAGGGAGTAAATGAGACTGTCAACTACAGCCAGAGCAGGGACCCTCCCTGCGTGGCGATGGAGTAAGAACTGCACAACCCAGTACTCAGTACTGTCTTCTGTAGAAAGTCGATTTTTTTTTTTTAATTTCTTGATGGCACTTGAAATGACAAGTAAAATGAAGCCCCACGTTACTTCAGCAGTGGATGTTGAGTGAATCAATGGTACCTTGCAGTAGCTGCTGCACGCTCTCCGTCCCCATCTGTAGGGCCGTAAAGCCCTGCAGAGACACGATGGAGGGATCGCACCCAGAACTCAACAGCAGCCTGCAGGTCTGGAGGTGCCCACAGTGTGCTGCTCTGTGCAGAGAGGTCTGGCCCAGATTGTCTAACGCATTAACCTGAAAACAACACAGACAAGAAACATCACCATTAAAGCTTAATATTAAAGCGTTTTCACTGCTGACGAGCTTCACGATGATCCTTCTTTCTTTTAATTAAATAACATATTCAGCTTATTTCTGAAGGTCATGACACTTCAAAAGATAAAATTTAAACAAAAGCAGATCATAAATTTGTAACTACATTCACTGAGGACCAACAGCCCCCTTTTAGAGGCATGCGATTAATCCAGTGTAAGCAAACAATTACAGCAATTCTACCACATCCAGAAGTCGGCACAAATCCCCAGTGCCAGCACGTAGAACAGCTTCTCCCTGCACTGGCTTACTGTCATTTTTCAGCGTGAGGACTTTCTATGGGTTTCGGTCAAGGTGTATTTAACAATTCAAAACTTTGTACCCCAAAGTTACTCGGATTCCCTCCTGTTCCTCTGTTTTTGAGCACTGCTTTGGAAAATTCACAGCAGTCAGGCAGTAACCAAATCGGCACGAAAGAGATATTCAACTCCTAGTTTTGGAGGATTCGAGCATCTCCTTTCTACTTTCTCTTTTTGTGGAAATTTGAACTAAACACCATGTTATGATATCACATTTTACCTTCACTGTAATTTCTACTGCACACATGACAATGTCTACCTGTTATACGGTTCAGTCTGGTGGCTTCTTGTTCCTATATATCCCCTACTTTCTTTTTTCCTGCTGGACAATGAAGCATCGAATAAGCTACTCCAGAAGATTTCAGTTATTAGTAAAAACTACATCCACATTTCTTATAAAAATGGACCAAAAAACCAATGATGACTCAATGTATAGGCTTGAATGATGGCCTATGTCTTAAGTGTATAAATCTACAACCTTCCAAAATGAACTACTTTAGAAAAGTCTGTCTGCTCAGCTCTCCATTCTCATGGTATGAAAACCTAGATAGCAGGGAAAAAAAAAAAAAAAAAAAGGAAAATCATGAATAGTAACTCCTACCTTAGCTTCGTGTTTCACAACTACTTCAACAACATCATTATGAGCCTTTTCTGATGCCACGTGCAGAGGAGTCAAGAAACTTTAAAAAGAGAAGAAAGAATAATTCAAAAAATTATTTTGCAAACGCTTTTAAACAAGGTCTTAGGAGTAATAATTTGTAACCACTCACTCTTTTGTTTTTTCATTGATGTTGGCTCCTTTCCTCAGCAACAACTCACACACTTGTTTTCTCTTAGGATACGGCGACGCAGCAGCACAGTGCTGAGAACAGTAAAAATTGCAGCATTAACACCTGCTTTAGCAGTGCAGAGGTTTCACTGCTCGCTCATCAGCTGGCAGTCAGGAGCTGCCGGTGTGCAGTGTCAACAGAAAGAAACCCCAAAATCATGTAGAAGCCCTTATTAATTTGGGAGATTCTACATAGGCTTTTATTCTGGTATTTTCCAGAGCTCCCTCTCTAATAATTGCTGAAAACCTCCAAGATTTACAAACCAAGCTAACATACACAGCTTACTGTTGCTTAAGACCAAACCATTCTACAGAAAATCAGTCATTTAGCCTAAATTAAACAGGCAATTTAGATTAGTCTTAACATTCACCTTAAGAATAAAATATTAATCAATGGTATTTGCTTAACTAGGCACTTGATATTCCACATTGATCCAAAATACATTGTTTCACACTAAAATTTTTAGTTCTGAACTATTACCTAGTATGTTTACATCAGCCACAATATACAAAAATTATTTAATAAATCCTGAGATATTACCAATGCTGTCTCATGTGTTTGAGGATGCTTGAAGTTCACTGTCTCCAAAGAAAGATGTTTCTTTATACGAGCCACATCTGATTCTCTTGCAGCCTGCAGCAGTGAATGACCTTTGAATTCATCTTTAGAAAGAAATAAACACATACCAGAAGGTTAAGCTCCTTAAACTCAAGAAGGATCAAGAGCATTGTTCATTTCAGTTAGATAAAAATATTCATTTTATTCAACAGACCACAGAGCAGACATTTCCAACTCAAAGGGAAGTTTTTCCATCACTTGACAGCACTTGTTAGCTAAGTCAAAACGCTACAGGGACGTGCTTAGTTTCTGAAGTGAAGGTAGAGCCACCCGAACGGGCTGAACAACATCCACGTCACCTGCTTCTAGGTTCTGCTCTTCCCACATGTACCAATTCAAGCACACGTAAGCCTCTACTTCTGACCTGCCTTTTGAAAACCATGCCTAGATGCTAACATGAAGCCCAATGTAGTATTTACTGGTAATTTCTGTACATGTCCCAGAAAGTTATTGTTTGGCTATGGATGGACAGAATTTGAGGGCATTCTTTGCAACTCGTTAAGTTTGCTGGACAAAAATCAGTGCCTTTCAGCAATTGTTGATGTAAAATACCAAGCTGCATACTCAAAACAAATCCAGCATTCTAAACAGTTATGTTTTTTTCTTTTCTTCAAACAAAACACAGTGGAATAAAAATGTGGATTTCAGCAGTCTTGATGCAGTCACAGGAGCAAGTATGGAAAATGAAAGCGTACTGGCAAGGTCACGAGGGAAAGTGTGTATTAAGGAAAGAAAAGCTACAAAACCCATCACAACCATGACTATAAAACTGACAACAAAATTATTTTAAATGCCTACATTCAGAAAATCTAGCAATCTCAGTTTATAAACAGTGAAACGTACTGTCCAACATTGCATAAAAGCTTGAAAGTGTAAGCATTTTCCACATCTGCTTTCTGGTGGGTCATTGACCAGGGACCCTAAGGACACACCACAATCTGAAACTGTAGAATTGATCTCGCTCGATACTCACATGCTAATCGCTCTTTTAATTGGGGTGTTGGAGCCAAATCGATGGTGCTTTTGTTGTGACAGTTCAAGAGCGTAGGGTCAGCACCGTAACTTAACAGAAGAGAACACACTTCCACCCTGTTCTTAGAGGCTGCTTCGTGCAGAGGGGTGAACTGCCACAGATCCATCGCGTTCACACACGCGCCGTGCTTCAAAGGGAAAGGGGCAGAAAAGATGCATTAAAATCAGATCAATAGAAAGACTTCTGTCATTAGTTACAACGCAGTAGACTGTTAAAATAAAAAAGGATGCTTTTATGCAAACTGTATCCAAGATGCTCCTTTTCAATATAACACATTTCAGCACATTGCAGTTTTTAATCCTCTAGTGTCTCACAGGTACGTTCAAAAAAACCCAAGGCAGAATGGTCTCTTCAGGCTTTCTCCAGCATCTGCTACAGGTCACACTGGAAAAAGAGCCTAACTCACATACTCCAAATCACCTGTGAACAAGCTCCTGTTTCTTGTTGCTCTAAAAAACTCTAGAGTGAACAGATGCACTAAAATACATACTGTGACTGCCCCCCAAAAGATGATTCCCAAGATATCTAGAAGGAGACAGGCACTCAACATTGGCTTCAATTCAAAACATTTAAGTACAAGGTTCTGCAAGTAATACTTTTGGGTGATTAATATCTGCGTAATTCTTCTCCAGTAACATCTTATGTGCACCTGGAGATCTGTAAGCATGTCTGACAGGACATGCTCTTTCCCACTGCTCCTGTTACAGCTGCAGCGCTTTGCAAAAAGTAATTCCCAACTCCCTGGAGCAGAAATCCAATAGGGAATATGACTCTAGCATAACAGGTAAGGAACACAGCTGTGTCTAAGCAAGAGGGGATGTTTTTTGTCTAGTACCACAAGTGTAAAGATTTGTTTTGCAATGGGCCTCTGCAGTAAAAAAAACCTCAAACAAAATCTTCACTATTTACACTTGCTATGATATATGCTCTAAGTTCATGCTCTCAAAAACCAATTACGCTTTAATTTTAAAACATTTAAGATGTTTACCAGTATTCTTTTCAAAAACCTCTTAATACTCTGTGTTTTGAAATACTGTTCTATTATGAAACTTGGTATTTCTCAGTTTTGGAGGGTTTTCTGGTGTTTTTGTAGGGTGAGGATGGGAAGGTTGAAATAAGAAGTACTTGATGGTAAAAAAACATTCAACTTTGAAGCAGAGAAAGTTAAAAACAGAAAGTGCATTTATAAGGAAGAAGCTTCCTTCCAAGCAGAAGATTCTGTAGCTCCACCTTAATAATCACTAGCACATATAGCAGAAGCAATCTACCATTCTGCAAGATTTGTAAATCTAAATACAAAATAAAAATGCAACTTGCATTAGTCTGTTATAAACTGTTCCTATTTAATAATATGCAATTTAATCTCTTCAAAGACCAACCTTTACTAGAAGCTCTGTTACTTCATAGTGACCATAGGAACAGGCGTTGTGAAGAGGCACCAAATCTCTGTACAGGAGAGAAAGGGGGAGGGTGATTTTGTCAGTAGACTTATCTCAATTCCAAATGCACCTACAGAGCACTATGTGTCACCTTCAGCATTTCACAAAAAGAAGTATCAAAGACGTTCAAATGAAGTTGAGGGGAAATAAGAAGGTGGAGAAGAACACAGAAAACCCCAGCAGCATTTTTCAGAACAATAAACGTTTAAAATAATCAGAAGACGCAAAATTAATTGCGATGTCTTTCTGCAAATGAAAAGATTCCCCTCAGACTCGGAACCCACAGCAGGAAGAACTACCTGCAGGGGATTTCCAGCAGTGACTGTAATGATTTCTTTCACAGGAATACAGCAATACTTCACTATGTTTCCTAACATGACAATAAAATGCTTGAATACGTAGTCAAAATAAAAACTCTGGGAAACAAATCTTCAATTTTTATCACATTCTTTGCAAAAAGAAGTGCAGAAACTTAGAAGCAGAAAGAAAATTAAGATTGATTCAAGCATTTTTCAGTATTTGCTGACTTCACAGTGGTGTACGAATGTATTTTATTAAACAAGAGATAATAATTTGGTTAGTGATACCTAAAAGACATGTTCTATGGTCAGCTCAATTTGGATTCTATTGAATCACAAGTCTTAAGCCTGGAAACTCTGCATTTTTGTCATAATAAAAAGGTTAAAGATGGCGTAATGGTCTCAAGTAGAAATTCTTCGTGGTTAAAACAGTATTAGTCTTCTTTACTTCATTGCAATTATAACCAAAGTCTGTTTATTCTGAACAAAGGAAAAATGAACCTACCCTTTATCCTTAGCGTGCACGTCAGCCCCATGCTGCAGTAAGAGCTGCACTATTTTGACACGGTTATACCCAGCTGCTAAATGCAAAGGAGTTGACTGAAATGACAGAACACAGAAGTAATCAGTAATAAAAGGCTGATTTTGTATTTTGCAAAACTTGTTAACAGTACTAATTACTGAAGTCTTTAATATACTTGCAACATTAAAAAAAACCAAAACAACAAAGTGCTTGAATCAGACATCTGATAACTACGTTCATTGTTTACTCACTACTCTTGCAGTCATGAAGGCCCTTTTAAAGGCTTTTTGAGTCTGTTTTTGTCTTTTAGCCTATCTCGATAAATACTTTGCTGGGACAAACCATATCTCTTGTGAAAGGGGAAATCGGACTGCAATTAGAAACAACGACTGCTCAGTTATAGAGGTCTCCCTGCTAATCAATAGATGAAGCTTAGAAATTATCAACAGAGACTGTTACCCACATCCTTGAGGGTGGCAAGTTAGTGGGGCGTGGGGGAAAAACTTCTCTCCTGAAAATTCTCACCCTCCACAGAGTGCTCAGGTAACTGCTCTACGACCTCCTCTTGCAAAGCCACTCGAGCAAGTATGCAGTGAGAATGAGGATGCCAAAAACTGATACTCAATAATCTGAACTTTCGGTAGGCGAGGGGTAAAAGAGTATCAGGATTTTTTAGAATGGAAATTTTGAACATTTTTCATGTAGTTCTCTAGCACTGCTTATAGCTCCTGAAGCAGCAGCAATGCCTTGCCTAGGACATAAGGCAATGAAGGGGCGTGTGTGTCCCTGTGACAGTGAGGAGAGCCCGTGACAAAGCCTCCCTCCTCTCTCCCTGCAGGTACGAAGGTCAAGTGGTAGTTCCAACTGAAAGGTGTTTGCTTGCTGCTCCTAGACAGAGATACCTACATAATCCTTTTAAGGTTAAAAACCAACCCAAAAATTAGCTGGTTGCTTGAGAGGTACAATCTTATTTTCCCACATATATTGAAGGAAATAGATAGATTCTACGTTTAACATTCTTAAAATCTGATCAAACAATAATGGTGAAACATATAAGACTGAACTAATTTTAAATCAGATTTTAAACAAAAATACCTTTCTGCCATCACTTGCATGACAGTTAACGTTCAATGGTGTAAGAAGAGACATCATCTTTTCTTCATTTCCGCTCCTGAAAAACAATATATGAAATGAGAAGAAATATTTTTATTCCAGTTTTGAGCGCCTTATTACGTCTTTATGTTTTTCCTTGCTATAACATTCAGTAAATCTGTTCTGAAGGAATATATTCACTTCTGTATTGTCAACATTAAAGGAAAAGCAAAAATTTACATTTATATAACTATTTTTGTAGCATTATTCACAGGTAACAGCCAAAGCCTAGCACCTCGGTGGAATGTCAGCTTAAAAGCCAATACACATATTCATTACACACAATTCTGAAAATATAACTAAATTCCAAATAACTTCCAAACATGCATACCTGGCACTTTCTAAGAGTTCATCTTTCTTGTATTCACCTAGAAGATAAGAGAGATTTTCTTCAGTTGTTAAAGAAAAATCTATATACGTGAAGTTCACAGCTTATCCTCCTCTTCCAAAATTTTAGAGAACGTGCTAAAAATCTGACATCCCATTACCAACCTAGCACAATAAACTATTTCCCCAGAACACATCCCAGGACTGCGATGAAGGCCATATGGGATTTTCTATTTAGAATTATAAAACAGAGAGAAATTAAAATAATACCAGAAAGACAACCCCCCCAACACTGTCTTACATTCATTCCGCTGCTGTTAGCCATAAGGTAACCTTTAGATTGTCACTCACCCGTCAGCACAGCCTTTGCAGAGGGGTCTGCCAAATCCAGGGCGGTTCTCCCGTCGGTGTTGCGGATGGTTGGCTCGGCACCGTGCTGCAGCAGCACTGCAAAATGCCAAAGTTGGCCATGAGAAAACAATCGACAAGCCAAGGCTTCTGAGACCTATCATTACTGGAAGCCTCAAGCAACCACAGAAACAGCCAGTTACTGATCCTCGCTTCCCCTCTCCAATTTTTCACGTCAGAATTCCTTCATGTCGCCTCTGAGCAGTTTAAGGAGTGAAACACGCCTAGACACATTTTATGAGGGAAAAGCAGGGCAGAAATGGGGCCTCTACAGAGCGGCAGGAGGCAATCCCAGTTGGAGGACTGACTGACACGCCACAAACATCAGCAGCTACTTCCCGTGGGCTCTGGAGCGTGCTGCCTCACATCCACAAGTGACTCTGCCCTGAACCACACAGGCCATGCATCTTGGCTCTCATATTGGGGCCAAACCAGCAATATTATATATAAATCTCTCCAGGTGTACTCCTTAATAAGAAAGTAATTGAGAGCAAACCACACGATCCAAAAATTCGTTTCTTGATACTACATAGCTGATTCTCTACCTCTTCCTAACTCCTAAGAACTGTGTAGGCCAAACAAGCAGTCAATACAATTGAAGCTTAGCTCCTGTCCTTAGGGAACTGAATACAGCTGCCTCACGCAGAGACAGAACGGATCCACTGTTACCACCACCGCAATGTGAGCAGCAGCAGAAAGCAGCGAGAGTCCAGGCTGAAGCAGATGAGACTCTAGCTCCATCACACCACTCTAAAGCTCCTTCCCCA
>JAOTQQ010000002.1:20925964-20947128 GCA_026546715.1 Gallinago undulata | reverse complement strand
AAACCTGGAAACAGAACATATGCATGGAAAATTAGACTGGGGTGGAGGCAGTGGGCATGATTAAGCCCTGAAAACCGTAAAGATATCTGAAATGCTATCACTGCACACAAAATAAAGGTCCCGTAAGCATGTAACAGTGAAATAGCTTTCTCCCTGTAGGTGAGTAACTGCTTTTCTTCAAAAGCGGTTTCACTGATGATCCTTCCTTTGATGCCTGGCCAGCTGGTGCCGCAGAGCCACTGCTGTCTGTCTGATGGAGTCCGTGCACGGAGAGTCTGCGGTGCGGAGCAGAACAGCCCTGGCAGTGCAGCTGAGGACACAGCACCCGGCCACCTTTGTGGTCCTTGTCTTGTCAACAAAATCCTCTGCCACAGATAACTACTGGAGAGAAGTTGGCCTGGGTCGTGTTTGTTCCAAGATAAATGAAATTCCTTAAAAAGATAAATCTGGAGTGCGTGCTAGTTACTAGGGATCTTAAATTATAGGCAAACAAGTAATTTTTATAATTTGAATTAGTTTGACACAACTGGCAAAGTCCCCAGTGTCTGGGCTGTGTTCAGAGCGGTGCAAAGCCCTGTAGAACTCATGACAGCGTACACAGGACAGTACACAAACAGCTTGGGGACTTTCTCCTCTATTCAAACACTTTAGACTATAACAGTATCTAACAGTATCTATTTGCTAGGAATATCAGTTTTCTGTTTTCTAGCTGGATCGAGTGACCTGGAAGAAGTCTGCTTGCTTTAGCGATGATTTGAGTGACCAAAGTGCAGGCTGTTCTTACCAGAACAACTGATACGTGCCTGCCCTCGTGCTACCAGCGTTTCATTCCAGACAGAATGATGACAGTACAGAAACATCCAAAGGCCTTGAGAGTCTTCCAATTTAGCCAAAATAGCTTTTAGTTAAATGAACTTGGAACCAAATAAAATAATATTTTTTTTTTTCCTGAGTCATTCTCATTTGGCAGCTAGTTAGGTAACACGGAGAGGGTAGCTCAGGAAAGCCGGGTTCACCTTATGGAGAGTCGGAACTGTCCCTTGTGTCCCAGAGCCCGGCAGCAGCAGCAGCTGGGGAGAACTGCTGTGCTTCAGGAGACACCTCACGGAGCCCTCTAGGTGGAAGAGCTGAATCAGGGATTTTTTTTTCTTTTTCCCAGACGGCCAAGCTTTGGCTAGTGAAGTATTGTGGTATTTTGGATAATCATGTTGACTTACAGAGAGGTACCCGCGTATGGGAAGTTCAGAGCCGTGCCTAAACACTCTGCTCCATGAGCTGGTCACCTCCCAGTCCCTTTAGGGCAGGAAAGGGAACCCAAGGCTTTGCTTCTGGGCCAGGCAGCTCTGCTGGGGGAGGCTGAAGTTCTGCACTGGCAGAAAGGCTAGAGAAATAAATCAATCTTAGTATAGATTCCCTGAGCTAACATTCCTCTGTCCTGTTCTGTTTATCTACAGACAGATTTATACTGCATTCTGATGCTGAGCTTATAGCACCACCCAAGTAGTTCTATCGGCAGGATGGAGGGCTCATGACCTTGCTGTTCCTCTTGGTCTGAGCATCAGCAATGCATGAACTCCAGGCTCTGTTCCCACAGAGGCCAGACAGAGCACTACCCGAGCCAGAGATCTGCACGTATGGACAGAAGTCAGTGTGGGACACCGAAACTCATCCTTTAGGAAGGAGCAGCCTAAAGGAAGCAGATGTGACCTTTAGTGACCGAACTACTTCAGAAATATATTTCTGCTTTACAAAGCAACAAGGAATCCAAGATTGTCTATGTTTGTATTTTGAAATTGCCCAGTTACAGATTTTTTCAATTGCTCAGTTACACTTTGTCCAAATACTTTAGACAGAAGATTTATTGCAGTTATTTTTTCTTAGGCAAAGTGCCAGTGTCCTCTTTTTAAATCCCTGCTTCTGGCTCCAGCTGATCCCGGCACAAATGTGAAGGCTCAGGTGACTTCATGCTCCCCAGCCAGAGCTTCCAAACTGACATTGTGTAAAAGCTTGATATAGCACCTCTGTATCTATATTGGGAGGAGCTGTGTACAGCAGCTAGACATGTGGTTATTGTGAGCACTGGCAAACCCTGCTGCTTTTTATGCTTCGGATGCCAAGCACTCTGATGGCTCCTGGAAGACAGTCTGTGCCGTTTGGAAACCCTGCCTTCTGCCCACTCTTCAGGGAAAAAGAATTTGAGGGAAGAGAAACCAACACAAACACGATGTGCATTATGTGGCAAAAAGTTTCAAACCAAAATTTTAATATCAGTGAAAGAACTTGATTCTTTGGGCCAAAATGGTTCTTTCATTTCAATAATAGCTGCCTTAGAAATATGGCTAAGAAATTACCTTGTACTGCTGCATGCAGATATTTAACCTCCATCTTTTGTAAAATGCTGGGGCACTTAAAATTAATAGATGGAAACATTGGCATAAATGTTAACTAAGGATTCCAAACAACAAAAAACAGTGAATATATAAAAAGTGTTGGAATTTCAAGGGTGGGGGAGAGAATATTTTCCCCAGTGTGTGATAATTATCTGCATTTTGTGGCTGCTTGATGGAAAAAATTGCTTCTCTTATAGGAAAAATATGTTTGTGAGAAGACAAACAATAACACTTTTTCTTGGGTTTGGTCACAGAAGAGGGAAAGACCCATAATTTTTGAAAGCTTTAAATCATCAAGTGATTAACAAGGGAAAATATGACAGAGATAGGGGAAGAGTTTTTTTATGTTTGCAGCTTCTCTTGGGCAGGTTGTGTTCCAGCAGTGACCTGACATGGCCATTCCAGACTAAATTCAGAAGGAATTCAAGGCCAGGCCACAGTGACCTGCAGGGGCTTATTTGTGTGTTCTTTTCCTTCGCTATCTGCATTTTACCACCTTATATCTCTCTCCCACATTTATCTATATGAAACTAACACCCTCCTATTTTTAAATTGCTTCTGAATTTGATGCTGTCTCTTTCCTTTACCGGGCATGCCCGTGGTCGTGCGTTGGAGCTGCTGTTGGGGAGCTGGCTCGCAGCAGACCCACTGATGGGGAGACCCTGACACACCAGCACACGGGGAGCCCAGCTGCGCCCTCGGAGCGAGGTGCTGCTCGGGAGCTGACAGCCTGCCAAGGTTTTAAGCTGCCTCTCAGCTCTAACGGACAACACGACTCGTAGTCATTTTTCAGGGCAGAGAAGTTCATCTGAAGTACCTGCTGTGGCTTCAGCAAACCTCTTTGACATAGAACCATGGAATTGTCGAGGTTGGAAGGCTCCTTTCAGATCACAAAGTCCAACCATCGACCTAACACTGCCCAAACCTCCACTGACCCACGTCCCTCAGCACCACGTCTGCCCGGCTTTTAAACCCCTCCAGGGATGGTGACTCCACCACTGCCCTGGGCAGCATCTTCCAAGGCTTGACAACCCTTGCAGTGTAGAATTTTTTCCCAATATCCATCCTAAACCTCCCCCGGCACAACTTGAGGCCGTTTCCTCTTGTCCTATTGCCTGTTCCTTGGGAGAAGAGACCGACCCCCCCCTGGCTACCCCCTCCTTTCAGGGGGTCGGAGAGAGTGAGGAGGTCTCCCCTCAGCCTCCTTTTCTCCAGACACGCTGTGGACAGGCACAGCTCCTCTGACTGCAGGGATAAAAAAAAGAGCAGGAGGAGGAGGGATGGGATGGCAGGACAACGATGCCTCTTGAAATGTCACACACCATTTTAGCTCTTGCTTTTTCCTGACGCGCGTGTCGTATCACTCGAGGCACACGGCGAACAGGGGAAGGGAAGGGCAATGGCCAACGTCTCCTCTGAATCAGGGTCTTTGTGCTTAGCACTGCTCAAGGACGATGAAAGGTGTTTTTTTAAATAAAACCCAAGAGGGAGTTTCTTCCAGAGTAGTGATGTTTGGAATAAATCAAATGTGCTTACAAAACACTTAACTGCAGTGAAAATACAGACTCTATGAAGACATAAAATAACTCCCTCATAGACAATGTATCTAAATAGAAAGATTTTTCCTTAGTTCTTTCTTGGCGCATGTTACATTTAAATTATTACATCTGTGATGGGAAAAAATGACCACTGTGAAGTGGCAGTGCTCTCTCCTCGTTCCCCCTTCAAGGGAAGTGTAGGAAACCATAGCAAAGTGCCAGGTCAGTACCCACTCTGGGTCACTGCCCAGAGCCAGGATGAAGCCTCTGAGATACAGAGCCTCTAAACTCATTTCCTAGCCTGGCTTCTATTCTTTCCATCACCATTTCCTCCTGCTCTAAGTTAGACCAAATTTAATAGATAATTCTATAGAGAGCAATAGATAACTAATAGACACATTTGTATTCAAAAGTGTCCCCTGGCAGGAAATCAGTGCCCCATTTTTCAGATTTTTTTTTTTTTAAAAAGCAAACTAAGCATCTTCTCAGAACGTGTGTTAATACCCCTCTTACCCACTCTCAATCCATGCATACACTTCTTGCATCAGCCATCCCATCACCTGCCTTCTGAGCCAGGCTACCAAAGACAGATTTAAGGTGGATGAGTAGTCAATTATTTGCAAGAATGAAGTCTCAGTGGGTAATTGAACTCATCTACTCATCAGACTTAAAAAGGAAGAAGAGTGGGTTTGGATTTGGTGCTGTGTATCAGCGATGGAGTCATCACACGTTCCAGTAGTCTTACCCTGCTCAAAGTGTGCTGGCTCCACAGGTGACATGTTGTACGAGGGGACAGTGGCTCAGAGGGATCGAGGGCAGTTTGGCTGTAGGTTATTGGGGTGCACATAGTACAGTATGTCTGTAAGTCCCCTTTTCCCCCCTGCTAGAAAGTCTTGCTCTAGTTCCTTGTTTCACATCTTTGACCATATAACTTTTTGATAAGGCATGAAGATACCATCCTGCAGCTGTGAAACTAATGCCAATGTTAAACTTCAGGGAAAGCAGTGGATTTGCTCATGGTGGGGATCTTCTGTGTTTATGTGGTAACCAGTTATTCATCACTCCCCACTGGTTTGATGTGCTTACACTGGGGTAGGTCTCATCTTTTTCAGAAAATCTGCAGTTTCATCAGGCAGGTTGATTTTAATAAGCATTTTATCCAACTCTAAGAGGCTTACACAGCTTAAACAAAATAGAGATTAATACCTTATTTTGATAAAAATGGTAGAAAGTAAGTTTTGCTAATTTCAGCAAACTGATGTCAAAAAATAAGTAAATATCTGAGTCCAGGAAGCTCCCTGCCTTGGACAGAACGACCTCCACCTGCAAGAGGGATGGATTTGCCTTCCTTTCTGTATATGGCCATCTTAAAAGGTAGGGCACGAGCATGAGCTTGGCATGCAATTTACAAAAGCTATAGTGTGCTATAGGCTATATTATGTATTTTTAAAGTTCCACACACCACTTAAAACCACAGAGGACAAAACTAAGGCTGTAGCACTTGTAAAAGTTAGAACAAGGGCTGCTAGAAGTAGGGCATGTTATAAGAGACATTACAGACCCATAGGGCTAAGGCTGATCTAGACCTTTTGATTTACAAGCGGAGCAGTGACAGCAAGCACGGGATGGCTCCTGAGCACAGCGTCTTTTCATAGAGATTTGACAATAGATGAGAATACGTTTAGACTTATGAAGCTTTAGGATGTAGCACATGAATCAGCAATCTTGTTTTTTGGATGAACAGATAATGAATCATCACGTCTCCTCCTCTTTCTGCACTTACACCATTACATAAAAGGGCCAGGTATATTATTTTATTTTCTGGTATTACACCTGCAGGGCATTTGTAACCTGGTTTTGGAGCTAGCAGCCCCGATAATGAGGTGTCACTTCTGAAACAGAGACATTCCATTGACCAACACCCCGTCCCGCTTTCAGCATTGCTGTGCTGTGACTAGCAGAGAGGTTTCTCCTTAAATACCTTCTTCGTGCCATGTTCAGAGAGAGACTGTATGAATTATGGATATGGCTATTATCTGGAGAAGCCAAACATGTAATGCACGATGGCAGGGATAAAATGGATACAGCATTCCTATCCTACCACTTTTATGCAGAGCTAGAATTTATTTTCTTGCATGCTCACTGTCTTTATGGCTACTCTAAGAAAATAAAAGCTACAAGTGGAGCAACTTCCCCTTAGGGGACAGAGTTTAAAAAAGTTAGCGTTTTGTGTTGGATGGAACGATGGAAACAGAGTTATTAAGCTTTAATTTGTAAATATTTTACTTTGCTCCATTCCCTCCCTTGCTCCCAAAGGACAGAATGACCAGCTGATCTGTCCAGGCCTGATCCTGCTCTGTCAACGGGCTGAAAAGTGCCTTTTCTGGAACCCCTCTCTCTCAGCCTCTCCTGCTGGACCCACGCAGCTTCGCATACATAAATATGCTGCAGAGAAATATATAAGTGTATGAAAAAGGGTCAGGAACTTCAGGCTGGGTTTGCCCTAACCCCGGAGAAGGACACGAATGGCATGTCCCCCATGCCATGTGTTATTTTGTGTCCCATCTTGTTCTCTGGGAAGGGGTCCCTGGAAGAACTCCTTGCTGAAGTCAAAGGAAGCACTCTGATGAACATTTATTCATCTAAACCTTCCAATTTTGTAACAAAGAGGAATTTCTAACTACCCCTGGTTAAGAGAAGCTTTTTCCCTTTTACTAGTCTGGGAATAAAAACAGAATTCCTTTTCCTCTCCAACACACTCAGTGCTTTCTCCTTCAGAGAAAAGTCCTCAAATAACTCCTCATACCCTTAAATCATATGTTGTGACTAGTAAATGCCCACCAGTGTCGCCGAGGTGAGAGCTGTGCTTTTGCAGGAGAGGGCAAGTTAGATGAAGGGGGCACATGGGCTGTGTTTTAACACCGGGGGCTAAAAGGAACCAGCCAGGAGGGGTGCGTGGGGGTTACGTGACCGTGTGAGTGACATTACGTGGTTTGAGGCAGATTTTTGCCAATGTGGTGTAGGAACAGCGTGGTGAAAGAGCAGCTGTGATTTTTTTGCATTAAGATGCCTTTTTAATGGGCTTCAGAAAAAAAAAAAATCCAAAAGGTTGCCAGCCTGAAGGCTTAAGTGAGATGAGGAGAAGTGGCCACGAAAATCTGAGTGGCTTTTGCTGAGCCAACAGGGCAGTAAGCTGTGGGCAAGAGACGAAGGGAGGTGAAGTGGGAGTGTGGTGAACCAGCTTAGCAGACTTGAGCCAGAAAGGATGAGAAGAGGAAATGTAAATCAACAGCACGAGAAATCACACGACCAAAAATGAGTTAGAAGAAGAGACAGGAGGATGGAAGCAGCAACATGTGTGGAAGTAAGGATGTGGAAGATCTTAAGGTGTTGGAGCAAAAACCTCCAGAGAGGTTTGAGGTTGGCCTCTCCATGACAGACAGCAAAGGGGTTTTGTGTACCAGCATTTTGGGGAAAGCTCTTTTTCAGTCTTCGAGCTAGGTGTGAACGGTGTCACTTGGAAACAGAGGCAGAAGTTACATCAAAAGTCCTGAAGGTCTGAGAAAGATTGCAATAGTCTGTTAACAGAAGTGCGGCGTCCCTTCCATAGATGACTGAGAGAATGATTTCCAAAACTGCCAGATTTGGAACAAGGAGGGATAAAAAGAGAATCCTCCAACCCACAAATAAAATGTAACTTATTGTATGCCAAAACACCGATAACTGCTGGTTCTCAAACAAAACAAACGGCCCTGAAGAAATTGCACAAACTTCTATGTACTGACCTGTCCGAGGCTCTGCCACAGCAAACAGAGAAGTTCTGCCCCGTTTTGAGCAGGACCCCGGCTGAGCTGACCTCAAAAGGTCCCTTGCAAACCCTGTTCCTCTGTGACTGTAACTCTCCAGGGAGACATGCAAGACTTTTCTCACTGATTAAATCCATTTTAAAGATTGCAAAACTTACTGTAAGCATTATTGCATGCATGGAGCAAGCACATTTTGACAGTAAACTCTGTGTCCTGGGAAGCAGCATCCAAGAATAACCCAAGGAAACCGATTTATTGCAAATATGTTATTTAGGCCACAAATCTTTCTGCACTCAGAGGCCCTAACTACTTCCCCTCTCGTTGTGGGATGAGACAGGACCATGCTGTTACAGCACTTGGATTTAAGAGCTTCATTCTTTCCAGCAAACCTAAAAATGAAATTAATCTCTGCATGAAATCTGACCCCTGTGAAACTGGGTAAATATACATATATATTTTTATATATATATAATATATATGTTGTGCATCAAAAAAGGATAACTAGGTCAGATCCTAGAAAAATACAATTTTATGGCTGAAGTGATTAGTACTTAGACTAAACCTGAAGAAGAGAAGGATCATTCATCTCTCAGACCTATGCCATAGGGGAGCTTTCCCCCCGCCACCCCAGCAAATCCAAGAAAAACTTGGCACAGAATTTCTCTGTACCACTTTCCAAGCCCCGTTCTCCCCTTGTGATACACAAGACAGAAAGAACCTTGTAAGAGAACCTAAAATACAGGAACGGAGCGTGTCTCTTGGGTGGCAGAACAAGAAAAGGAGCATTATTCAGACCCTTCAAAGGCTTCTGAACACTCTGGGAGAACACTTTGCAGATGTTTGCTGGGCTGCTCTCGGATACAGCAATACTCACTCCTTCAGGACAAAGGTTTTCATTCAACATAACTCTTATGGGAACGGTAATCGTAATTGAAAAATCATGTGGCTGTGAGGAATTGTTCATACTTGGATAAAGAAATCACATTTTCACTTGCAAGTTTGCAAAGAATGAGAATACTTCCCACGTAGCTGGTGGAAGTGTCTACTCAACCAACATTTGCTTGGTCACACAGGATTAAACATAAACTCAGTTGCACAAAGCAGCGTTTCACTTACTGTGTTCTTTGGGCAAGGCTACTGATCAGCAGAGGTGGTTCCTCCACCCGGGCCTAGGGAAGAGAATAGAGAATAAACACTGACTATCTTTACACAGCAACGGGATTTATATTTATGAAACATTTGGCCACAGAATCTCAAGGTTCAACCTTCTTGGGTGTGTGGTTAAAATAAAATAACAAACAAATACACAAAAAAAAAAAAAAAGAGAAAAGAAATGCAGTTTAAAAAAAAAACCTGAAATACTTCATTTCATTTAAACACCAAGGAGGGCCTTTGCATTCTCAAGAACTGTCTGTATTCACAAACCAGATTTATACTCATGCATAAAATATACGCGTGTGTCTTGTTTTTTGCACTCGTGTGAACCCTTCATTGGAAGCTCAGATTATTCCCAGAATGGATACCGACATCCATGCTCTTCCTTTCGGTTTTTCTTTCCCTTTTTACTCTAAGCAGCAGCAATTTATAAGTAACGTGGCATTGTCTTTATTTCTTCTGTTGTTCACTACAACCAAAGAAATTATACTTTTAAAAGGCTGCATTTTGCATAAAAGCTGTTTAAGGGAATCTTGCCCGAAATATCCTGAATTTAATGTCATCATATTACACAAAACATTTGAGCTTTATCCGTGTCAGTTGTTTCAGAAAGCAGGGCACTTCCCCTGCACTATGCATTTCCAAAGTGATGATTCATCCACCATGGACTAATCTACCACTAATCAGTCTTAATCAGATTAGACATTTTAAATCAATTTCTAATTTACTAATTCAGACCAAAGCTTTCAGTTTCTAGGAATTTAACCGTACAAAGTTCTGGGACCCAGTACTGGCAAGAACTTTTGTATTAACTTAAAAAGAACCGGACCCGGACCCTCTGCCAGCAGCTGAAGCGTTGGGCCCCCTCGTACCCCGTGGGACGGGTTATATCCTTAGAGCTGCTGTAGGAGAGCCCGAAACCCGGCCTTCTTTGCATGATTTCTGGGGAGTTTGGCTCATCTCCTGGGCTGGGTGTATCCGGGGGCCCTGGGACCCGTCCTGATGAACGCACACAACCTGCGACTGCAGATGCATTGTCCTGTCAAAGTCTGCCTTTTCAAACATTGTCCAAGAATGAAATACCCAGGAAAGTTAAACATTTCTCAAAACTCACTATTCCCATCTCCAGCTTTACATCGTTTCATCTTTCTGAAAGGTTTCGTTGTATTTTCCACCTTCTTTCTTTCAGAGTTAAAAGTTTATCCCAAAAGCAGCATATCCCAAACAACTATGGCTTAGCAACAGTTTCATCCTGAACGTTACCAACAAAAAGTGCTCTGGGAGCCTCCCAAAGCATAATGGCATCATCACGGTAAGGAGTTCTGTGGGCACTGGAATACTTTTTTTTCTGGTCTTTTTGTGATTTGGCTGTTAACAAGCAGTCGCAAGTCACTGATCCCAAAGGCTGGAGCATATTAGGTCTGCTTGAACCATGAGGAACGGGGCAATAAAGATTCTAGAAAGATCAAAAGCTTTTTTATTCCTCATATGGACTGTGCCAATGCTGAACAAATCCCTAAACCAACAATGGAGTTTCCTCAGAATATATTTGTAACCATAAAGAAATTTCAAAGTTCACCAAAGGGCTCTAAGAAGCAACTAGAGAAAATACCCTTCTATTAAGACTAAATAAGACTTCTGCTCGCTGTATCTCACCCGGTAATTCACTGATTTCAAGTGTTCAAAGGCTCACAGCCTCCACTCAGTTTGGGCTTCACGAGCCTCTCTACGTACCTGGATAATTACTCTCTGCATCACGGTCACATTCATGGAAACCTGCTGCCCAGTTCTGGGGTGATGCCCCTGTTCAAAGGTGGGGCTTGGCAGCAGGGAGCGAGCACTGAACAGAGGAGCTCAGTTTGAGAATTAAATAAAAAAAGGCTGCTGTAAACCTTATGTGACAGCACCGTCCCCTCATTCACAGCTGCCGAGTGATGCTGCGGGAACCAGACACGTGCCAGCCAGAAGAAGGTGGGTGTTTTCCATTTTCCAGTACCCCCAATATTCCGTCTCTGGCCCAGCCACTGGTTTCAGTCCCAAGCCCCCCCTGAATCCATCCCCTCCCTGTGAAACGGTGTGCCTTTGGCATTGCTTTCCCACCTGCAAACAGCAAGTTTCTGTGAAGCAAGTGAAACAGACTTACATTTTTTTCCCCTCTAGACTTTTTTTTTTTTTCCGATGAACATGGTCCCAACTGAACTTTGCTCTGAAGAAACACCTCCTCACCTTTGCTTCCGTGAAATGCCAAAGCCCTTCAGCTCGTTCTGCACCCTCAGCTGTGATGCATCTCCCTTATTCCCCCTGCAGCTGGGGGGGAGGACAGCAGAGAGCCCCGGCCACCTGAAAGTGATAACGCCAGACTAAACCACAGAAACCTCCTTTAATTACTCAATTTCAGAACGCAGGCCCGGGGGGGGAAGGAAAAAAAAAGCAGTTCTTTCCTAAACTGGGCAAAGCCAGCAGCGCAATGGCCAACGCAACCCGGTGCTGGCAGAAAGGCACAATCCCTCCTCATCTGCTCCCCCGGGGGCTGGGGGTGAGCAGCGTGGGCTGGTGCAGATGGGATAGGGACAGGAGAGGGATGGGGAGACCCCCGGGGCCGCCCCCCAGAGCCCCCGGGGGTCTCCACAGCCCTCGGGTGGGCTGGGATGCAGGCTGCTTTCAAAAAAACCCACATCTGGAGTTGACCAGAACCCATGGTGGCTGTACCAAAGCTGTACTTGCTGTAGCCAAGCCTGTCGCCGCTGGCTGCTTCGCTCCAAGTGCAAATGCTTTTCAGAAAAAAAAAAAAAAAATTAAAAAAAAAAATAAATGACAAAGAGATGGTCTTAGAGGGGCTCCATTTGGGGTTCCCTGTGACAGAAGCAGCTGGAGGGACCACCCCACCCCAACGATGGAATGAATCTTGCCTCTTCCTACCCGGGGTATCCATCTGTCCGTGTGTCCCTATGTCTGCAGCCACAGACCCCAGGGGGGCTGACACGCCACGAGGCACTGCCAAATGATGCCCCCCCCCACCCCCACCCCGCTGCTGCTCCCCTTTTAGCAGCCCTGTTTGAGAGGCAAGACTGACAGATCCGCGTTTTTGAGCTGCCGATGACAGGAGAAGCTCCCAAAATAACCAGGAACCCGAGTCCTCTATAAAAAGCCCGGCCAGGGAGCCCTCCCTGGGTGCAAAGGGGTGTGCTACCCCGCATAACCCCCCCACCCCTCTGCCTCCGTGCCTCCTCGGGGGAGGGAAGAGTTACCCTGGCCCTGCACAGCCCTCCCGGCTCGTACTGGCCACGGGGACCGGGCCACCAGCCTGTGGCCATGAACACACTCCAGGTTGCCCAGCCCGCAGGGAGCTGCTGGATCCAGCCCGTTATTTACTGACTTGAGCAACGAGCTGCCCATGAAAGGCTCTGTATCTATCTCACTACTGTTTATTTGCTGAGCACACAACCTTAAATAATCTTTCCCGATGTTTCCCGAGTCGGGCAAAAAACAGGTATTTTAACACAACGGGAACAACATATTTTATAGCGGCAAACGGCGCGACGAGCTACTGAGCAGCAGGAGCGGGGAAGGGACGCCTGGAGATGGCTGCTGTTGTGTGGGATTCAAGTGTGGAATAAAATCATTTCCCAGCTCTTAATGCCCCGTGTGAGGGGGCAGCTCCCCCAAAACGCAGCAGCCCAGCCTGCCGTGCCGGGGGGAGCTGCGGGGACAAAGGCTCGTAGCACTCCTCTGGTTTTATGGCTTTTTAAAAACTTACTCGATTTTGATAATGGGGGAATCAAGGGGATCTGGCAAGTGCCAGGCAGGGATTGGGAAAGGATCACCGGCCTTTGGAGGGAGCTGGTGACCTCTGAGAGATAAGGGGAAGGGAGAAGGGGCAGGGGAGGAAGAGGATGAGACTCCGAGAGATAAGGGGGAGGGAGAAGGGGCAGGGGAGGAAGAGGATGAGAGGTGGGGGAGCGGGGAAGGTTGCCCTGGATAACTGGTGCCAGGGAACAGGGCAGGACTTTCCAAAACCTCGTCCCCGCTGCCCGTTAGCGCTCCAGCCTTCGCCTGCCTGGCGCTCCCTGTCCCGTCCTGGCAGGGACAGCAGGAACTTCAGTCCCAGCAGCTCCGGGGAAAGGGACCGAGGTCTCACCGCCCCGTGAATGCTCTCATTGTGCGCAGAGACAGCGTCCCCGTGCCCGTGCCACGCGTCCCTCAGCACAAGTCTTCCCTCTCCGGCCCTTTCATCGCGTTTTTCCCTCTCTGCACCCCACCGGAGGTGTCCTTGTCACCACCTGCCCTGCTCGTGCCCACGCGCTGTCTCCTCATAAACTCTCTCACACAGCACCGGGGTGTTTCGTGTCCTCTGCTCCCCGGCCACAGCCAGAGAAATGATTTGCATTAGCCAGAAAATCCCTGTATCCTCTGTTCATCCCTATATACCCCACAGGAGGGTCTGTCACATCCCCAGATCACCACGGCTGGGAAGGGAAAAGCCATCAGCACCGTTCAAGTGAAATGTCCAAAGGGACTTTTTCACTGAGCACAAGGACAGTTACATTGCAGGATGAGAGATTTCTGGCCCTGGCAGCATTATCTTCCCAATTTAAGGCTCCAGCTCCTTTCCACCCAAGCCGGCAGCCTCTCATTTCCACGGGGTATTGCTTTTGTTCCACGGGGTAAGGTCTTTAGCCGTGACTCGGGGCAGCCCCACCTCCACACATGAAACAATATTCACCTTCCCACGGAAATCCCACGGAGAAACCCCTGTTTGCTGCTGGGAAAGGCCCCGTTTGAGCAAACCCGCTTTGAGGGAGGGGTCTGCGTGGCCACCCCCGCGAATCACTTGCTGTAAGAGGCAAGGACCCTGAAAACAGGAAAAATGCCATTAAGTAGGCAATGCAGTGGGCCTTACGGGGGGAAAAAGGGGGAAAAAGCCGGGGGGGGAGAAAGAGGAGGGGAAAGGAAAAAGAGAGAAAAAAAGAGGGAAAAAGGGGAAGGGAAAAAAGAGGAAAAAAGGGGGAAAAGGGGGGAAAAGGGGGGAAAAGGGGGGAAAAGGGGGGAAAAGGGGGGAAAAGGGGGATGGGAGGAACAGAAAGGTGGGAAAAATGGGAGGAAAATGGTGAGGAGAAAAGGGGGGAAAGAAAAAAAGTAAAGAAATGAACAAAAAGAAAAACAACCAAGGAAAGCAAACAAAAAAAAATGAAACCAAAAAAGATAAAGAACAAAAAGATAAAAAAAGATAAACAACAAAAAGATAAACAACAAAAAAAAATAAAAAAGATAACAAAAAAGAAGAACTAGGAAAAAAAAAGAAAAAGAAAAAGAAAACAAGAAAAAGAAAAGGCGGGGGGAAGGAAAAAAAGGCGGACGAAAGAAAGCCCCCCTGCGGGTGTCTCGGGGGCCGCACAGCAGCCCCGCAGCCGCCGCCGCACGGGCGGGACACGTGAAGGGGCCGGAGGCGCCCCCCCGCGCCGCGCCGCACCCCCCGCCAGCCCGCACCGCGCCGCACCCCCCGCCGGGCCGGGGCCGCCCCTTGGCCGCCAGCCGCGGGCCGGGCCCCATAAAGGCGGCGGCGCTGCGGGGCGCTGCGTGAGGCGGCGGCGCTGCCCCATGCACTGCAGCAGGTAAGCGCCCGCAACCCCCACCCCCCCCACCCCGGCCCTGCGGTTCCCGGACCGACAGACGGACACCGGGCTTCAGCCGCGGGGCAGCGGAGCCCCGGGTCCCGCAACGCCTCCCCCCGTCCTGCAGCTCCCGCAGCCGCCTTCCCGCGGGACGTCCCTCTGGGCTTCGGCTGGCGGGTCATTCATGCCTCCCGCAACCCCTCCCGCGCCGGGCCGTGGGGTTGGGGTTTTGGGTGGGTTTGTTCTCTTTTTGTGGTGCCGCAGCCGCCCCCGCGGCCGGGCGGGGAGGGTGCGGGGAGAGGGGCTGCGCAGCCGCGGGGGTCCCCGTGAAAGCAGTGCGGGGGCTGCTGATGCGGTGCCGCCCTGGCAGCATCCCCGCCCCGCACGGCGGTTCCCCGCGGGGAGAAGCGGCAGAGAGAGCGGCTGCGGGGCCGGCGCGGAGCCTGCGGGGTCGTGCGGGGGAGCCCCGGGAGCAGCCCGCTCTTGGTTCCAGCGAAAGCTGCGCCCCCCCCCCGGGACTCCCCCCCAGCTCCAGCCGGGGCTGCGACCCCCCCGGCAGGGACGTGCCGCAGCCGGAGCCCCTTTTAGGGCTCCCAGGGGACCCCCCTTCTCAATCCGAACTGTGACTGTCACCGGGAGGGGGGGGGGGTCACGAGTGGGGCTTCACCTGCCCAGCTGTGCCACCCTCACGGATACTCACAGCGGGCTTTCCACACCGACTTTGGGCACTATAAAAAGGCGGTTTTAAGCCAAAAATAGAAAATAAAGCGTGTCCTCCCCGACCCCCCCCCGACCCCCCCGGCAGGCGGTGGTAGCAGGGAGAGCTCTTACCCAGCCCAGGGCTCACACCAAATATTTTCCAAAGGTGCTTTAGCATTTTAATTCACCCGAGTTCTGGGGGGAGCCTGCACACGCGTGTGTGCTTGTGCGAGGGTCCTGCACTGCGGTATGTGCCCCCCCCCCCCGGCCCCCCCTTGGCTGCTGCATGGGGCAGGAATTGTGCTTAAATATAGTGCTGCCTGTGCCCGGGAATCTTACTGCTGGAATGTTCCGAGGTGGCTGAGGGTCTCCCGGAGGAAAGCTGCTGCGGGCCAGCACGGCCCCTGGCACCGGACCCCCCCTTACTGGGGACTAGAATGTTCTTTTCTGCCCTTCCAAGGAAACGTGCTGAATCAGCTCTCGCTAAAATCTATTTTTCAGCGGTTCTGAAAGAGCAAACGAGACTGAGTTTGAACCCAAAGTGTTCAGAGTTGGTGAGAAAATAGTGGCTGCTCTCGCCCCCGAGCCTTACCCCCAGCTGTCAGCGTTAATTCAGGCTGCGTTATTTCAAGCCGCGCAAAGACGGGGCGGGCAATAATTAAGAGGGCGGCTGAAGCCAGAGAACGGTCTTAAGAAGCTTCTTCCCCGATGTGACAGCGTCCCGCCTTTCTGCTCCTTCCAGGATGATCCAGGTCTTGGACCCCAGGCCCTTGCCCAGCTCCATCATGCCCGTGGACGTGGCCATGAGGATCTGCCTGGCCCACTCCCCCCCGCTGAAGAGCTTCCTCAGCCCCCTGGAGGACTGCCCAAGGAACAATTTTGGGAGCAGATTCAAGCCCCTCCGGCCGTGCCTCCAGGTGAAACGGGACTCAGAAGCTCAGAAGAGCGACTGGAACCGCTCGGCCGCCCGGGCCAAGAAGAGGGTGGTGTTTGCAGACTCCAAGGGGCTGTCCCTGACGGCCATCCACACCTTCTCCGAGAGCCAGGAGCAGCCCACCTGGGATCTTCAGTTCGACCTCCTGGGCCTCGAGAGCATCACGTCCGGCTTGAAGCTACACGAGGAGAACAGCTTGATCCTGGGTTTCCCTCGGCCCTCGGCTGACTACCTGGACTTCAGGAACCGCCTGCAGAAGAACTCGGTGTGCCTGGAGAGCTGCTCCCTGCAGGAGAAGGTGCTGTCGGGCACCGTCAAAGTGAAGAACGTCAGCTTCGAGAAGAAGGTTCGGGTCCGGATCACCTTCGACACGTGGAAGAGCTACAGGGACGTGGAGTGCGTGTACATGAACAACGTTTACAGCGACTCCGAGAACGATACCTTCTCCTTCTCCATCGACTTGCCTCCTGCCGTGTCCTCCGAAGAGAAGATAGAGTTTTGCCTTTCGTACCAAAGTGGAGAGCACACCTTCTGGGACAATAACGAGGGTCAGAACTACAAGATCCTCCACGCGGAGTGGAAGCCTGATGGCGTTCAGATGCCGTCTGCCCAGAAAGACTACGTAGATCTTCAGGGCCCGAGGAGGGGACAAGAGCGAGAGCCCGAGCAGCTGGGCAGCCCCAGGCTCTGCAGCGGCCTCTTCCCCCAGTGGCAGAGCTTGGGGCAGGTGGAGAATTCCTCCCCGTACTGGTGAGGGGGAGGAGCGAGGGAGCCTTCCTCCCTTTGGCAGCAGAACGGTGCCGGTGCCGCTTCCCGTGCCGTGGGCTCTCGGAGCAGAGCCCCCACCACGAGGTGGTAGGACTCGCTGAACCTCATTGCACTACTGAAGTTCTCGGCCAAAACTTGCCCTCAGCAAGAGAGGAACCCAAGACATGACCCCCTGCCGTGGAGGCAGCATGCCCCGTCCCACCACGGTGCTGTCCTCGCGTTGCTGGGGACACGAGGCTCCGGTGGGGAAGGTGTGGAAGGGGATGGTGTCTCAGTGAGCCATAGTGACTGTGTGTGAGGGTACGTGTGTGTGTGTGTGTTACACGGACAGGACAGCAGGAGGTGACGCTGTCGGGCTGGGGGCTGGCTCTGACCCCGTGTCCCCACAGCAGAGATGGGGGGAACCCGCCACCGGGGTCCGTGGCATCGATGCGGGTTGAGAAGCTGGGAGAGGATCACGGGCAAGTGGGAGGAGGGGAAGAGGTGGGGTGTGCAGCGTTCCCACGGCTTCTTTCCAAAGCTGGTCCTCCAGATCCCAGAGGAAAACTCTGCGGGTTACAGAGGAGAACGCGGAAACCGGTCCAGGGGATGGTGGGGATGGCCGCTGCTGTGGGAGGGAGGACATCCCTGCCCTCCTGGCCGTGGGGGCAACCAGCATCCTGCCCTGGAGAACAGACCCGTCCTCTCCTCCCTCACCCTCCCCGCTGAGCAGGCTGTGGGGGGGGGCACCTTTTAGCACTAAAGGAAAAACGTGCCTTTTAAAAAAAGAACTTTGAAGCCACCCCTGGTGCCAAACGCAGGGCTCGGTGACACCGCGGACGGGGCGGTTCGTGAGCTCCCTCCTCCGCAGCAGCACCCACAGCCTCCTGAGGGGGTGTCCCAACACCCGGCGGGCGAGTGTCCT
Source organism: Gallinago undulata (assembly GCA_026546715.1). Taxonomy (NCBI): domain Eukaryota; kingdom Metazoa; phylum Chordata; class Aves; order Charadriiformes; family Scolopacidae; genus Gallinago; species Gallinago undulata. Next base: position 20,929,322 of record JAOTQQ010000002.1, on the reverse strand, counting down.
GCTCCCCGGTGACACGGTGGCCATGGCTTTCCCGAGCGTGTGACGTGTGACATAGGCCAGGTCCTTCATATTGAAGACAGGATTAGCTGTGCGTCCTGGAAGCCGATTCCTTTACAAGAGCAGGGTTGCTACTAGTTTTTTTTTTTAGAGCGTCTGTAGGCTTGCACATAAATAGAAAAAACTGCTCCGTTTTATTGTACCTCATTTTTTGAAGGTGTTTTTTTAGACTTCAGTAAACTAATGTATGTTTTTTACCTGTATGCTCATAATTTAGCTTCCTGAGCTGTCGGACTGTAAGGGTGACCTGTGTTTCATGCAAGACTTGTGAGAAATCGTCCAGTATACCCAGTGGCTGTGAGTTCTGGCACACATTTTAGCTTTGCAGAAACGGTGTTAACGTCAAAATATAGCTCCCGCTTTTGCCCGTGGCTAAGGAGTGCAATTCCCTGAGCCTGGAGCTACTCGCAGCGCGGTGAGACAATAGACACTGAGGTGAAATAAGCCTTCTCCACTGATCGCACTTTTTCCCTGGGTAACCCCTGCTGTTACGTGTAAAGTAGCCATTTTAAGAATAAACGGTATTTTGGTACACCTGGTTCTCGCCGAGTCACCTCCCTCTGTCTGCTTTCTCCGCTTCTTGGAGCGACCACAAGTAGCACAAGGTCGTGGTGTACGGCACCACCGGGCGGTCTGTGCCACCGACCCCCCCTCGCACAGATTTAGGCTGGAGAAGGGTGCGTTGTTTCCCGGGGGACAGAGGGTTTTGGCAAATCCCTGCTTCTCTGGGGGCAGCTCAGCCCAGCGGGGAGCGAAGCTGGGAGCCAGTGCTGGTGGGCACAGACCTTGGGGGGGATTCCTCACCACGTTAGGTCAGTTCCACCCCCCGCACACAAAGTCCAGGCTTTCCCAGCAAGAATTCTACTTTAATTAGGAAAAAGGCGATTCCCAAAAGACAACATGGCACTGGCAACCTTTTTTTGACCCAAGGAAGGAATCAAGAGCTTCCACACTGTGAAGGACACAGATCTCTCCTTTCCCCAGTGCCACCCACCAACCTGAAGCTCCTGAGCAGCAGTGCCTGGGGCAGGAGCTCTGGGGGGACTCACTGCACCCCAGCTCCCTCATTTTGGAAAAAAATCAACAAAACAAAAAAGAGTGAACTACAGGGAGATTTATGACTTCAGTGGCTCAAAGGCTCCTCGGGCTCTTGGTGGGACTTACCTTCAGCAAACCAGATGTGGGCAGAGCACTTCCAGCTCCTTCCAGAAGCCTTCCAGCATGAGGAAAAGCAGCGTTTCTCATCCTCCAGCCAAGTTCTGGGACCAGCCCTCCCAGCTCAGAAACGCTTACTCACCCTTGGCGGAGACAGAAATCACTTCAAAAACACGGGAAGACGGGTTCCTCTGAGCAAGCTGTGGCTTTTAGCCAGCCCCTGTGCCAAGGTGCCTCGTCAGGTTTATTTGCCCGGGGGGGGGAGGCTGTGCGGTGCCACAGGGTCACCCAGCAGCTCCAAAGCCCTCCCTCAGCTCAGGGACCAAAGGCTTTCGCCCTCTTCCATCACCAAAGCAACACAGTTTCACTCTTCCCTTTTTTTTTTAAAAAAACAAACTTGTGTTTAGCACTAAAGCTCACGTCCATCAAAAAGGTAACAGGCTCCTAAAGGAAGGCGATAGCAACACTAAACTACAGTAACTGGAAAAAACACTAGTCTTACAGTATTCATCTTATAGTATTTATCAGAAATAAGGAAAAAATAAAAATCAGCCTTGGAAACGTGTCTCAGCTGAGGGGATTGAAACAAAGAGAAATAGTAGTGATGCTCCTTCAGACACATCCTACTCAAAAGCTGAAGGCAAAAAGCAGACACAGCCCTTGAACCCGAGCTACGGCCCGTCGCACGCCCTGGGGACAGTGCCAGCCGCACGGCGGGTTGTGTCCCCCCAGCCAAGGGGACAGGGAGCGACCAGATTCACCCCTGTGTCCCTGCAGGACCGAGGGGTCCTCGGGCTCAGGGACAGCCCACGGGCAGCACAGCTCTGACACAGCTCCGACAGCCTTCATCCCTCACACACCACTGCTCCAGGGCAGGTTCCTGCTCGCCTTCGTGAGGCTTGGCCTGGTCTTACCCTGGAAAATTAAATGGAAATTTGCTAAGTGCTTCCTATTAGTAAGGATCTGTCACCCTGGAAGGTCAGCATCCAAGAACATAATTGGAATTTTCACAGGCAATCAGTGAGCGCCTTTCTCCGCAATTACACACATAGCTAAACAAATTGCTCCAATTTATATGGTAAATCTGGTAAATTAGTGGTAACACAGCAAACTACAGTATCTATACATAACTGTATATGTACATAACACAACAGCTCCCATCCCTCCCGGGCTCCTCTGAGCTCTAAAAGGCGGTGTCACCGAGGAGGATGGGTTTTGGTGAGGCAGGAGGAAGGCAGGCTGTCCCCAATCCTCTCCGGGTCCAGGGACCCCCGGTCCCTCAGCCGTCCCCGCTGCTGCCGGCTTCGCCTGTTCCCACAGCCCCCCGGGGATGGAGCCTCCACAGGCTTTCCAGTGACGTTTCCTCTTCTTACCTTAAGAGATGCTCCCGAGCTCTTAGCCTAATTAAAAGGGAGCTCCTAATGACTAGTTTTATTCTGCCTAGACAAGAAGGGGAAGCCGTGGCTCTCTTTCTGCAATAGCCTCTAAGTGCTTGTGAGCAGAGAGCAGCTTGTCCTCCTCTCCCTGCAGCCCCCCTCCCCTCCCCACAGCCCCCCTCCTCTCCCCACAGCCCCCCTCCCGGCTGTGAAGCACTTCATCGTGTGAAAAATGGGTGTTTTGGCTTTTCATCCTGGTTTGGAAAGGAGCCTGTTAGACCTTCTGGGTTGTGCTCGAGGCAGAAATACTGCTCTCAGCTGGCTCCAGCTAAAGCCTTGTGCTGTGGTGTGCTGTGGTCCCCCCAGCCCAGCTCTGCCCCATCCCTCCTCACCCAGCTGAAGCTGCTCTGTGGGGAGCACTCATCCTGCTCGGTACCCGACCATGGGGCTCCCGGGAGCCAGGCAGGCAGACCCAGCCAGCGACGTGCTTCGCTCAGATTTATTCCAAGAACAGCATTTCCTCCAGTAAAACTCTCATCTCTTTCCTGCTCCTCCTCCCCGTGTTACGAGCTGCTCCTGACACTCCAGCCTTTGTTCGTCTCCCCTCTGCACTGGTCATTAAGTTGGCCAGCTTTCATTTTTTCCCCCTTGTCATGTGAAGAACAGTGTTTTTTGCTTCAGTGTCAAAATCCCTGCAAACCTGATGGGATCCCCATCCCTGGAGGGGTTCAAGGCCAGGCTGGATGGGGCTTGGAGCAACCTGCTGCAGT
>JAOTQQ010000002.1:20862902-20910762 GCA_026546715.1 Gallinago undulata | reverse complement strand
GAAGCTGTGGCTGCCCCATCCCTGGAGGGGTTCAAGGCCAGGCTGGAGGGGGCTTGGAGCAACCTGGGCTGGTGGGACTGGATGGGCTTTAAGGTCCCTTCCAACTCTACCCATTCTATGATTTTATGAACTCAGACACGGAGAGGACCCACAGCACCACAAAGAGAAAAGACAGACCCCAGGAGCGATGCAGCTCGTCCCATTGCTGCCCGTCAGCACACCCCAGGAGTTTGAAGGATGCCCATCAGAGTCCCCCCGTGGACCCAGTTCAATCAGAGCTTTTATTCCTCCCGGGTCAGTGAGCGGAGGCAGCTCTTTGCCATCCAAGGGCAAACACCCACCCGATTCTGCCCAAAGTGTTAGGAATAAGAAAATTGCACGAGGTGTCTTTGCTTTGGTGGCCAAACTCCTCCTTCTGTGTCATTTGTAGGGCTAGAAATTGCTGTGTCCTACTCCAGTAGTGCACTAATGGGGATTCGCTGGCTGTGTTGAAGAGATAACTTGTTGATAAAGCTTATTTTATCTAAACGAGCTATCTTGCAGGCTTTAATGTGAGGTAAATGGAAGGAAAAGACAGTGCTAGGGGAAATACAGAAGGCAGCCTGGAGAAAGGAAGGAGAGCAACACCCCCAGCACCCCGCTTTGACCTGGGGACAGGGAAGGTCGAGGCTGGCTGGGAATTGGTGGCATCATTGTGCTGCCTCTCGCAGACTCAGGACAGAGCTTCTCGGGAGGAAACAAAGCAGCATCCTCAGACAACGCTGGTTTATAGCAGAAACCCAGCCCCAAATAGAGAGAGACTGGCTGCACTCTGTGACCATACACCCTGTGCTTCCCTGCACCCACCTCTCAAACAGACAGGGCAAGGGAGGAGGAGTTTCCAGTCCAGAGGATTTAAGTTCTTCCCTTGAGCCAATATATTATTTTGCTCCTACTTCCTGGCTAATTTGTTTTGGATTTAAAATTACATGAAGGCATCCAAGTTTTCAACAGATTTCAGCTTGGATAATATTGCGGAAAATACACCTGAAATAGGAAAACGCCACAAAAATACATTTTTGAAAGCGCTGCAGTCTTTAGAACTGATACAAATGAAAACTCAAACACACGCCAGACACGTCCACATAGTGAGTAATGGTACGTGTCTTCCTCGTGTTGCCCTGGTTTGGAGTCACCCTAAGTGCACAAAAAAGAGCCTTTTCATGGGCCCTGGGCCAGGACAACGCTGATATTGTCAGGATGGAAGGAATAACAACCTGATATTGCAAGCAGAATATGCTGGTGACAAATATCGGTACTGCTGACGGCATTAAATTAGCGTTTCCCAACACTTTTTCTCACCTGTTTTTTTGCCTTTTCTGCTCGGCTGTACCTCCCCTTCCAACCATGGCATCTGCCGAAGAGGGGGAAACACTGAACTTCTGACAGTCCTAATCCTGGAGGGAAAAAAGAAAAAAGCAACATTTAGTGGTCCCTGTCATTGCAGAGAGAGGAAATCCGGGGTCACCAGGAGCCATTGCACGTGGCTTAATAGTCACGTACCATTTTGCACGTTGACTTGTGAAGAGTTGGTGGCAGAGAGAGGGGTGCTGTCCCTCCAGACTCCTCCTGCTAACGCAGTGCTGATAGACATGTCCTGGAGAAAACCCTTCCTTTGGGGAACATGAGCACCCTCCTGCTTAAATACGGGGAAGATCTGGACAAAGAACCATTCCACGTGTAAACAAAGTCTGCTGCTTACTTAAGAACGTTTTTTAAAAAAGCTGGATACGAACCAATCTTTGGGGAGAAGGATTGAGAACAACCCATTTCTCCAAGAGAAAAGGGGGCTGCTCTCATGCTTATTCAGCATCGTTCTTTATTGACACTGCCAGGTTTCAATAAGCGACCAGGAGCTGTGGGCTCAGCACCCCTCCAGCACAGAAGTCAGGGCCAGGCTATTTTAAGAAACGGCAAAGGATGCCCGGAAACACAAAGCTTGTTTCTCAGTCGTTGCAGACGTGGCTGGGGGCAGGGAGACACGAGACAGCCATATAAAGGCAAAGAAAGTCTATTGTAACCCCCGGGTGAGCTGAACCCCTGTCTGTGAGAAGGGTGTCAGCTCAGCCGGCCGCTGGCAGCTCCCTGTGCCCAGCGAGATTTCCCAAAGGAAAAGGAGGGGGTGTTTGTTCTGGCACCCAGGCTCCCCCAGCCCAGCCGAGAGCCCAGCTGGGTCTGCTCCACGGCCAGAACCATCTCCCTCCTGCCTCCTGTTCTCCCTCCTTTTCTTTTCGAAGAGGCAAAGACACATTGACAAGTCACACCCCAGACACACAACAACTCCTTGTCCCTCCCCAGCAGTGTTACCCAGGTGTTTACGTTACTGTGATTTATGAAGGAGCGCTGCAGCCAGCAGTGACACTGCCTGTAGCTGGGAGATGGACTGACACAGAGACACTCAAATAATCCAAATAATGTGAGTGATAAATCTGTTCTAAAACGTCTGTTAAATTCCCCTAAGTTACCTTATGTCCTGAGAAAATACAAAATAAAATCTGAGGTCTAGTAAAAAAAAAAAAATTAAAGGAGAAAAAAACCCATCACAAATAGCCTAGAGAAATTCCAAGTGAAAGCTTCCATGTCTCTCTCATTCTCCAGTTACAGATCTGGTTTATTAGGAGTGGCAGGAGACCCTGAAGGTGAGCGAAGGCAGCATCCCCGTGCAAAGAATGAGAGTGTTGGTACAAGCAGTGACTGGGGAAATCAGCCAGGGATCGGTTGTGCTGCATCAAAGTAGTAATTTCTTCTCCGTGGTTACAGCTACAGGCATGGAAGTGCTGACTGAATGCATGATTAAGCACAGCATCCCTGCTTATGTCATATATAATTAATAAGCTCTACGAGTAGAGTCAGCAACAAATAAACGGAGAAGAAATGGAAGGGCAAAAGGTAGACTGAGGATAAATACCTTTGTGCCACAAACCACACAAGCCTTGGTGCCCAGGAGACAAGGGAGGGAAAACCAGCAAGTTCCTTCTTTCTTTTGAACAAATGACATGAAAAATGACACAAGCTTTACTACAAAACCTCACTCCTATTGCACCTCTCACGTTTTGGTTGCGTGTCTGCGGTAGTACACACAAAAAACTCCACCAGGGAAGGAGGAGGAGAATACACAGCTCTCAGCAGAGCTGCCTGAACAGTTTGGGTTTAGGGTGATGGTTAACTCTTCAAATCAAATGTAAGAAAATGAACCCAGGCCTTTATAACTAATTTCATGGATATTTTAGCTCCGTAGCCCTGAGTTTTTGGCCAACGTCACAGACTGTTGAAGAAACTGGAGTTCAGTTACTGGTAGGAAGAATTCATGTGTATTAAAATATTGCAGTGTAAGAAATGCATTTTTAAAAAATACATCAGGAGGTGGAACCCATCAGCAGCAGGGACTGGGCACGGAGAGGCCAGGAGGGGAGCGATGGGGAGAGCAAACACCCTGTGGGTAACCCCAACAGGGGCTTCCAGCCCCCTCCGGCAGCCAACAGCGCAAAGCAAGAACCCATGGACCTGGAATCCTGTGCAGAGCGACGTCCCCCCGAGGCACGGGCTGCTGGAGAGACAGATTTCACCTTCCCAAACGTGCCCTCTGAGCTGAGCTCCCTGCATTTCAATCAATACCCACAAACACGATGCTGAATGAATCCTGACTCCGAAACCAAACCCACCCACAGCAGAAGGCAAGGGGGCCGTCCACGGGAACAAATGTACATTATTGCCTTAAAAGCTGCAGCCTGAAGGAAGGAATAGCAAAGTGCTTTCAGTGCTGGGGAAAGCTCTCCTTTCACTGGACAGGCTGCCCCAGGAGTTGGAATTGGGGAAGGAGCGATGCAGCACAGACACCAGTGAGCACCACCCAGCTCCGCTCCTGGGAAAGCGTCACCCTTTGCTCGCCCTTGACATAATGATTGAACTGAAGGAAAATAACTCCCCTTCTTAAACTCTCCAAGATATTAATCATTAAAAAAATTAAAACTTCTCCGTTAAAGGAATAAAATTAAGTTTTTGCAACCAGAAAAATTCTGTAGAACTACTGTACAAGAATGTAGATTTTTCTCTTCCACTAATCACCAGATTTTGCCCGTGCTCATCTGTATTTTACACAGGTCATCCATCACCCACTACAAACATCAGATCATAAATACTGACTCCCAAAAGAAAAATGGTAAATGAAACCTTGCTGCTGTAGAACATAAAAACTCCTGAAACACACAATAAAACCATATATATATAATCTTATTCTTACACATAGAGGCCAGCCCTGCAGCAGGGCCCAGAGCTGAACTCACATTAAGTGCTGCCCAATTGACACGAACTTCTCCGACCCTTCCAGAGCTTAATGAGCGACTGCTCTGCCAAAGTCCCCAAAACCCTCCATCTTCCTTGACCTCAGGGTTCTCTTCTGAATGTAGTTTGTGGAACAAGTTGGTTTTGAGTCAAATATCTGTCCTACAGCTAAGCACACACTGGCCATACCAAACCGTAATAACCCTTGCCATACCTGTTCCCTTGTTACATTTTACACGAAGGCATTGGGCTTTAAAGATTTTAATAAGAATTCAATTAACAATTTGGGAGGTGCAGATCTCTGGGGGGCCCAGTTTTACTCATTAATTTAACAACAAACCCCACTTGATTATGAATTGGAACACGACTAATGCCAGTGAAAGGGCTGTGGCAGTCCAAGCCGTCCCGTTATCATCCCCCTAAACACTACGAATCTTCAGAAGTGCAAGGAACTTCAACACCACAAACAGCAGCACAGATCCTGAAGAAGCAAAAAATAAGTAAGTCCGAAGAGAATGGAAAATTACTTCATCCAAACAAAAAAAAAAAAAAGCAGTTTTCTTAGGAGAGATCTAGGTGCTCTAGAAGGAAAACCACACAGTCTCTCAGTCTGCGTCAGGATGTGACGAGAGAGGCTTTGAGACACCTTGAACACTTCAGTATTTTCAGGGGAGGATTCTGAAAGATTAGTAAATACCACAGGTATGTAAAATAACAACAAATGCAGCTTTTGCTTTTGGAGCAAGTCAATGGGTACCAACACCAACTATAACAAAAGAGAGGGAACCTCACCGTGGTTGGCCAAGAAATCCAGAGGAAATACCGCATCTCCGTGTTTCCTGCACCTTGTGCTCTTCCAACTGGGGACCAGGTAAGGCAGGGGTTCCAACCTCTTTCTAGGCATCAGTCCGGAGGCTCTTGACTCTTCCGTTTGGCAAAGTCTCTCACTGATCCCAATCCACACTGGGGAACTCTCCATGGAAAGAGAAGACCTTGTCAAAACCCCATGCTGGGCAGAAGCAACTGCTTCTCCCTCCTCCACATCCATTTGCAAGAAGCCAATTTATAATTGCTGATTTTTGGGAATCTGCAGTAATTTGTGATATCCACTTAACTATTTTCTTCATTATTTGTACTTAAAATATCTAGGGTAAATTAAAGAGGAAAGTCCAACATTAAGCGGTTTCAATCCTCATCTTTGCTGCCATCTGTAGGTAACTTGCATGGTACGAAGGAGGGAAGCAGCACGTTGGAAGCTGGTCAGATGTTGGACCCGCACCCATGAGAAAACACCATGTTCTTCCCTGCCCCCCCCCGACTTCCACAGTAAAATCAGTCAGAAAAAGATAAAACATACGCTTACTTGGCTCCCTCTCTCATTGTACAAAGTGAACCTGCAACTGAGGAAATAAAATACTGAAAACGAAGCGGAGGATCTGTGCTGTTTTAACAGCATTGCTACCTCGTGGTATGCACTGCAACACCTGGAATTTTGACTATAAATATGGAATATTCTGGGTACACGCCTGGCAGGTGAAACTCAGTCTCTTTCTCAGTGAGCCATTCCATGTCGTAGCAAAACTGTTACTGTAAAGAGAACTTTTCAGAAGAAAAATAAGACAAAAGCAGGTATGTTCATAATTTTCAAACCCATTATGATCAGTTTTGGAAATCTGAAATTAAACAAGCGAGGCCAGAAGTTGAAATATTTGATTTAATGACTGCACAATTTCAATACATAAAAATAGATACTTACTAATGAACAAGTTTATACAAACCAGATTTCTTCTGTACGGTACAAAACAATAATGGAGATAAAAAAAAAGTACTTGCTGGATTACAGGGCAGGACAAAAGAACAACAAAACATCGTTGAGGAAAAGTTTTAAAATTATCAGAGGCTTATTTCATAAATACAGTGCAATGCTTTCATTTAACAAATACAAAATTTACTATTTCATTTATCAACATCAGGAAATATATAAAATGTCATCGAATGACAATCTTATTTAAAAACTGATGCAAATACAATAGCCTTTTAGAATTCTGAGGTAATATCATACAGTAAATCAAAAAAGCTTCAATAAATAAAACTAAACCCAAGGCAAAGTGCAATTCATTGAAAATAAGAAGATAAAGCTTTTAACAATAATAGATAAATAGTTATTAAAAGTGGGCATAAAAAAATAATTTTGGCTATTTTGCCGTGTTTTCAGATACACTGTATAGTTATTTATTCCTCAGCCAACCTTCTATGGACACGATTCTCCAGAGAGGGGAAAGGAGGAGCTGTTTCTTCCTGGATTTCTTACCCACACTCAGCTGTTCGGAATTTAACATTGCTTGAACCGATCTAGTTCCTTCAGTGCAATGGTCAAAGTTTCATTTATTTCTTAATATCTGAAAATAAATTTTAATCTACAGGATTTCAAATCTCCATTTGGGAGAAACAGTGTAAAATGCACGGGTGTGAAGTGCTGCTTTCAGCGCGCCGTGCTAGCCCAGCTTTGTTCCAGGCTGAAGTCAACGGAAATTTCATTATTGGTTTCAAGGAGAACACAATGAATACAGTGCCAAATATTTTAAAATATCCTACTGTATCTCTGTTTCATAAAACAGTTTAATCACCAGTACCTTCTCTAGAAAATAGAACAAAATAAAATTTGCACTTGGCTATTGAAGAAAATCCACAACATCTTTGAAACTACAGATTGCACAGATTAATTTGTTCATCGTCTGTAGATCTGCTGGTTATATGTAAATAATACAGAGAGGGCAGACAAGAATAATAGAACATTTTACTCTTCCTGCAATTAAGTAATTCAGTATGGACACCACAAGACATTCAGGCATCCATGTCCCAGCAGGAGTCATGGGGACACTGACAAATTGGATGCTGAAGTGTCTTGAACGATCTGGGCCTCATTCAGCTGAAAGAAAAATCTATAGAACACACAGCAGCTATTCATATTTTAAAAAAATACTGTACTGCATGCTAATAAATTCTTTCCATTTAAGGTATAAAACCCAGACTTACATCTGCAATTTAGAACCAGTTTCCTTCCCAGCTCCTAATTCACTAACTCGGAGCAGGCACACCAAGAATTCTTGTCATGTAGTTTGTGCAGTGAAAACCACAAAACACTGTCTTTAAATGCTGACTTTTCAAGTTAATGAAAGTTTCAACATTCTTCTGAAATGTTATTGTATTCACTTTTGTCACAGCTTATTTAAAGAGTTTCCAACAAAGCTGCTGAAATAAATGATAGCGTGATACAGGGCATTAGTTTGCCACATGTTGTAGATTTCATTCGTTCCTGAAACATTTCCCCATATGTGTAATTTTTTTAAATTTTTGTTTTGTTTTGTTTACTATAACGCTATAGTAGATCTACTTAGCTAGCTGTCAAAGAATGAACTCAATTAATGCTTAATACCTGTAGTTTGAACTTGAATCCCCTCAAGCTGAAAAAAGTACCTTTTGACGCCCTTGTACAGTCAAGCCCGTTGATCTGTAAAAGCTGAATATAGAACATCTAAAACCTTTTATTCATAAAAAATAAATTTTTAGCAGTAAATGGCACTATCAAAACCCTATTTGTTCACAGGCAGTTATTTACATGCTTCCTAGACAGCCTGTTTCATTGAAAAAGAAAACCAGAATATTAAAACTGCATACATTTTATAAAGACTAAAATTCCTATTTGCCGTTGTGAAAATATGGCTACATGCTCTACCTTATATTTCTTCTATTATTCATGTTAATTGAAAACATTCTACCACTGGGATTAGCTAATAAAGAAATATTCTGTATATCATCTCCCAGTGGGATAACTGTGATGTAAAGAAATTACAATTAATGATAAAGTGCTATTAAGAAAAAAAGAGAAACAAACTATAACTTAGAAATTGTCTTAGTCAGGTTACAGGATTTTTTTGTTGTATGAAGAAAGCTATTTTCTGTGACAAAGCAAGCAGTAAATGTATTGCCATTCAGGAATAAACACATTTATATTTAATTTAAAAAAAATATCTCTAAGTTGGGTAAGACTGGCACATTATCAAGAGACGTAACAACAAAAAGCTTAAAAGGCACAATCAGAAGAGAGTGAATGCTACATAAAAATGCTGTTCTTGAAGTATTTAATTTTATTCCAGGCCAAACCCCTCTGCATTTGAAATTCCAATGATCAACTTCTGCTTCAGTTCCTTTTTGTTCTTGTAAGGAGGGAGACAAAGCTGGTTGAAGCAGGTGTGGGCCACGGGTAACCTAAAGAGATTGAAGAAAAAACCCCAAACAACCCCATTTAATACCACCACAACAGGGGCAGAACGCTGCCAACCACCTACACCTTTTCAGTTAAATATTGCTGGGAGAGGAATCCCTGCGAAGGGAACGCTCCCCTGGTGCTGTTGGTTCAGGTTCTGTAGCACCTCGGGTAAATTTCTTTCCATGCAACGCCCCTCCTCTGCCCTTTCTTTTTTTTTTTTTAAGTTGGAAACATTTCCTTCTAGGTTTTGCAAGCTCCAAGGTATCACATGACTTCAAAATCAGTTTTTATCTAAATACAAGTATTTTAAAAAAAAATTCAGAAAAACTACTTACCAATTAGTGGATGTTTCACTCTTTGAAATCTTGAAATTCAAGTCAGCCATTCCTCCCACAGGTACTCTATCACTTCCCGTAGCAAAGTGGAGCAGCTTCTTCTGAAGGTCAAGAGAAAATCCAAGTACTACATCCCAAAAGTATCTATGTTCAGCACAGAGGGAGAAGAAAACAGTGTAAGATGCAGTATGAGGATAATACAACTGCAAGTACTACATGATAAATGTCATTTACTGGTGTTTAATTAATGTAATATATAGGACCTCAGCAGTATTCCAATATGCAAGGTTAAATAAACTCCTAAGGAGTCAAAGTCTCGTTAAATGACGCCCAAACCCACTTTTCTATGAAAAATATAATTGTTCTACTTACTAATGTAAATGTCCTTAGTATCAAATAGAATTGGAAGAGAAAAAAAAACATTTTTAGAAGATTGGATAATGAAGGCTCAGATTTTGCTAGGCAGGAGTTGAAGGTACTCTTTTAAACTATTTCAATCTGATCATAACCTTTTAGAAGTACTCAGCAACTCATTATGCCATTAAGGATCTAATTCTTCCTACTTACAGTGATTTAACAGCATCTTTACCTTATTTGGAAATCAGTTTTTAAAACTTCAGTCATTCTCCGATTATCCTTGAAGAGATTATTCCCAACAGCCTGCCATTTTAGGATGTTTTTAAACTCAGTCATCTGAAAAAAAAAACAAACAAACAAACCAAAAAAAGAAGCCTACCGAATAGTAAGGTCAGTTTTTTGGTAGCCCTCGTACTGGGTGCTTCGCTGTAACGCGGACATGTCCAGCTCCGGGCTGCCACACACCAGGATTTCAACCTCCTCTGGACGAAGCAGCTGCCAAGAATTAAGGATAAAAGATTTAATTTTTTAAAAAGACAAGAAATTACTCTACTAGAGTCAAATTAAATTTTCCTTTCGGCATTACAGAAAAATTAACAGAATATCATTTAGTGTAAATCTAGATCTTAGTTACATACTGTTTTATAGAAAAATGAATTCCACAGTACTTTAGAATCACAGAATCATAGAATTGTCTAGGGTGGAAGGGACCTTCAAGATCATCTAGTCCAACCATCAACCTAACTCTGACAAAAAAAAATAAGAAATAGGAAATAATTACTAAGCCATATTCCTGAGGACCTTTTTTTTTTTTTTTGAACGCCTCCAGGGCTGGGGCCTCAAGCACTGCCCTGGGCAGCCCATTCCAGTGCCCAATAACCCTTTCCTAACATCCAATCTAAACCTCCCCTCGTGCAACTTGAAAGAAGTTCAAGAAGAACTTTGCTTTTTACTATGTACAGTAGTAAAAGATTCTTCAAAGTACTGTATAACATCATACTTTAGCGTATTTCTTTTGTTCTTCCCTTCTTTTCTGTTCTTACATTTATTACCCTGACTCGCTTGTCATCCGATTAGATCACAAGCAGATCAGGAAAAAGATTAAGTTTGTCCGTATGGACTTTGGAGGTCAGGACCTGGTCCCACCTTTGGTTACAACAGCTTAATTTACATGTAGAGTCCCAGTGTAGGCTAATGAGCAGCAGCCACCCACAGACCCTGTCTCTCTCAGACCAAGTCAACTTGGGGGGCTTTATCTATCTTTCAGTGGAATGCCACAGCTAACAGTCCAGTACCTGTTTATTTTCTTCTTACGTTGCATTAATCAACTCCATTGATCACCCAAGACTATTCACGAATCCTAAAAATCTCCCAGCTTAATTTAATTTAGATAAACCACTGTCACATATTTGCAAGAGAAGAGTCCCATTTCACTTCCTTCTTACCAGTAACGCGTACGAAGCGCAGACGCTGTGAAACCCATAATAGAAAGCTGCAAATTGTTTGTAGATTGATTTGTTGAGAAGAAAATCAACGTAGAGCTGCACATATTCTGATAAAGGAACACATTTTATTTTGTTACATCATAATAATTTCAAATCTCTCAAATTATACTGAATTAAGGGAAATATATGGGTTTCGTTTTAGATACTATTAAATTGGTAGGTACACCAGAAAGGACTACGGTCATTTCATTTTCATGCTTTGTTAATGAAAACCTTCGCTTATAAGAATGAAAAAAGGACAAACTTAAATCTGCCAAATATATGTAGTTAATATGTACTGAAGTACCTTTCCTATTCTGATTTGTGACTGGAATTTTATCTCCATTTGGCTTTAAGTTGTAAGATTTTATAACACCAAATTCTTCCTGAAAAACCTGGAGAAGAGAAGTCAAAGTCAGTACTGGAAAATAAATTCATATACTCACAAACTATAAAGCTTGGATTTATTATTTCTTGTAATTCCCCTGTCTCTCCAGCACACACTGTAATTCTGAGGGGTTTTTAAAAGTTAAATATTACAATTTTCAACAAATTGCTCAAGAAATTGGTATTTAAAGCAGAAAAACCGACCCTGTTACACAGTGGCGTATCAAACTGACCTGCAGGCTCCACAGCTACAGAGTTTTTTCATACAAATGAACAATTTAGGAGCATCAAATATAATTAAGATGGTATTTGTTCCCCTGCAGCTCACCTAGGAACTCAAAAGTACCCACTTTACAAAAATTCTCACACGGTCTGACAACAGGCAATTCAAAGCTGAGGATGAAAAGGTCAGTACTAGTCCCCCACACACCGTAGAGCAGCCTGAAATTTTACTAACTAGCATGTGTGGTGTAAAACAATGACTACACGAAAAGGGCTTTCTTGATGGAAGTAGCAGTTGGATGTGCAGGTCAGGCTGCAGTTCCAGGGAGAGTTCCTGGAAAAAGCCTATAAATTACCCAGAGTGAGCCTTGACGGGTCTGGGCTAGAGAGAAAAGGGGCTGTTTTGCAGCCAGGTGAATTCCAGAGACCCCGTCACCCACTGAAGGTGACCGTGTCTGAGCGAGCAACGGGCTGGGAACACCCCGGCAGCTGGAGTCTCGGAGCAGGCTCCGATGCCCGGGCCCTTATATTCCCAACCATCAGCAATCCGCTGCAGAAACACTGGTTAAAATCAAAATCAAAAATATATATAAAAAATAATCACCAAACGAGTTCAAGAATCACTTATAACTGTATATTTTATGACCTGGAAGGTTGAGTAAAAATCCTCTTCAACATTGCCTTCATAGCAGAGAAGTTCACTCAGTCCGTGGGCCAGTTCCTACAATAAGAGTAAAAAAAACTCTGTAGTGAATTTACAAAACTGAGCGTGGTGCTTTCAAGGATGTGCCAGAATCATTCCTGGACAGAAAGTATCTTGGAAAAAGTTGCACATTCAAAATGCAACTTAATTAAAATTCAATGCTTAATTTATGTGTTTGTATACATATTTATTTATTTTTATTTCAGCATAAACGGCTACATTTTTCCTTTTACTACTGAAAGTGTCTAGAATGCTCGTATCAGATTTTGGTATTCTACCTTCAAGTAAATCACCAAAAATTCTGCTATGCTGGAAAACAGGAAATTTCTGTTTTCAACAGAAGGAGACTTTACCAGCCTGTGCTGCAAAAGGTTGTTTTCAAACATTTTATAATTAACAAACATAATACTTACGGGCATAATCTGAAACAGGTCATCTAACGTGACGTTGCAAACGCCTACGAGCGCGTTGTGATCACAGGGAACAATGGGAGGACTCAGTAATTTCTTGTAGCAGCACGGCGGGAAGCGAATATCCAAGGTGATGCTATTATATACTGCAAGGCCCATAAGCTGGACACGCCAAACGTTAAGGGCAAACCCCACACATTATTATTACAGTTAATATTTTAAGTAACTTGGAAAAAATATTTTAAGATTCTATCCAGCATACTCTAATAGATGTTAAAGAAATAGAAAAAAAAGGAATTTGTTTCATTTTTTTGGACTGACAATTTTAAATGCAGTTTTGTATTACAACTCAATAGTAGTTAAAATGGCTAAATGGTGCACATTTACAGAACACTCGAGGATCTCCATCATAATATTCCATATAAGCATTTCTAGAATCATTTGTTCTAAAATATTATTATGAAAACATTTTTTAAAGAGAACTGTAGAAATATATCTTTTAATCCAAAAATTCTAGAGAGCTTAATACAGGAATTTTTCTTTTAAATAAGCCTAAAAGCATGAAGTCAAATCTGCACTGGTACTACAGCTCATCAGTTAGCACATATAAGCGTGTCTTGTGAAACAAATTTGAAATTATTCCAGAAATTGGGAGAATCCAGTTCATGATTCAGCTTCTCACTAGACAGAATAGTTCCGTTGGAAGAAACCTACAACAATCACAACTGCAATTTATAAAACAGGGACACCATCCTCTCATCTTAGTGGAGTTATAAGTATTTATTATCATTAACAATTTGCCTGAGGACCTCATAAATGAGCACAACGGAAAACCTAGGAAATAAACTCAAAATAACATGTGGCTTCCATTCAGTTAAAAAAGTGCCACATACTGATCAGCACAGATTTACACGAAATATTAATGTGCACAGACTCACCGAATGACACTCATAAGGACATAAAAAAATTACAACATGCACAGAGTTGGATGTTTAATCTTCATTCTAGTATTCACTGACTGTAAACATACCCAGACCCCCCCATTTTCTTCCTATTTTTAGCTCACTTGCTTGAAGGACACTTGTTCCACGTGGAGCACACCTGTACACACAGTGTCTGAGCAAGCTCTCATCGGTGCCTCCTTTCACTCCCCTCCCAAGCCAAGGGACGGCCAGGAAAGGATACGGCTCCCACCAGCCGGAACTCGGAATAGTTGTCGCACTTGAAGCTGCTGAACCAGTGGCAGTGGGAGTCCTTGTGGTAGGTGAACATGCCTGCGGGACAGCCACGGGCACATCGGCGGCGTGAGGCCAGAAAACGCAGCACGAGAAGGGAGAGGCAAAGGTGGCCGGTGACAAACACCACATTCGGCCCTATCTCCACTTGAACATTTGCTAAACCACCTACTCCAGAGGCTGCTACGCCTCTCTTCCCACTTTGGAACAGGAGTATCACATTCCAATTACAACCAAACAGCTAAACAGCTGATTCTTACTCTTAAATCCAAACACACGAATGCAAACACACACTTGGGTGAATTCTAGGCAGCTTCCAAGGGCAGACAAGAGTCAGTGTTTCAATGGCCTGCAGAGCTTTTGCTTATTCTTCTGAGCTTGTCGGTAGGTCTAACAATTCACTAGCACTTTTCTAGAAAACTCAGGAGTTTTCTCCTCAGAAGAGAAATGGAAACAACCCTGCCAAAGGCCTGATTGCATTTCAGTTATAACAGATTTAAATTATCCTTGCCCTACTCCACAAAAGAGCCAATGGTCTTCTCCCATCTGCCTACAGGTAAATCAAGATCTGCCTCTGCATAAGGATTATCAATTAGTAATGCTCTGCCTCATACTGGATTAATGAAGAATTCACATGCACAGCTGTTTTGATAATTTAAAGCGAACAAGTTCTCACATGGTACTTCAGAATGTTTATGAGGACTCACCATAATCTGGGTGAAAAATCTGGCGAATCAGAAGAAGAAACCATTCTTTTGTCAGGCCGCCCATATCGAGACCAGCTTCCCCTACAAATGTGACTTTCAACTTCTTTTTCAGATCCGCCCTCTTCCTTGCTAGCTGTTGCAAAACAGGTAGGGAAGAAGAAAAAGAAGATTTCCCATAATATCACTATCTCTAGCCACAGAGGACACAGCTCTGTCTCAACTGTTTTTGCTTTATTTAAACTAGTAATTTGTGTCATCTCCTACTACTAGGTCAAGACTTTATTAAAACAGTGATTGAATTGCAGAAGTGAGATGGTGACAGCTGCCTGACATCATCAAGCCCCTTGCCCATGGTGCCGCTCTCCAGGCTGGAGAAGAATTAGGTGGTTTGCAATCAGACATTTAATGAGCCTCTACATACAGCAAATTGAGTCTGTCTGCAATATTTTGGACCTATGGAAGTTTTTACCTACACAGAAGGTATTCTGCCAGGAATAAGCGATAGATTAAAAAAAAATTAGACATCCCTTGGAGATATTTAGAAATCAGGAGATAGCTAAGACTGTCAATATTTGGACACTGTTCTGTTCAGCACAAGATATCAGCCAGCAAGTACCTGCTGTTTCGTAAAACTGGTTTTTAGACAATGGTAACAAGCTCTTTTTTTTCCCTTTGTCATCATCCAGGCATGTGAAAGACCTGCAAAGAAGACTACGGCCTTTCACAATTAGCAGTGATCTTTTGGATCAAGTCGCTATACAGTTTTTCTTTAAATCATTAATTACTGGCCAGCTCCAGAGACAGTGTTTAAACCAGTCGGGGGGGATACATGTGAAAATGATTTCTATGTTGGCTGCTCAAGTAAATTCCTGTTGCACAAGTTTTATAACTATAGGTATTTGTATTACTTGACACAAACTTTATTAGCTGCAGTGATTTTCCTTTGCAAACTGATGTTTTTAAACCTGATATACAAATAATACATCTTTCCCCTACCTTCCATTCCCCACACCTTGAGACTACGGATAATAGAATGCATTCTTACTCATGCCTGAGAGGGGTAGAAGAAAATAATAAGTAGCCAAAAAATTAGAAAGTAGATAAGAAAAAATAAGTAGCCAAAATATTCTCCTATCAGAGGTCTGGAAGTTGCTCTCGATTACTTCAGTGTGGTAAAACCCCCAAGCCTGACAGTGCCCAAGAGAAAGCAGAACCGCCACCGCCAGTTCTGTCTTAGGAGACAAGGCCACGAGAGACAAGCTTTAATCCAGCAAAAAGAAGTTTAAACTTATGTTTTCTGAACACGAGCGGAGTTAGTTTGGGCTGCTTTTCACCACTTCGAATTATTTTTCAATACCATCAGGCTGGTTTTAGTCATGAGAAAGAGTAGGGAACTAGATTTCACTAAATGTTAATTAGCAAGGATCAGTGGATACTGAAGAATTGCCTACTTTAATTGACATACCCGTTTCATTTCTAAAGAAGAATGTGAAAAATGAGTTAAATCAAGACAAGAACTTAAGGATAGCCTAGAATAATTCTTATAGGGTAGAGAAGTTATTGAAAGAGGAGAATAAAAATATTCCAAGAATTAGAACAGAACAAACTCATCAGCGATTAGTCATGTACTATTCATGCTCCTTCTACGGAACCAAGTCCCACATAACCTGGTAATTACGCACTGTCTTCCTTCAGACTAAAACCACAGACACAAATACACACCGTGGGACATGTGAATGTGTGTGTTTCTTATGGGTTTAGTTATGGGGCACTAGGAAGGTGAAAAATAAACTTCAGAAGGTCTACCCTAAGCCACCCTGCAGCACTGCCACTGTGTTGCAGTTGTTTTTATTTAGTATTACACAGGTACATCCCCAATCTCTCGGTACAGAAAGATTTAACTATGACTTATCAACTCAAATCTAAGTGCAGTAGCTACTCACAGCAACACACCATTTAATTAAATTTTTTGTTACCTCATCAAGTGAGTCACTAACAAGGTGCGTCCTCCTCACTTTCACATTTAGGAACAACATATTCATGTCAGGTTTCTGTCTGCGAGAGACTTTATCCACAAGGCTTTGCTATGTGAACAAAAAACAAACATCATACATGCAGCATCCTCATTTAAAACCCCAAAGTGCTGCGCTCGTTAAACGTAAAAGTCCTTAGTATCCTGCGTTAATGACACCACCTTAATATGACAGCTGCTTCAGTAGCTTCTAAGAGATGAAGAGCAATCTATTATGACTGCATATGGCATTTACACCAGATTTGAACTAACTTATCAGGAAAGCAGTACCACCAAGCACCTGGAGACAGAGGCAGAGAAAGCCCCTCTTGCACCAGAGGAGGCTGCCCAGCAGCAGTGGGATTCATGAACATGCAGATGGCATCTTGGTCTTCCTGTGACAATGTATCTTCACAGAATAAAATAGGAAGCAGTCCAAAATTATCACGGACATTTTCTTCCTTAAATTATCTTGTTAATTTAACATGCTAGCACATTATGCTGGTTTCTCAAGAGAAAAAAAAATAGATTACTGTAACTCTTTCTCCCCAACACTGGTACTTTTAAGCATCCTGAAACTAAGCAATTAAAATAAAAAAGTATCGAGAGAACCCAGCATACTCATTTGTAGACCAGTAATAGTAAAATGGCTCAAGTTCCTTTTCAGGGTCATCCAAACTACTAGAATTTGTCATGAAAGGCTGTATGCAGTATCAGCCTAACAAAATCTTGCAAAACACCAATGGATGAGACACAAACATTTATCGCTGACTTACCCGTGCAATACTTATCATCTGCTGTTCTGAGTCCCTTTGAATAATCACTTTTTTTGCTGCTATAGAAATAATAAATGGGTATTGGCAGAAAGAAAACCTAAAAAGAGAAAAGATAAAAAACGTATCCCTTTTAGCATCTAGCATATTATTTTCTTTTTTAGGAATACAGGAGTGAATCTTTGCATTATCATCCAGTAACTTCCCTCCACTGACAGCAATTTGTGAATAGCTGCTGGGTTTTTTGAGTAGACACTCAATTCAGCAGAATAAGCTGCTATTTTCAAACGCTACCAGAAATTGTAATTAGTAATAAAAAAGAGCTTTATTGAAGGTAAATTTTGTTTTCATTATGAATAGGCCTAATAAACAATCATCTGCTTTAAATACTAAGTTTTAATTGCTACACTGAATTAGAAAAAAACAATAATATTTTATTAAATACAAGAAAGACAGCGCTGTCACTGCGGCAGTCTTACATCCACAGTAGCAACATTTTGGGTTTGGCTTATTTGCTGCAGAATTGATTTTCAAAGGCACTGATTTTCTACAGGTCCCATCGTTACAAGTGCTTAGGACTTCTAAAATACCACAGCCATATTCCACTGCAATCAAATACAAACAATTCTGAGAAGCTTCAGAAACCATCAAGGTAAAAGATTTTTTTTCGTTACTGGTTACTTTGGTAATTTCTTGGTTGATTTAGCTTATGCATCACCTAGCAGAATTTTAAATTGAAATACCCAGAGCTCTAGAGTCTACGCGTGCATCTCCAACCCACACCTCATGTACACCCTGAATCATGCCACTGAGAAGCTCTGGTTTCTAATAGCTTTAAGAAAGAGAGGAAAATGAGGAAAAATAGTCTCTTGGTCTCCTGGAAATCCTAAGGGTAAGTATACCACATATACACACACTATAGATACACTATGTTTAAGATAGATATACGTAGCATAGCTATGGTGCTTTGGAACGCTACTGAAAAAGAAACACCCAGTTACTCCCCTTACCTGTGAGAATTTCCATAACATTGCCAGTTATGATACTCTTCCATAAGATCAATATGATCAAGTGTAGAGTTATAGAAATCAGTGTATGAAATAACAGGAGGACTGACCAGACTATTTGCAGCATCTACAAAGAAAACACCAAAGTCTTTTAAAACACTGCTCTGATTTGACAGGTCTGTTTTCTAGGCATCCCGAGCACCAGGGACTTCAGACACTACGCCAAATCAGCTACTGGTAACGTCGTCTCAGCTACAGAACTACAACATAACACAGATTAATTGCTGTAGAAAATAGTAAATCCCCAGTTCAGCCCATTTACAACAAGAAAACCTGTGTTTGACTCCAGCCCCCTTAATGACGTACACTAGGTAAGGCTTCATGGATAAAGAATGCCATGTTCTGCTGAAATCAATGAAAAAGCAGTTTGATAGAGGGATTTCTTAAATGCCGTCATTTACCTTCAGACATAGCTATGGATATAACACCCAGAAGCTTCCCAGTTAACCTTTACTTGTTTAAGCTTGTTACCTGCTTGCAAAAGGCACGGGAGAGGCACAAAACACACTATGCAAAGATATGCCTATTTCCTTAGGTAATTAATACACCATCTAGTCTCACCAGCACAAAAATTAAGTACTTGACCAAACAAAAGAAAACTAATTCACATTTCCGCTGCCTATCTCATCCTGTAACACCCACATAATGTCAAACAGCTAGTAAGTTTTCTCTATTTGCACTTAAACATAATCCAACTACGTTTAGTCAGAGAGGAAGCAGTGCATTTTGAATTACTAAACATCCCTTTTCCCAGAATTGAAGAATTAGCATCTCTGCCAGAGGTGAGTGGACAGCACACATCCTGGGTTCGGATGCACCGAGCCGTGCCTGAGCAGTGGCTCTGGGCAGGCAGGACCGTGCAGAAGGGTTCAGTAAAAGCTTTTCATTTGACAGCAAAACAAAAACATCCTCATTCCAACCCAAATTTTTGCTTGGTGTTTTCATTTTCTCCTAAGAAAGGAGAAAGGGATTTACCCCTCAAGAACAGGGGACTTCCCTTGAACCTCCCCTTTCCATCGTAAATGCCCTGATAACTAAGGCAGCGGGGAGGAGAGGGTTTGCATTTGCGATGGTCAGACCCGCTGTGCTCGGTGGTGAGCTGGACAGAGATTTACATTTTTTGGACTGAAGAGGCATATGCGTCGCCTGACTTCTCTCAAATGCTAAACACTTCTGTGGGGGTACGCTAGCTACAGAGGAAATTCTGCAATTACACATTTAAAACAGTTTCTCACATAAATCCAAGGGAAACCTTAACCATTGGTTAATTCTGGGGGTTTTTGTTTGAACGATCTTCAGTTGTTGTCATAGGAAAAGGATGCACAGCGTTTATTCTCTACTGGAAAAAAGGTAGGAAGGCTTACCAATAGAAGATTTTTTTTTCCTTACTCCTTTTTTTTTGCTTTCTACTTTTTTTTTTTTCATTTTATTGTAGCTTGTACCATGCCGCCAGCACTGTCAGTCTCCCCCAGAAGAGGAGAGGTATAAACTATCCCCCCCATACGCGTATATATACACACAAGTGTACATAAACATACATACACAGCTCAAGAAAAATACCTACTAAATAAAGCCAGGACTTTGGCTGCTGATGGGATCCACCAGGCACATTTCACCATAGGTGGAAACTCTTCAGGTTTTGCAGGAAAGAGGCGCAAGGAAATGAATTGCAGTAACCTGTCCACCAGCTGCTTGAACCTCCTCTGCGAAATCCTAACACAAACAGGCCACAGTCACTCTCATGTAAGCACTGACCACGTTAGAATTTATATTATTCAGTATTATTTAAAAAAAAAATAAATAAAACCAAACAAACATGCTTTTGTCCTATACATAAAAAAATCCCAAATACAAAGTCTGAAGAGCATGCTTTTAAATACTGCACCCAGCAATGCTCCTCAGAGCACCCCAACTATGCTTTTTAATGTCTGTGATTTTAAAAAAAAAAAAGCAATAGAATCATTATTTGTTCTTGACTTTTAGTAATCTAGAGAACAAAATAAAGAGAACAAAAATCCTTAGCTGTTTCCCTCTACTGCCTGAATACTGAGGAGTTCCAAGTTTATTTTGAGATACTTGGTCCTATTGAATATAGAGTGGAAAGTACTTCATATGCTTGTGACGAGCAAATTTTAAATCCTGGGCTGCACCTCT
This sequence comes from Gallinago undulata, assembly GCA_026546715.1. Classification (NCBI taxonomy): domain Eukaryota; kingdom Metazoa; phylum Chordata; class Aves; order Charadriiformes; family Scolopacidae; genus Gallinago; species Gallinago undulata. The sequence continues at coordinate 20,890,327 of JAOTQQ010000002.1, read as the reverse complement.
TCCATAGTATCACAACAATACACATATAGTGTAGATATGTTAAAGCATCCTTTTCTAAGTAAGAGCGCTCCTATTTTAATGGATTAGATTTTTAATGCAAGTTTTAAGATGAAAAACATCAATAGGCCTATTGCATCCAAGGGGGTAAGCCTTACTTGTAAACACCAGTTCAAATGAAATCACGTATTACCACAATTTTAAGCAAACTGAGACCTATCACAGGGCGGGGGGAGGGAAATATAATTCCCATCCTTGCAGAGAAGAAAACCCTTTATGAGCAGATTCTCCAGGAGAGAAGGGAATTGTGACTGTGGCCATTCAAACGTCCACCCCAGAGGCAGCTCTTTGCAGAGCCATGACACCAGCCTCCAGCCCCTCTCCGGGCACTCACCCCTACCGCTTGTGGAGAGGGGCTACTAGAATTAACTCAATTAACTAAACTCCAGTGCCTTAGCTACACTCTCTCCTCCCTCCCTCCCTCCACCACACTACGAAGCAGGGACTTCACCTCATTTGCAGTTTTCATCCAATACAGTAAAGTTACAGTATCTTTTGCAAATTATGCAAGATAAAACTTGATTTAAACAAAGATCATAAAGATGTTTGAATTAATAATGCCACTTAAACACATATCTAAAAATTTGCTTATATGTTATTTTGCATGTGTTATGGAACAATAACTTAGAGAAGTTATTTTGCAATCCAGGCTTTTTTGCATAAAGATATTAATTTTTATACATTATATACAGTTTGCATCTATAAATCAGTATCCCTTAGTGGACTATGTCCAAATGTACTTTGAAAACAACAAAACAACTTCTTTAGCTAATTAAATTAACTTCCATATAATTTATAAAACAGTCAACATCAATGGAAACACAGTAACAATTGTAGTCCTTTAATTTTCATTTTTAATTTTATTTTTTTTAATTTGATTTTTACTTTTTGGACCAGTGCACTAGGAAATGATGGTCAGCTTCTGTTAAGGCTGCTATCTGTCTTAGCAAGTGAGCATAGATGACATAAGTAGAAGTGTTACTAAATTGAGGATTCTGAAAAAGATTAAAAAAATGTGTTAGGTTAATAAACTGCAAAAAAAAAGGGAAAAAAGTTGTTAGGATTTTTTCTCATGTTTGTTGTTGCCAGTACAATTATGCAGGAAAAGAATTCACAAAATTGCTGTGACAGTGGTAAAACTATGGAAAAAAAATGATTTGCAACTTCTAGTCAAATAAAAAAAATACATACTTCTATATTGTAAAAGTATGATTTTATTTCCCCCCCCCAAAAGAAAGCCCACAGATAACAAAGGCAGTACTCAATGTATTTGTCTGGATTTTCATTTACTTTGTAGCACATAAATTGCATAAATCAAAGTGCTGTGGTTTCCATCTCAGTAATGAGGATTCTCACAGCTCCTGTCTTCCCCCACATCAATCCAAACTGATTTTCCCTCTTTCCCATGAGCTCACATGTTCCCACTTTTCAGCAGGACATACTCCTTATAGCTCGGGGTGAGTGTACTGCCCCAGAGAAGGAAACTGTCTCAGAAAATTAAATTGCCATCTGATCTTCTCCAATAACAGCAGAAACCTCTCCTTGGGTGGAGAGATCTTATCTACACTAGCAAAATTTACAGGGGAAATTTGCTATAAATGTAAATCACCTATAGTAGCAAAGGCCATAGGTTACCACAGAGATAAATCAACGTAAGCCAGTCTGCTGGTTAAAACACAACACTGGAGAAAGTTATAGCAAGATAAAAAAGTTGATATACTGAAACTTTCTGGGAAGATGAGTTACAGCATACCAGTAAAGCAAATCTGGGAATAAGGAAGAAATAAGAAGAAATAACCTGCTAAAACATTTGTTCTTTCAACTCACAAAGTGACAGGAAGCAATTCCATGTCTGTAAGTTCATAGTTCTGATCTACACAACCTTCCCCACCAGCTCTCTCCCAATAAGCTCCCATTCCCACCATGCACATCCTACGCTTCTTCCATACGCTAAGACATCCCTAGAACAGCAAATTAAATGGGAAGTATCTCAGCTATACAAAGGATCTTGTTTGCATAGTATACTGGTTTATAGATTATAAATAAAGCAGACATACACTTAAGCAAAGATACTGTATTTTCCTTACCTGTAGAAGTATACAGTATGCTCTAAGATCATCTTTTGTCCGCGGCCTTTGAACAAGCGAAACAGAAGCAGAACCATACGTATACATCACATACATTAAGAGCCGTGAAATCATGCACCCTACGATCTGATTTTGCTTTGCCACTGCACGTAGAATACCATATTTAAGGATCTCCACCATTCTCAGAAACTGCAAAGGACAGTTAGAGATTCTGACAGCTCTCTGAAGGCAGGGGCCTATTTCAGCACTTGCCTTTTGTGGCATAACACGAGAGAGAAGGGGAAAAAAGGAGCTGGGTGACAGGGGAGTCACAACAAGGCGCTGTCTCTGGCTGTACCCTTTTGTGGATCAGACTCTGCACTCTCACTTCTGTGGCTTCTCACTGGAACATTGTCACCTCCAGACCTGTCTTTGGGTACCCCTTCCTGCGCCTGGCACTGCTCCTTCTATGCTGTGGCCACACACCAGCAGGACCATGAAATAAACTTCAGCTCCAGGAATTATCTGGGTTAAAGCATCCCAGTTGTTGCCGGGGGGTGGGCAGGAAGAATCTGTCTTACTCTGGATAAATTCCTTAATTTGTCTCACAGTTCAGATGCCCAAGATTGCCCTGGCAACGAGCAGCTGACATTTGGGAGGCTGGGGAAATGTATTTCTGGGGCTGGGTCTGTCCCTCAGGGTTCAGTGTCAGCTGATGGAGTTCAGGGTGTATTTCAGCAGGTTTGCCTGCCAAAATGAGACAAGTTCCTACAAGTTAAAGAAACTGTACAGAACAGAACATTTTCTTTCTTTGGCTAAAACAATAAAGGCAAAATGTGTAAGTGCTGGCACTGCACTAACGCAAACTGTTGTTATAAATTACCCTTTCCATTCTTGTAGCAGACCATTAATTACTCCTTTTAGGACTGACTTCTGAACATCTTGAGGCTGTGGAAAAAGGAGAGGAAAAAAAAAAAAATCATACTTGATGTAATGATACAGAGTCTCTACAAGAAATTGTACGAACAAGCGAGTTTGTTTTGCTAGTGCTTCAAGGCAGGTAAGAACTGGCTGAGTAGTGATGCTGAGCTGCTCAGTACCGTTCCTGGCAGCCCATCAGCTGAGCCTGGAGCAGTGCCAGCAGCAGCTTTCAACACTTCAAACAACTTAAAAACTGTAAAGAGACTTGCTGAATTACTCCCACCCTTTTCATACCAGGCACGGTACCGACTGTCTGCTGCCCCCATCCTCGCATCCTCCTTACTTCCCCCCACCCAGGGTCCCCTCGCAGCCACCTCACACCTTCCCAGTGCTTTTTGAGATCTATCACAGGGGAAACTGCGCAGCACCGGGAGGAAAAATTTCCTCCTCTTTTACTACAGCAGTTTTCACGATTCTATGGCAGTTCTCATGGGACCGTTTTAAGTATGTTTTGAGAGATTCTTCAGAAAGCCTGCCTATCTGAGAAAAAGTTTTGGTATAAATTGCTTCTTAGCATATTTTGCTTCTGAAATAATGTTACAATGTTATAAAACATTAATTCTTTTCTTCTACTTACAGTATTTAATAAGGCATCATAGACAACATTCACAAATTTGGCGTTGATTCCAGAGTCCTCGATGGTATTAAATGGAGAATTGGTGTCTTTCTGTAAGTTAGATAATACACAAAGAATTCTGGTTCTCAAAAGTTTTCAATATTGTAGCTGTCTTTGAAAAATAAAAGTTTAACAGCAAGTTTAAACAAAATACATACAGATGTAACTATTTTCCTCATTGAAACATAAGAATTTAAGTTACCTTTATTAATAAGGGAAAGATGAAGCCAAACAACAGTAATCCTACACACTGGCAATAATCATGTAACTCCACTACCTTGTCATTCTATTTTAAAAATGTAAGAGAGTTTCAAATAGTAAAATACAAGGAATTTTCATCTTTCATCTTTGTTGTTGATCCATCATCAGACAAAAGCAGCAAAACACAAGCATTCAAAATTTGTTAAGTAACTCAAAGTCACAGATGATTTCCTCCAGGCTCCGGCCCCACTGTCCATATTAAACACCACAAGCCCGTTTTGCCCTGCAATAGGCAGGCAATATTCATTTAGCATGGACTCAGGAAGCTTTCAGACACAAATACGATATATTCCAAGGAAAAACAGTATGCCATCACTACACAAGAACTACTATACTGCTTAAGCCCATATCCCAAATTTTTTTAGGGACAGGGAGTTTGTTTCCAGATTTGCTCTGTATTGCCACATTAATATTAGCAAGCTTTTAACTGATTTTTCTGTGAACACTTTGAAGACACAAAGCCCTGTAAGTACTAAACAGTATTATAAATTATTTTCTACCTTAAATGCAGCATTTATCTCCAGGAAAGAATCAAATGTTGTAGAATAAAAATCATGTACAGCTCTCCAATCTCCCGATGACTTTGCCTTTTCCACATCATCCCTGGAAAGAACATATTGGGATATAAGGGTTCCATCTTCCCAGCCGCTTAGCCCCGAGACCGCACTGTAACGCCAAGCTTTCCTCACTAAGCACTCTCAGAAGACAGACAAGTATAATATCAGCATCTTAATAACACCTGCCTTGTCATTTTAAGATCAGGGTTATTACAAGAGAACAAAAGCACAGTTTGTGTTTGATACACCCGAGCAATGTCTCTTATTCAAACTCTTCACTCCTGGTGTCGCAGTTCAGTCTGTTAAGACAAATAATTAGCAGAGCAGATTCCACTGAAGACACATTGACATTATAAAATTTCTGAGACTAATTTAAGTATGCAGGCTCTTAAACTAGTCAAATTCGTTATCATTTGTACATAATTTTATTTCTCTTCAAAATTTTCAAATCAAACTTAATCTCGGTATGCAACTGTACACATTCCTTAAGAGGACAACAAAATACATGGATTTAAAGTCCTTCTAAGTATTGGACCTTAAAGCAAGCATCTGGACATGAAGTTTTGTCTAATATCATACAGTCTAAGAAAATCCAATCAAACAAAAAAACCCAACCAACTTTTGGAATAGACTTATTTTAGTACCTACAATGCTGGTGATAAAAAATCCCTGGTTTTCCCTCCCAGATAATTGCTTTGTACAAGCTATTTAAAAATAAATTATCAGTGAGACATACCAAAGATGCTAATTACTTCTTAGTATTTTACTTGAAAGAATAAAATTCTTGATAATTACATATATAGGCAGCAGTCAATATATACAAAAATCTGGATGTAGAAAATCTCTCAGCTCTTCCAATCACCTCAATACCAACAAAGGGTCACCTCTTGTCAGATTCTCTTACACCTGTTTCCTTTTCCACCAAGCACACCCCAACTAATCCAAAAGCATTCCTCCTCCTCACTGGACACATAACGTATCAAACATGGAAAACAACAATGAAGAGTATATACTCATACAGCTCTTGGAGCAGCTGTGATTTAATTTAAAAACAATTCAGGTGGTTTCCCTGGGGACTCCCACCAGCCCAGCTAGGCTGGTCAGGCACTGTGTGCTCAGTATCCTAAAAGTGCTGGAAGAACCGTAATGGAAAACCATTTTGATTAAGAGTTCACACTGATCTTGAAAAAACACACAAAAAAAGAGACATTTTCACATCAATTCTAATTCTAGCTAAATCAGTGTTATGGGGCAACAGCATAACTAGTGTCTGCGGAGACTGTTTGCTCACAACTCTTTGTAGACAAAGCTAAAGCACAGCACCTCTCAGAGAAGAGCTAGAACAGCTTCCACTCACACTGCTTCAAACTGTGGTCACAGCAGCAAGGGTACGGGAAAAGAGACACAAGGTTTTGCCATAAAGCTAGCATAAGAAATTAACACTCTTTAACATAATGTACAAAGAAAAGCCATCTGCACCTTTGGCCAATGTTAGAAATACTGCACTGAGGTGCCTGCTATGCAGCATTTCACATGGGACTGGGAATGCCCCGCACCTCAATGGACAGGGATCACCGTAATTGGCAGCACAAACAAAATATCTAAGATAGAAAGGGATTTTCCAGCCTAAAATATGCCATACATACTTTTTCCCCCCTAAACTAAATATCCACGGAAGGTCAGGAACTTAATTTCTAACTCTGAAGCACAAGCTTTGCCACTTCTTGAACAGAACACCACTTCAAGCTAGAGAAAATATTTTGGTAATTCTCACAGTGAGTTATCAACCCCACCACCACAACCAGGCCAACTACTGAACTGCTTCCTCATGTGAGATTAACAAAATCAAATGTATGGATTAGGACAAAAACGAAGAAAGAACTCCAAAGAAAGAAAGTGCACCTTTAGAAGCCCCAGTATAACTTACTGGAAGTCTTTCACAGTTTTGGTTCGTACAGGAAGGGAAGGCTCGGGAGGAACCGGTGCCTTCAGTTCCTGGGGCAGTGTATCTATAGAGATGCGCTGCTTCTGTCGCACGGCCAGGCAAATCGGCGGTAGGTCTCTCACTTGTGAAAGAAAAAAGAACAATACATACAATGCAATCATATGCAGAAAAATTTAAGGTAGTAAAATACAGATATATAAGAGCAAGGAAACAAAAGAAAGAAAACACACTGATTGATTACAGGTGTTTAAACCCCTTCTCATCTAAGTACTTTTCTTACCATGTGCTCATCCCAGACATGATGGAAACTTCAACTAAATGAAGGGAACCAAAAAACCCTAGAAACTATTTTTGTGAAGAAAGTGCTCCCTCCTGCCAACGGAGGGAGAAAATTGGCCAGTCCATCTCCTAAAGCCTGTGCTAGCTGGGGGGAAGCGACAGAGGAGAGGAACATCAGAGTGAAGCTGGGCCAGGAGAGAAGCAGGGACAGGGGGGAAGGTGTTCTGAGCTTTGTTTTGTTTAACTGGCCATAAATTAATATCCTCAAGTCAAGTCTGTTTTGCCTGAGATGGCAACTGGAAAGTGGACTCGCCATCTTCATCTCAACCCATGAGCTTTTTTCATCGTGTGCTCTCCCCACGTGCCGGTGAGGAGGGGCAGTGAGGGAGCAGCTCGGTGGGCGACCGGCAGCCAGCCAAGGTAAACCCACCAAAAGCATGGAAAAAAATATATTCCAATGAAGTATAAAGCCATTCATTTACTGACAGTGTCTTCTCAGATATCCTTCAAATGCTTTTTTAGTCCTATTTATATGGCACGTTTTTAAAAGCTTTTATATGAATTATGATGTATGCTTGAAATAAAAGATACTATATAAAAATGTCCACAAAAGTCAAACATACTCAACTAAAATCCTCTATCAATTGTCCAAGAGCCCCCTAAGCCTTTTCCAAGAACTGTTGTTTTTTTAGAATTAACTAAACATCAAGGCAGCATCACTGCTCTGCTGCCTCCTCCATTTATCACAGCAAGGAAATAGATGCTACCACAATCCCCAAAGGCAGGTTCTTTTCGCCCAGGCTAATGACAGAGCCACTGTCACTGTGACTTCCCGCAGCCTCTGCTCATCAGGTGACAACAGATGGGAGCTGCCCTCAGCCCCCAGGTACTGCGGTGATTACAGGTACAGAACCTTGCCCACCCTCACAGCTGGAATTTAAAGCTATTTGAAGAGAAGAGCAGTAGTTTAAAAAGCAAAGTGGACACAGAGATACTAAATTAATTCAAGCCAAGGTGCCACACGACCCTGCCAAACAACTCTCTGAAAGCAGGATGGACTCACTTAAAAAAAACCAAAACCCTAAGACTATGTTTTACTTTTATACTCTGGGAAAAACAAGTCATTCTCATTCAGCTCTCATTATGTATTCTTAATTTTAAATGGATTAAACATTAATTTGTAACCAGCTGAACACACCGGGGTGAGGAAAACATTCTCTCCACATCTGCAGAAGAGACAGCTGCTGAGAGAAGCTGTTCCTCATGGCAGTGAGCTGAGCTGCAGGTGCTGAGCTGGGAACTTGCACCCTGCCAGTGATGTAGTTTTCTTGGAAATATACGCAGCTTAAATTAGATATACTAGAACTCAGTTTTAATAATAAGTTTCATAAATACTGTCAACTTCAGTATGCTTTGCCATAATTCAAGTTGATTTGTAAATAGATTTATTTGCTTTTCTGACATTCAAAAATATTAATTAAGATCTGTCACTTGAGTTCCATTGAGGAGAAACTTGAAACTCCGTGCTGCGGATAAGCGGCAATAACACAACATTACAAGACAAGAAAAAGCAATCATTTCTGGCTGTTTGCCCAGTTACATCCAGTAAAAAGACTCAGCAACGCACAACTGCTTAGGGAGTGATCAAAAACTTTGAGGAAGGAAACCTCATTGACACAAAGCAGAATTGACCAGTACAAGGAAACTGAGGATGAATGAATTTAGAACAGCAGCTATGGTCACGGTGACCAACGCAGCCAAGGGCAGGTGACTAGAATAAATATTGCCATGGGTTAGCGTGGTGAAAATTAACAACTTCTTGATTTTCTGGCACTACCACAATACACATACCGGCAGAACGCTGAGCACCTTCTTAAATTGGTAGCTAAGTAACATAGGGCTTTTATTCTCTTACCATTTTTGATGTTGGGTATAACGAGTTGCGTAGGTGAATTTCTGTTTCCGATGCCTTCTTTCTTTTGGTTGATGGTTGTGATGAAATTGCTGAAAGTGGAAAACTGATTTTTGGCTCCTCTCTCCAACCCCTGTAATTAAGATGACAGCATGCTAGAAAGGGCTCGTACATTACTGCAAGAGTCATCTTACTCATGAGTATTACACAGAATACTTAAATATCTTTTATCGTGAAATCAGAGTGGAAATACCTAATTAAGACATAAATAAAGCTTCTGCAAGTTTGTTTCAAATTGAGTCAGGAGAGATACCACAGAATTCCTTTACATTACATTCAAAAACTCAAGGATTAATTTGCAGGCTACGAAGTTACCCTTGGATTATTGCGAGGAAAACACAGGATATCGGGGCATCCTGATTTCTAATGACTTTTATATTTATCACTACACCCAGAGCAAACGCTTCATCCAGCAAACACAAGTGCAGAAATACAACAGAGTCCCAAAGGCAGGCAGTCTGTTAGATACAGATTTTTACTGTGGAGGGGTTGCAAAGCCCAGGGCGTCAGAGGGCTTGCCCAAGATGACAGAAATCCCACCATGGAGATTTTCGTTGCAATTTCGGCTCCAAGGCATCCGTTGATCCGAGGCAGAGGCAGAAACCCACAGAAAACATACACCCTCTCCCACACACCAGGGTTTTCAGCCTCACATTAACCCAAGGACTCAGCTGCTTGAGATCCGTCTCCACACTCTCGGTGAGAGATGACGTTCTCATGCAAATCAAAACCGTAACTCCCCAAAGGAGAATACAAATTCTGGAATAATTAACATAATATCCTATCGATGTTTTAAACCCAACCCCTTAACAGGAGCACACTGGCAGTCGGAGATGCAGCCAGAGCTCTGAGGAAAGCACTTTTCTTCTACCACAACACCCCAAAATCCCACCAGGAGGACAATGACCCAGCCCACAGACCTGCCACACCGCAGTGTACACCAGCTGGGACACGGCCAGGCATTTCAACTAACTGTGTGTGGCACATTATTCCATGGCTTAGAACTCAGCAAATTATAAATGTGAACAATCAGCAGGACTTCTGGCTTTAAAAATACCAAGTTTTAATTTCTAGCTCCATGTTCCTTCTATGCAACAAACATTAAAAAATAAAACATGATTACCCCTATAATTTTTACATTAACTTTATTTTATTCTATAACCCCTGAAATATCATTAAGATGTTTCTTAAAAATCACCTGGCACACGACTGGAAGAAAAAGAGACCCTGAACAAACACAGCACGACATAACTGACTGAAAAAGGACTTTTAAACAAATCTGGATCTGAGGTTAATCTGCAGTGTCACAAAATGTATACTCTAGGTAGGAAACCTCTGGAGCTTGGACCAGTTTAATTATGATTAATAGGGAGTAGATATTATAGATCATCAATACGAGGAGCTTTTACAAAATGGACTATTCCGATAGCCTCTTTGACCGCCTCACTTCCCAGGTTTTACTCCAGCCACACTACTAAAATTTGAACAGTTGTTTAAAACCCTTCTTCTTAACACCATCTCTCTCAGCAGCCATCACAAAGAACAAAAATTGCAGGTGCTATTTAACTCCACCACCCTGCTCCAAGTACCCTTCCAACAATATTAAACAAATGTGGAGGTTTTTTTTAATTTTACTGGAATGCATTCCCCTAGGGGAATACTGGGAAAGCACACGCTCATTAATGAGCATCTCTGCCATCTCCCGGGAGAGCAATCTGGGACAAGCACACAGCACCACGGCACACTTCAGAAAGCTGCAGGAGGTCAGTGAGCCTCTAGAGCCCCAGACTCTTCACACACACTGCCCCCAGAAAACTGAACCCCACACAACGAACAAGCGGGTTTACAGGGAATAAAGTAGAGCAACACAACCTTTAATCCTGTTTATAAAGAGCATATCATTATCTCACAGCTCGGGTGGCTTCTTAGTGGAAGTTTTCCAGAGTTAAGCCCTCCAAAAGGCAGGAGAGGTACTAGCATTATACTTTATACATGTATGGTTTTCACTGTTGGAGTTAAATCAGATGGGGAAAATAAGCCAAACTGTTTGCAAAGGGCACATAGAGAGAGCTTTCTGGGAAGAGGCAAAAAGATCTATAAGAGTTTCTTGAAAATCGTACTCTTTAGTGCCAACGTAACTCACTCAAGACCTGCATGTGCCTGGCAAGAAAAGGCCAGTGAGGAGTAAATGGTTTTCCTTTCCCTTGCAAGAAACCATGGAGGACACTCGGATTACCCAAAGAGAGCTGTAGATGCAACAGCCTACACAAGAAGTAGGATTTTCCCCTTCTTCCCCTTCATTCCTATCTTGAAAGGTGTAACATAGGACTGGTTTTGCTTTACAGAAGCCTCTGCGTGTTCCTGCTTTCCTGGGGGCAAGTTATTTAACTTCCCATAAGCTTATTTTCAGAATCGGAACGCTGACCTCCAAGCCATCACCCCTTATGCATTATTTCCAATCACCATTTGACACATAAGAAAAAGCCTGAACTCGTTGCAGGATCACGTTAATTTATTCATGGACAAATTTAATCTCCACAACTTTCCCTAGAAGCCTAGAAAAACCAAACCATCCCCCAGCCCCCCACCATTGTTCCACAATTCCACATGGCTCTTGCATGGGAAAAGCCACGATGCGAGTGCCAATAGCAGTAAGTCACATAATCCCTTTACTCCAACTTGCAGCCATCTTCATCCCCAGATGAGACATCGTTCATGTACAGGCTCTTCGGAGAAAAAGGATACCACATTTATCCACTGACTCACTGAAACTCTGACCTTTTCCACAGCTATTGCAGGGAATGGGAACTCTCTAAGGGATGTGTCACACCTTCACGCTGCCTTCGAGGAAGCTCTAGTCACACCCGTCACACAAATCTGCGGTGGGACTTCAGAGCACTGAAGAAAACCTCAGTTACGCACAATGTGGGGAGCTGTTCTGAGACAAGGACATCCCAGGCTCACTCGATGGAGAGACAAGATGTATCTGTATCACCAGAGTCATCGTATCACAGCTACAGATTTAGGAATTGAAGTCATCCAGAGTATCACTGTATATCAGGTGTGTATTTTTAAAGGAAGGGAATTTCATTGGAGGATAAAACCCCACAAATAAGCAAAGATATTTTTTAAAATAAGACAATACTTTCTCCCTTTTGTCATTATATCCTATTAAAAACTTCTCCCCAGTTTAGTGAGGAGGAAGGTGAGAACACATTTCTCTCTTCCAAAGTGTTTGGGAGAATTTGATTAAGTAACACTCATTCTATGTGGTTCAATCAGAACTTCGAATACAAGGACTTGTATTAAAATCACGCTATATATGAAGAATCTCATAAAACACTTCACAGAGCCCTGGAATTCAATGTGTAGGTCAGGCCAACAGTCCAATACCTTCACTACAGCAACTCAAGTGTCGTGCAAAAGCATACCTGCATTGCCCGTTCGATCAAAAACTGCATTCTGTTACAGCCAGAGAAACCCCGGGCCATGGCAATGCCCAGACCCGCACCTGTACCTTTATCCTAAGGGACAGCCGGTTGCCATTGGAAGGCTGAAGCAGGGATTTTCAAAGGTACAAATAACTCCTGGGTACTTGTCCCCTACAGGGTTCTCCCACCAAATCCGTATTTGAATCCCAAGAACAAAGAGACTCTCCCACATTCAGCCAGATTTGCAAAGCTTGAAGTCTTTCAGAAGGTTGGAAGGTTACAGGCAAAACACAAAATTGCCAGAACTGCTCAAAGGAGTCTGCAGCTTGCCTACAATTACTTTTAAAAAAATTGTAATTATTCCATGACAGTCATAAACAATCTTTTAAATGCCAATTATGTAAAGAGGTAATGTATAGCATATCAGGTGCTTATCACAACTGTTGAATTAAAGTCTCATAACTGCCTTGCTTACGATAGGAATGGTACAATTTTTGCTTGGATGTTGGATTGAAGTAAGTTCCAGCGAGCTGCAACACTGAGCTAGGTAAGGTATCCAGCTCATGCCAGGAAAATTTTATGTTTCATAATATTGTATGGTCAGCAGAAAGAAAACCACAACCCCGGTAAAACTGAAAATCTCAAACGAGGCTTTCCAAAACGATTTTTTTCTGGCAAATTTCCTTCCCACAGCTTTTTTTTTTTTTTTACCCTTGTCAACTCGCTCATCAATTACCGAAACGTTTTGTCACCTTCGCCTCAACACAATGTAGAAGCCGGGAGAGACCTTTTAAGAAGGCAGCTGAAGTGGCAGGAGCGTTTTCCAGGTACCGCTCCCGGGATTCGGGGCACGGGGAGCCGACCCCCGCCCCCCCCACCCCTACCGAGCAGGCACGGCGCCGCAAACCCTCCGGCGTGACTAACGCACCGGAGCAGCGCGCTCTAAAATGCTAAAGCACTATAAGTAGACGGGGAATTTATAGCTTCATTATGTCACAGCTTACAGGCGCACTTGCTATTTTTTTTTTATTTTTATTTTTTTTTTAAGAAACTTGAATGGAAGCCTCTCAGCGGAAAAGAGCACGAAAGAAAAACGAACACGGCGCTTCCTCACCACCGCCAGCACGGCGGGGAAACGGGGCAAACGGGGACGGGACCCGCCGGGGGGGACACACGGGACGGAGCGGGTCCCCCCCAGACCTACCCCGGCAGGACCCGCAGACCTACCCCGGCAGCCGCGCTGGACGCCGACGGGATGGGCGGCAGCTTCTCCCGCTCCTTTTCTTTCTCCCCTTCTTCCTCCTCCTCTTCTTCCTCCTCATCCTCGCCGCCCTCCTGGGCTGAGGGGGCGGCCGCGCTGCCCTGGTTCAGCTCCGCGCCCGGCGGCAGCCCCGCACCGGGGCCGGGGGGGAGGTCGGCGGCTGCCGTGGCCGCCGGCGGGCTCTGCAGCGACATGGCCCCCGCTCCCGGCCTCTCTTCTCCTCACAGCAGCCCCGCAGCCCCCGCGTCCTCTCCTCCTCCTCCTCCCTACCGCCGCCTCCGAGGAGCCCCCGCGGGCACCCCCGGCGCCGCCGCTCCGCTCCTCGCCGGGCCGCCGCGGCAATGCAGCAGCCGGGCGGGCGCTCAGACACCCCCGCACGGCGGGGCGGAGCGCGGCCCTGCCGCCCCCGCCGCGGCCCCGGGAGAGGAAGGGGAAGCGCGGGGGTGGGGAGGCAGCGGATCGGAGGCGGCCGGCGCCGCCGGACCCCGCTGCCCTGGCGCCCCCTCAGCCGCCGCGCCACCTACAGACGGCGGGCAGGAAGAGGGGCCGCCGCCATGTTGTTTATAGGGCGGCTCATAGAAACGCGCTTGGCGACCGGGGGGGCGCCGGGCGGGGGCAGCGGAGGACACGGCTACGGAAAGTGCGTAGCGCAGGAAGAGCCGCGTTGCCGGCCCTAGGGCGTACGGGAATCGGGACAGCGTTCCGCCCTTTGCGCAGCCGCGCCGGCCGGGGGCGAGCGCTGCCGCGGCGGGGAGGCCGAGCCCCGACTGGGGCTTCGGTGGTCGGGCCGGGGTGAGGGGCACCACCGGGCCCCGGGTGGGGGACACCGCCGGGTCCCGGGGATGGCAGGGCTGCCCGGCAGCGTCCGCACCTGAGGCGGTGCCGCCGCCGGCTGGGATCTCCCGCCTGCCTCTCAAGTCGTGTCCCCCGCTGCCGGGCAGGGAGGCGGCGACGAGTGAAATAGACGAGTAATAAATAAAAAACTGTGGTGGAGGGACCTCGGGGCAGTGCCGCAGCGGGCCGGTGTTGCATGTTGCACTGCTGTCGCCCCTCTCACAGTGTCCTGTCACCTCATGGTGACCCACGCCAGGGCTTCATGTCACACACTTAACGAGGAAACCACAGAAATAAAGTGCAAAAGCTCAGCTCCGTCTCTGTTTCACTGGCAAAGTCAGAGCAGAGCCAGGGCCCTGTGATGGCGGGTCTGTGCCCTTCCCCTGGACAGGCCTCGGGAGGGCTGAGGTAACGCCCGCCATCAGGGCCCCTGTGCGGCACCAAGGCCTGCTGGAGCTTTGCTGTAATAAAATCAAATAAAAATACCGTCTTCAGAAGATGTGCTGCGCTGAACTGGTTGCAATACAACATCTAGATGACACGTAACGTGGCGTTTGCCTGTGGGGTACTGACCTGCTATGGTATGCCAGGGCATGGGCGCCCTTCAAACCGTCAGCTGCCAGAAGAAGTAAGTTGCTATCAGACCGCTCTTAATTTTGCGTCCAGGGAAGAGTTGCCTTCCCAGCTTTGGGATCCAAGGGGTGAATAGCGTTACAGAGCACGGGAAGCAAATCTTCAGAGGCATTATTGGGGCGGGGGGGGGGCTGTGGTGGCTTTTCCCAGCAGTGGGGCTGTGGAGGGCTCCTGCAGGCTGGAGCTGTGCTAGAGACCTCCATAAGCCGCATAAAAGCAAGGGCGGAATAGGTACTGCGGCGATAATCTAGCACACACTGAAAAACGCTTTCCCTCTTGGAAGGAACTGGCAGACCTGGAATTTGTTACTTTTCATTGAGAAATTGCTTAGCAAGTTAAATACGAGAGCCGGCTTTCCAAAAAGCCCGCTCCTCGCTGTGCTGACTTCCCTGCGGCTCCCACTGGCCTGCGTGAGTAAGCGGCTCGCGGCCCTTCAACAAAGACCCCCAAACACTCACGCATCTTTTTCCTTTTCCGTGCCAAGAAATAACATAATGATAGTAATTGCCGCAGCTCCAGAACGAGCAGCTGTACGCCCAGCGGCAGTCCCCAACTGGAAGTAATTGGCGCGGCTCTTTTGTGGAGCTGTGCCGACTTGGAACGTGGAAGGATCTGCTCCCTTGAGCCTGCAGAGAGAGACGAAGCAGAGGGGAATAGAAATGTAGGAAGGCAAGTATAAAAACAAGTTCATACCTTTTTTTTCTTTTTTTTTTTTTTTTAAAATTCCGTTGAGCTATAAAGGCTTCAAATCCACTGAAACAGCCAGGATTATTGTGCAAAAAGCTAATGCAGCATCAGAGACGTCAATTTTTACTGTCCATACTGTCCTGTGCTATTTAAGCTGAACTGTTCTGTTGAACTAATTCAGATAAGTATTTTGACCCATGACAATTATGAAAATAGGCACAAAAGTACTATTAAAAAAACGTATTCCTGTTCTTATAAGCAAGTAAAAGGACCACATACTGAAGGAGAAGCAAGCGCATTTTCCTACTTCTAAGGGCAGCATACAGCCGGTGCCTAGGGTTTGCAACGGGAAGCATTTCAATGCAATTCCTAGATTCAAAAGGCAGTCGAAGACGTAACCACAGCTGGGAAATGTGTGTTTAAACTGGCAGACGTGTTTAGACAGGATGCGGTGCCACACGTAATGAGACAATACGTGTAAACCCCGCAACCGTTTGTTGCCAAAGCAAAAATCCAGGGTAGGGGGCAACGAAACAGTCAGGAAACAAGGTGAAGACGGTCTGTCTCCCAACAGCCAAGATTTGTGGGATGTGCAACGCATAAAATTTTGCAAAAACAAAACCAGAGGGATGCAGCTACCGTTTTATAAGACTTCACAAATTTCTTGGGCAGATGGGCCTTTACAAAGGGCTGTGCACGCTCAATGCCTTTATTTTGAAAGTGCAGGATTTTTCTTTGCATCACCTTTCACAGTATTTCCGGTTCTTCCTTTGAGGCTGGTAATGCCCTTTTGTTCACAAATACATTTCTTCCATAGGAAGAGTCTGAGTTGTCAGGAAAGGGGAAAAGTCAGCGGCACATCTCCGTGCAGTGACACGGGCAGGCACCGGCACACTACTGGGAATGGCAGATGGAAACAACCCAAATGCTAACATTTGTTCATGTATGATTAGTAAATGCTTACAAGGAATAGATAGACTCGCAGGGACTGGCATTTGGGAGTGATGCACAAATGAAAAAAAAAATATAAGAAGGGCTGAATTCCCTGGCTGGTGTTTGCATGACAAATAATTGCGTGTACCTCACATGTTCCTCTGCAGGCAGAAGTCAAAATACAGCCATAGCCAAGATCAGTCCTGCTTTCGTTCAGTGACATTAGGGGTGGATTTGACCCATTATGGGTTTTTCCCCAGCCCTCAAATGCTTTTCTAGTGTTTGCAATCAGAGAGTATCAAAGATCCCTCGCTGTGAAGTGGCGTTTCAGGCACTGAAGTGACCCGTGTCCTTCAGAAAGCGTAGGCTGAGTTTCCTGTTGGGTTGGTGACACGATCTCATCGCTCAGCTCTGCTCTGTCTGGGATATTGAAGTACTGGTTCTTTCTCTTCATGCCCTTTGAGGATCTCCTACACTTCCCAGTACAAAATATTCGGACCATTTGCCAGGTGTGTGCTTTGTGAGGTGGCCCCTGAGTGGGCACCAGGGGAAGCAGAGGATGGCTGAAACTTCCAAAGGGGAAGCCAAGGCTGGAGACAGCCCATTTCCTCTCTAGGGGAGGAGGAGAGAGATAAACGGTTGGGTGCTTTCCAACACAACAGGTTTTCAGCAAAACATTTCAGTTTCAACAGAAAGACCTGATTCATTGAAATGGAAATGTTTTACAAAGAAGCATCTTTTTTTCCACAACCTTTTAGCAGAACTCGGGCAAGATGCCAGCAAGATCCACCTGTTTCTCTGCTGACTCAGTTGGAGAGCCCACCACACGTGAATCATCCCAATTGGAGATGGCGTGACTTCTGGGCTTCCCGGCCAGCTAACTCCCATCAGGGAAGGTGGAAGCTCGTGTCTGCCCACAAGTCACGACTACCTGAAACTGCTCAGCCTCAGGGCCCCTAAGGGGTGACCCCAGTCTCCTCCGACCCTCCCTGCTGCCAGCCACCCCTTTCCCTTGAAGGGGGACTAAGATGTAAATTTGGGGAATTTTGTCCTAAAGAATTCAGATGGCTGTGAATCCATTTGCCATTGCTGACAAACTAGTCCAATTACATTTATTGTTCTTGCTGGAAATAGGGAATTATGTCAAACTTGAGCTTGTTTTACTCTGTCTTTCCGTCCCTGCATCACACGCCTTCAGCTGTGGGAGAGAAAAGCTCCCTCTTCTCCAGATGCACGCATGCAAGGTGCACTCAGACTCTCCCGAGCTCAGTCCACATTATTTCCCCCAGGGCTAACAGTAGGTGAACTAATCTGTAGCTCTCACTTGCCGTCTGGCTGTCCTCCAAGCCCTATTTTTTTAAAGAGTTTGTAAACATTCAGAGAAGTGGTGCAAAGAACTCCTCAGCTAATTCATCTGAGGCACTTCCATATGCATTTCCCAGCTGTTTTTTTTTCTTGGCAGATACTCAAATCTACCTTTCTCTTTGGCAAATAGTAAACTCTTGGTTGAAGGTACATCGTCAGATGGGACGTGTTCTGCTTGGCCATCCCAAGTACAGAGGAGGAGGAGGAGGTAATCAGCAGTTCTGTCTTACCTCCATCATTACACTTGCATTTGGGGTTCCTTCTCATCACTGGCTGGTGCCATACAACATCTGTACCAGGGAACGTGGACACTGGTGCCTAGGCAACAGCTCGTTATTTAGGTTAGTGATTAACTCTTCTTTGCCTGCCTGAATAAGCTGAATATTAAATTCCCTCTTGCCATGGAACAGGACCTTTGGGTTGATAGATATGATTAACCTCTATTTTAGAAACATGACAGCTCTTTTAGTGACATCCTGAGTGAGGTTATCTGTGACTATGCAGGGTACACAAACACTAGAAGAGAGACAACAGAGACTAGAGGCAAGAGAAAAATACACCAGGTGAAGAGAATTAAGTTAGTGACCACAATTTTTACTAAGGTTTCCATTTCTTCTCTCCATAAGGTTGGTGTTAGTTAATCTTTAAAATTCCATTAAGCTCTTACAAGATATAACAGTAGCAAGATCTTCAAGATCTGGCTATCTTCAAGATACAGCAGGGGACAAATACTGAGGGTAGGAGACAGGCTCTATCTTTGTCACGCCTGACCTGGAAATCATTTCAAAATGAGCTAGAGGCAGATCCCAGACACAGGATTTTATCCAGTTGCTCTTCAAACAGAAAAAAAAGAAACAAGCGTGCCCTGCTGAAGAAGGTCGGGATGAGGAGGCGGTATGTGATGCTGAATTCAGGAAGCTGCTTGTGTACCCGTGCCATGGTATGACCTATAAAATGGTAAAATACGGGCTGAAAGGAGCGGCGCTGGCGGAGGCGGTGGTAACCAGGGCTGCAGCTCCCTCCAGCGCCGCCGCTGCCGCCTTTCCAGCCGGGAGGGAGCCGGCAGAATCAGCATCTCACACCATTCCCGGTGCTTGGGAAGCATTTGTCAGCTCACAGATGTGATGGACGTGGTAGAAATTCTGAGATTTTTGAGCTTTATAAATAATGCATGTGGGATCAGGTCACATCTGCAATACTTCACGAGTATCCTGGAAACCGATAGGAGAAATGGCATTGATTAACTTCATCCTGTGCGCTAGTTTTTGGAGAGCTGGGTGCTTGAAGGCTGTTAGGAATGTCACATCTTTAATGCAGTATATGGTATTCCCTTTGGAATGTCTAAAGGGGCTGGGTGAGGTGTTTGCTCCTTCCCATGCCTTGCTCAGCCAATTCTCATTGTGTTTATTTCTTGAAAAGATAATAGCTCTCTTTTATAAATCGGAGAGACCTCCTCTGCCTCCCATAAACACCATCACTTCCAAACCCAGCACTGGGTTCTTTTACAGAAATATTCATGTTCACCCCAAACCGGTTCATTCCTAAACAATGTCTCTTCTAGGAAAAGCTCCTTTTCCAACAAAAAACCTCCCCTCGGTGTGTGTGTAACTGATGGAGTGATACAAATGCAACTAAGATAATGGTGACTTAATTTACTTAATAAATGAACAAATAATGCTGTTTTGCTTCTGTTGTCTTCAGAGGAAGTGTTCACCAAGTGGTTAATAATTGCATTTTCTGTCCTTGGCCCCCACAGAATCTCTGTATAAAAACCCCACCACGATGCTTGACTCCACTGATACAAACTTCATAAAAGTGAAGCGTTGGTCTACGTTACAGGGTTGATGTATCTCACTTCTTCCTGAATAATTCTCTTTTAAGAAGTGTTTCCTCTTTGCCCTTTTCCTGCACTTATTCTCCTTAAAAAAATAAATATTTCAACACTTTCTCCCAAAGATCTTCCCCTCTACATCATCTCCCCCGAGGAGCTGAGCTGGTGGCGTGGGAACAAGGGAACCGCTTGCCCTGACAGCACCGTCTCCCTCCTTTTCAGCCGAAATTGCAGGATTTTCTGCTATTGAGGACCGAGGTGGCCGGTTTGCCGGGGAGCGCTGCAGGAGCACAGGCTCCTTCCCAGGACAGGGCTGCCAAGTTCTAACGTCATTTGCATTCGGCCAAGGAGTTCTATTTATAATAACCTCCCAGGTGACCCAGGCGTAGCCTCGGTGAAGCACTTCCAAAGAAGGAGATTACTCTCAGTCTCCCCCGGGCACGAAGTCGCGTACTATATAAATACTGCAGCTTAACTCCTCGCCGTGCTGAATGCCAGTTAGGATCAGGAAGTGTTTATCCACTCCTGATTTTTAGCAGTTTTTATTCAGGAGTTTTCAAATTTGCATCAAGCCGAAACTTGGCATGTAAGCTGTCAGCACAGATACCAGTTTTATTCCAAAAATAAAGTACGTTAAAGCTTTTAAAGGTGTCAAATGGCTTATTTATGCAGGGGTTGCAGATGCTTTAGTTTTCTGGCTCTTTCAACTCTACAAAAGCTTTCTGTGTCACCTCCCTCCCTCGTTACAGCGAGGAGCAGGAAGACAGGTCATCACGCTGGAGTAATTATCCAAGGGCAGCGTGTCCTGGAAACAGGCATAAGTAATGGTCACTTTCGGTGAATTTCACAGAATCACCATAGAGAATAAAAATTGAGAAGGTACCTGAAGCGAACACGTTGTCCAAAGCGATGGCAGCGAAAGGGAAGACAAACTCCTCAGCCCTGGAGAGGGTCCCAAACACTCCCATTCAGACAAGGAAGAACCTCCTCCGGGGATTAGCGACCTCCTGCCCTGCACCAGCTCTGCATCCACCGGGATATTTATTTATTCTGTGTATTAAAAAGTCAAAGGCATTGCAATTCAGAAAACTAGTAATGGTACAGATCACTTACAGCCGGTGATATACAACGCTGTTTGAATGGTAAGAACCTGCCCCTCGTGGAATAAACCAACCCAAGCACACAGCCACAGCTGAAACCCATTGCTCCGTTTTGCAGAAGCACAGGAACACCCTCTGCCATATCCTGAGTGCTGGCAGACTGAAAAACAAGCCCTGGAGATTTAAAATATAGCACCTTTCTTGCAGAATGTGCTGCCGGCAGTGGCGGGAGATGGCAGATGAATGGAAACCTGATGTACACCCCGTTCTGTCTCTTGAAAGGACCTGGAGGACAGGATGGGAGAGGGAAAACATCAGGAGGTGCTGGAGTCAGATCCCTGACCAGGCAGGACAAGTTTCCATTTCTAACAAACGGAGGCAAAACACACATAATGATTTGCAAACGTTAAAATATACATAAAGTGTGTCTAGTATTAGGATATGCAGGTTTTTGTTAATGCCCCTCCTCCTGGTGAGGCATTCTCCCTCTGCCCACAAAACAAAGAGCATTTGCCATGATGCTTGCCGATAAATCTTTTTCAGTTTAGATCCTTTCATTTCGATGAATACAACTAGACCTGAACTTGAATAAAGGCCAGTGACAAGATTACAAGCTTGAAGCCTTTGCTCATAGCTAGTACAAGATATTCACTACTTAATCATATTTTTTTTCTCTGAGGAAGGGTAGAATTTCAATACTTGTTGGCTATCCCTCTTTTTAGAGGTTCTCATCAGTAATTTCTCCTCTAAAATTTACTCAATATAATGTTCAGCTGTGTCAAAATAATAGATAACGACCCTATCTCAAGCTGTAGCAGCCAAGGTTTAACAGCTCACACCTCCAGTGCTCGTGCCATCCAAAGGCTTTAGTCCCTCTCGCCAGAACAAAGTGATGGGAAGAACCTGAGCTCGTTAGCGTGGGTTTCAGAGAGCTGGGAGTGAGAACTAATTTACAGTCAGGTTCTGAAATGAGGCCAGCAGGAGCTCACTCTTCACACCGATGCTCCACGATGCTGTTGGGAAGGTCACGTATCTCACATCATCAGCTGATGGGAGCCTCGTCAAGAGGTCTCCTCCCCTCCTGCTCCAGCCCTCCTTGCCAAATAGCAAACATGTTTTCTGGTCATCGTGTGCTCTGTAAATTATTTCTGTAAAAGCTTATTTACAGAAAACTCAGGGGCTCATTTTCTTAACTCTACGGACCTGGAGGGTGAATCAAATCATGTTTGATAAAAAAAAACAACCCAACCCTCAGTGTGGTACAAAGCTAAATCTTTTTTAATAATTTCAAAATGTGAAATTCATTTTACAAATAAAAGAAATTTAGAAAACCCAAACCCACAAGGTATTCTTCTTTATCAGTCTTTGCTTTTGAAGACATATAAAAATTTAGGGATCTCATTTTTTCCTAGTGTGCATAAAAAATGAGACAACCCAGAAAGATACAGGCAGAAGAATCCAAGTTTGTGTCCATCTTGGATTGGTGTGGATGTGGGGACCTTCACATCCCCCATCATCTGCTGCTGCTGTGTGGGCATAAACTGGTGTCCCCTCCTTTGAAAGAGGTTCCAGGAAGCGTTGGCGCAGGCAAGGGAGGGCACAGAGTGGCCATGGTGGCCACCATGTGCTCTTGGAGGTGGGCATGGCTCTCTGGGACATGGGTCTGTCCTCACTGCATGTGTTCCAGGGGGTATGCCAAGCCCTCAGAGGGACCTGGCTGGAGAAGCACACCTTGGCCAGAAGCTTATTCTATCTCCTCAGCCTCCATGAACCCCAGGTCACGGCATAACAGGAAACACCACGGTTGATGCCAAAGCTTTCCAACTCCCAACAGTTTCTTCTGTACCTGTCTCCAAGTGAGACAAAAAGAAGCTGGATTTTTTTTTCCATAGGTTCCTCATGCCCTTGAGAGTCAGCAGGGGCTGTAGTCTTGTGAACACTTTCAGGTGGGCATGAACCAGTTGTGGTGTTGAGAGAAGCTGCCCACCCTACAGCCACAAAGTTGTGCTCTCTGGGTTTAGGAGGAACCCCCCAAAGCCCTAGGGGTCTGTCCTAAGGTGGCATCTGGTCCCACCAGAGCTCATCGATGCACACCACGGAGGTGCTCTGCAGCCAGAAATCCTGCTGGCACCGGTGTAGATGTACCAAGAGAATAAGCCAAAGCCCAGTGTCTGTGGGTCATGGCAAATGTGTCCCATGCTGACTCTTGGGTCTTGGCATTTCCCCGAGGACAGCACGGTCCCAACCCAGACCGGACCAGAATTATTAATGGCAACAGATCGCTGTCCCCCTGAGAACACGGGCCAAGGACACGAGACGTCCTTGCCTCGGCAGTTTTCCACCCGCTCTCGATGCCAATGTCTCCAATGACTATCAGCCTGTTCCCTTGGCTCGTCCTAGCCCTGGGGGCAAGGCGTCAGCCCACGGGCCCGGGGCTCATGTGAGCCCAGCTCACGCGGCGAGTCGGGCTCCCGGTGGCATTTCCCTAAGCAGAGTCGGGCACCCTGCCCTTCGTACCCTTGGGCCCGCTGAGGCTAAGGAATTCTGCTTCAAACCGGCTGGAACAGGGGAGTTTTTGCTGAAGGATGATTGAAAAAGGAGAGAAGGAGTGAGCGATAGGAGGTGAAGACAAACCCTTAAGTGGTGAGAACCTCGTTTTCATTTTCAAAGTAAAACTAAATGTACATGATATAATTTTAAATGACAGGACACTTTTGAAATATATATCAAATGTTTCATTTTGGTAAGAAGAAATGCTGGAAATATTTTTTGCTCCCAAGCAGACAGGAGGATGACATTGCCTGGCAGCTTGTTACAAGACAGTAGGACAACGTGAACTTTTTCAAACATTGCCACAGCACAGATTTCAACAAGACTATACTAAAGGCAAATCCTGTCCCCTCTCTGTATTGCCTGCATTAATGATATGGAATGACCTTCAGATGGCAGTTAAAGTTCTTGGGTTTGGTATTTCCTCATCTTCACTTTTCAGTGTCTCCCACATAAAGAAGTGACACGGTTTGAAGAGACACAGGGTTTGGAAACCCTGTAATTAACCATCTACGGCCTCATTAGTAAAAAAAAAAAATAAAAAATAGCAAGACTACCAAAATTTAATCCTTCCCTTTCTCTTCAAGCCAAAGCCCCCTTCAGTTCCCACACTGGAAATTCCCACGGCAATACCTATAAATAAAGTCATGTTTAACCCCGTGGGTCAGTTTGCGATATCACAGCTTGCCTGGGCAGGGAAGCAGGGTCTGGTTAGACACCTACGTGTCTGGAGCTATGAAACTTAGAGAGTTTCCACTAGGCTTCACTTCTCCTTTCATAGTAAAAATCCCCACACCACCCAGCCCTCCACCTGTATTCATTTCACAGCGTGATGGGCCCAGAGGTGATGCAATCACCCCCCAAACCCAACACTCGTGTCACTTGACTGAATGGAAGGACACAGAGTACAAGGCTGGGAATCTTTTCCACATACCTTGGCCAAGGTCGAGGCAACCCCATGTACAACCTGTCCCAGGGTGGCTGGTGATTCAGATGCACTTTCCGAAGCTCTTGCCGCAGCTCCTTCACCCTAGGGAAAACATGTGAGGCGAAGTCCAAGCTCTTCATCTCACCCTTTGAAGCTCCCTCTTCTTCCTTCTCTTATGCTCAACCTTCGGCAGCCCATCTCTCATTAGCTGCAATTAGCAAAGAAAGTCTTCCTTCCTCTTGGCTTCTGCCCGACCCTGGGAGTCAGCTGAGCACCCACCCAGCTGGACCCTCGTGTTGAGAACTGGGATAACGAGAGCTGCTGGGCATGGCCTACAAGAGACCGGCACGGTGATGCTCTGCCTGCTGCTTGCTGGTGGAATCCTCCAGCTGAGAGCACTGAGGGCTGGTGGCTGCTCTGTGTTGCCAGAGCAGCACAAAGTAAGACCAGTGCAGTCAAAGAGCAGTAAATGGGATGAGCAAACAGTGGCAGTAGTTTCTTCTGGCTCCTCGCTGGGTCATGGAGCAGCCTGAAGCTGAGGAAACACCTCAAAGAAGGAAGGAGTTTCAAACTTCCACCGTTTGTCATCCAACGTCTGAGCCGAGTGACCCACATCGGGTTTGACTTTCTAAAACATGCATTCCCAAAAGCTACCCTTCCCTGCCCCAAATGCTCCGGCAGCTTTTCCCTTCGGACCCACGTATGGCCTCTCCTCACCCACACGGAGAGTCCTGGTGGAGAACCAGATGGCTTTGCCTGCCCTTACCCGTTCCCTCAGCCTGTCCCCCAGGAATCCTTCTTCACACTCATGTGAAACTAAACCTACCATTCCAGTTCCACGAGGTGCAGATCTCCGTAGGGATGGAGGTCCCACCACAGAACATCCTGCTGGTCGTTGTCAGGCCCTAGAGGTTTTGAGGAGTTTATTAGCTTTAGATGTGGGTCTTAACTAACCCCTGTTCCTTGACTATTAGAAGTTTGGGCCTTTTAAACACTTAATAAACACGATGGAACTCGATGATCTTTAAGGTCCCTTCCAACTCTAACCATTCTATGAAACAATAAAGTAGCTGAAGTGACAATATTCCGAAATGACAATGTATTCTGAAATACAGGAAAACAGGGAACATAAATATGTTAATTCAATAAAGACTCAACTGATGAAAACGATCCTTCGGATGAAAGCTGAAGCACAACAATGGAAAAGCGTATCTTCCAGCAGCAAATCCATCCCTGTTCACCTCCTCCTGTTAATGCAATCCTGGTTTATGCTGAGCCCGTCCTCAAACTTAAATGAGCTGGAAAAGAGAACATTCTGTGTTACAATTGTTAAAAACAATTGAACGCGGCGTTAAGTTTGCCGTCGGTTTTGGCAGCAAGCGCCCAGTCCCTCGCACTCCCACGGACACACTCCCTGCTCTCCTGGAACATGACTTAAAAAAGTCATTAATTTGGCTGAGATTGCGGGGGGGGGGATGGAGTCTGTGGGGAGCACTCGGACCTGTCAGGAGCCTGGGGCGTGCGCTCGCCCTGGGCAGGACCGGTATAAATGAGGAAAATAAAGTGATATTGGTCATTTCCTGAGTTTTTGGGCAGGCAGAGTGTCCCCGGGTGGTACCTCAGCAGAAGCCCCGAGAGAGGGAATTCTCACTTCTGCAGTGCTCAGCAAACACTTTTGTTTCCCTAATTTTTCTCTAATCAGATTCCGAACTAAAATAATCCTCGCTTCAGAGGGACTGGAACAAGGAATATGCTGAAAGCAGGAACAACTGATAAAAACACAAATAAAATGGGTTCCACGTGTGTGAGATTATTATAAATGTGAGCTCTCTTTTAAGCAGAGCACTGCAAACAAACACACCACCCAGTTTATTAACTGGAACTGGCTGGGTTGCAGTTTGAGAATCACGTAGAGGTGTGGGCAGTTACTGCACCTGACTGCAGCTGGGCTTCGCAGAGCACCCGCCTCTGCCTCCTCGGGGGAAACTGCAGCCTTTTGGGCCTGCCTCACGAGAGGAGTTTTGGGACGTGCCTTTTCCAAATCTGTATCCGAGCCTGGCTTCTGAATCCCTCCCTAGTCAGACGTCAGAGGGCAATCCCAAGGTTATTTATATCATTTATATCAATTATTAAGGGTCTCGGGCATAAAAAATGTGATTTAGTCACTTCCCAGGTTTTGAGAGTGCTCTGTGCTGGGATGTGCTGGGATGTGCTGGGTAGAGCAGAGGGGCCAGGGGGGTCCACGGCACGGGACAGGGACACAGATGGGTGCCCCAGCACTCTGTCCAAGCCTAGACAACCATTGTTGTTGCCCAGTTTGGAGAGATGGCGGCAAGAGCAGCCGGAGACAAGCCAGAGGCAGTGATTTGTGTGACATCCCACCTCCCCTCGTTAGGGAAACGCTCGTTACTGCTGGACTGACCCAGCCCGGTGGGATTAGAAGGACACGGGCAGGAGGTAGGAAGATGTCTGCAGAGATTATTAGGGATGCTCCTCCGCTCCCCCAGCACAAGGGGGGAGACGTAGAAAAAAAGAGGAGGAAACCCCAGCCCCAAATCTCTGCTTCAGGCCCATAATAATTCCCAGTGCCCCCAGCAGAGGTGACAGAGTGTCCCACAGACGTGCTCCGGGTGTGAGACATCATTTCCAAGCAAAGCCTGGGATGGAATTCCAGCAGGGCCGTGCCCTCTCCAGCTGCCCCCGGCGGGTCAGGAACAGGAAGAGGTTCCTTCCCCGTCTCCCGTGAGAGCTTCCCCCGCGCTGCCAGGAAAACTCGGGTTATTTTTGTGTTTGGTGCTGATTCTAACGCCGCTTTTCAATAAAGTGAAATCATTTGTCATTTGCAAAAGGAACAGGGTTAAAATTGAGCACGTCGTAAATCTTACAGAGAAAGTCTGGTCAAATGACACGGGATGGAAGTGTCTTCTGAAAACTCCCTGAAGGGTCTTAAAAACGGCATCTCTCTCTGTCCCTGCTGCCTCCAGGCAGTGCTCTGGTCCTGACTACTGAATAGAATCAGGGAATGGTCAGAGTTGGAAGGGACCCTAAAGCCCATCCAGTGCCACCCCCTGCCCTGGGCAGAGACACCTCCCACCACACCAGGTTGCTCCAAGCCCCATCCAGCCTGGCCTTGAACCC
>JAOTQQ010000002.1:20832984-20853517 GCA_026546715.1 Gallinago undulata | reverse complement strand
GCTTCAGCAGGGGAGTTGGACTAGATGATCTCTATGGTCCCTTCCAACTCTAAAAATAATTCAATTCAGTGAAATTATAAGATCATCTCCTGGAGGACATTCCTACAGAAAGGTGTTTCAGCTGAGGTCCAAAGGCCAGACTGCCCATATGGGATAAAACTAGTGGGAAATGAGCAGTTGGAAGCTTTTCACGCTCCCTTTAGGGTGAATCAAGTGCCGTGTGTCTTGGGATTCCCCCAGAACAGGCTCTAGCAGCCTGCAACCTCCAACAAGTACCTTCAGCTGAACGCCCTGTGGAAGCATCACCTTGTTCAAACTGGCCGTGGAGGGTTCCAACACTGAACTTTGCTGAAAGAGGCAAAGGAGAGCTGCCCGGGGACCCAAACCCACAAGCTTGTTCCTCATCCCCATTTCTCCTTTGTA
This sequence comes from Gallinago undulata, assembly GCA_026546715.1. Taxonomy (NCBI): domain Eukaryota; kingdom Metazoa; phylum Chordata; class Aves; order Charadriiformes; family Scolopacidae; genus Gallinago; species Gallinago undulata. The sequence continues at coordinate 20,853,094 of JAOTQQ010000002.1, read as the reverse complement.
ACTCCTCAATGTTTCTCCTCACTGGGATGAACTGGGGTGGGGCACGGAATGGGCAAAGGATGTGCAAGAACCTAGAACTGATGACAGAGGGTGGCATGAAGTAAAATGAGGGGAATATCCCGCAAGATAGGTTCGATGGAATCAAAAAGATGCCTTCAACCTGTCTAGGTGACGTGAAGAAACTGGACCAAGCTCTTGATTGAAGCATCTGTTTGTCTATTTGTCGTGGACAGGCATCTAAACCCTAACTGCCTTTGGTCTTTTCTGGGATAAGAACGAGTGGGATCAGTTGACAAGTGTTTTATGTGGCCCTTCTATAAACAGGGCTCAACCTGCTTATTTTGAGACTTAAGTCTGGCTTTGAACAATGATCTGTTCTCCAGTATTTCTGCCAGACGTGGGACCTGCCTGAGCTGGATGCTATTCCTTCTGGTGCAAGTCCTCCCAAAAGTATTTTTTCTGGGGAGCGAATGTCTCTTGGTGTCTTCAGTGACATGAAAATGTAAAAAAACACCCACAAATGGAACAATACAACTGAGTATCTAAACCCTGCTCTATTCTGTTATTTCAGAAAAGAAAAACTTGTTTGCTTCTCTCACAAAGTCACGTCCAACAATTAGAGATGGGGGAGATGAGATGGAACTCCAGACCATCCCTGTGCCCGCAGAACAAGAGCCCAGCTGGTACCTAAAGGGACTGGGATGGATCTCTCTTCTCCCACAGAAACACTGGAACCGTGTCCCATAACTGCAGAAGAGAAAAGTCAAGCCAACTTGTTGGAGCCTAAGGAGAAAAAAGACCAAGATCCAGAATTCAAAGGTTCTTCATGCAGAAAAAGAAATACTTTCAATATAAAAGTAATTCTGTTCATCAAGTTTCTGCAGAAATAGGTTTTTTTTTTCAATTTTAAATTCCTTTTTCTGCTTGTTTTCCATAAAAGAAAGATTCTCAATATCGCATGTTTATGAAATAGTTTTGCTGAAAACATTAAGACCATAGCTAAAATACAGAAGCAAACATTACCCTGCCGAATGCAAATAATGGGTTTAAAAGGTATTCTGGATTAATAATCAGGCACTTTGCTTTAGATAGCATTTTCAGTAAAGTCAAAATAATACTTTTTAGAAATGTTTTTTTTGCATAATAATGGCAAGCTAGTGAGTCTGCACGATGTCCTAGGAATCAAATCCTAGAGGCTTTCATGGGAACAGACCTACTAGAGTGGTGAGTCACTTGGATCACTGCAGTAATCGTATTTGGTATTTCATCCAAATAAAAATATGTTTGTAGGCCCTCAGCTAAGAGCGGTGTAGTAAAGTGTGGTGGAAGAAACGCTTCTTGATTAACCATCTAATTCCATATTGTTTGAGATACTACAGGATCTCGCTCAGTTTGTTAGGAGACAAACGCAGCACGCAGCTACACTCCACAAAAAGTTCATTATGATGCTCGTTAACGAGTTAACCCAGAGTTAAAAGCCCGTAAAAGTTTTTCACTTTTAGAGAAAAAAAAAAAAAAAGCACCAAATGTGCTAAATAAGAGTGAGCAAGGTTAGGTAGTAGAGGGGAATTTTTTATGCCTTATTCCTCTGCAGCAAGGTACTGCCCGCGGGGGAAAGGCAGGGAAACAGTGGCAGCAACACGCATTTTACATCCCTATTCTTTACAAACGTGCTGGGGTGACACCTGGCCATGGGAATGCCCAGAAGCGTGGCTGCACACAGCAACCTGCTCCAGGATGGTGTTCGCCCCAGTTTTAACCAAACGCTCACGTACTCGGGTCACTTTATCCCATCTTTGGCACACAGGACACTGCACAGGCATCCCCCCATTCCTACACTGCTCGGCAATGCTCCATGGGCACAGGGGAATTAAACACGTGGGTCTGCAGCCCCGTGGCACACACGTGCTATACGGAAGCGAAATTACCTGTAAAAAAGGCAATGCCTGCGTCACACCAGCTGCCCCGTTAAGATACGTATTTCACGGGCACTTTGCTGCCACAAAAACTATTAAACGATAGCAGTGTGAGAATATAACAGCAGTGTGCTGTCAGACCAGCGATGCAGCGGGTGTAGGAGGCCAGATCATACGCATCTGATGCCGTGACTCTCAGCTGGGAACATCACATCTACCTGTCAGTATTTTCCATGCTTAAAATAAAGATTTGCCTTCTGTAATCAAGCTTTAAGCTCCATCGAGAAAATACCATGAATTAAACCAACGTCCAATTCTAATCTAAAGAAATCCATGGCTCTCAACTGTGAATACAGAAAGTCATTAAACTGTCGGATCTATTAGTTGTCATTCAGAAGCAAATCCAAAGTGGTCCTCTTTCAGGGATCCTGTCAGGTGGATGCAAATTTCTGTGCAAGATAACCAAAAATGGATTAAAAATACTGTGGTGTTCTCTTTTCAAAACCAGTCTGTTCAAATTTGGCAAAACAGCAAGCGCTACCATTGAGAAAAAAGTTGTCCCCTGACCCAAGCAGAAATTACACTTAAGAGCACTACCATCAGCTTTGTGACAAACCGAGCCAGGCATTCCATCTCTAGTGAGTCTACAGTGAAAATTCTGGTATAAAAACACGTGACATTTTTATATAAAAACTGTAAGGTGTCATTGGTATGCGCAGGTCAATATTTACAAATGGTACCCTATTCCTACCGTACAAAACAAGTGGACACACTGAAGAGGAGAATGATTTGCAATTAGAACGCATGCCCTGCTCTTCCAAGCCGCTCCAGGAGGAGGACTTCTATCTATATACACAAAAACCCTGTTTTTCCCTGGAGACCCTGCAGAGGAGAAGACCCCCCACCGTTCCACGGAGAACCTTCTGGTTTCTGTCACGCAGCACACCACGGACAAAGCAGTGGGGAAAGGAGCAGCACCTTCCCCAACGCTTTTCTCCCCAAGCTCAGCGGCACCCACACAGTATGTGCAAGGGCAGGTCTCCTAGAGCTGCCCACAGCATCATTTCTGCACCTCCTCCAGGCTCTGGGGCGCAAGGGCAGACGTTCACCTGACTCTACACCCATTCCTCAAGTCATCAGCGTCAGGACCCCTGCTCACACCGACGGGGCCAGACTTCGTGCTTTTTTCTTCCCCCTACAGAAACGCGAACAAAAAGCTACAAAGGGGTGACAGCCCTGCATCTGTCTTTCATGCTCGATCTCAAGACAGAATTTCCACTCCGTCTTATCTAACTGCGATTAGTTTGCTCTACAGCAGCTTCTGGAAAGTTGATTTGGTTCCTTTCGCTGTCTGCAAAAGGCATCAGAAAGTCGATGGTTACCTACACCACCAGCAGGCTGGTAGACAGTACGTGGAGTAAGTGGAAATTACATAAAGGAACTAAACTCTAAGTTTCTCCAGAGAATTTGAAGTGAAAAACTCAACTGAGCATTACGCAAAGACAACGGAAGACTATGGAAAACAGATGGGTTAATGCGTTCCCTGCGGCGTCACCAGTGCCCCCAGTACCACTCTCTACTGGAACCATCGCCCCTGCAATACCTAAGGCAACAATTGCTTTTCATCCAGCGCCACCAGGTCGGAGGGAGACCCAGACCCGAGCACTGCTTTTGGTCAGACGGCTCATCTTCAGGACTGCATCACCTCTCACCTTACAGCAATAGGGATGGAAACTTCTGTGATGAATGCTAAACTCCAGGTAGTCACCAGAGACATATAATGTCATTAAAGCTATAGATTACTTTTCCTTTAGCATATTGTATACCTCCAACCAATCTTGAAAGGAAATGCTTACTATGAAAGGCAATACTTATGTAAAACATTGCCTTGGTTTGTAATCTTACAGTGAAAACTAGTTGTTCCATAGACACATTATTTTTAACTTCCTTTTTATGGAGGGTTTATTAGAAGAAATGTTATCTGACCAGAAGCCATTTTCCAAAAACAGCTAGTATCCCAAACTCCAATCTTTAGGGAAACCATAGAAAAGTGCAATCACAAAGGCTGCAATGCTTTGAAGCAATATTAGCAGAATCTATTTAGAAGATTTAAAACGACTGTTTTGAATTACCACGTTCTACATCTCTCGTTAGCGGTAATTAATCTTCCCTCACTGCACAAGGACCGTTGCACACTCATGAGTGAGCTACACCTGGACCCGTGAGAAGCTTATCAAGAAAAAGTTAGTGGCCCAATCACCACTCTTCTAAATATATTTTCTATACAAAATATCTTCAAGGTATAATCCGTAGTTATTTTTACAGTACTCTATGATTTAAACAACACTATTCAGTAAAATAGCAAGTGTGTGAAACCACAACACCACACGGGATGGGCACTCTGCTGCTTTGCTAGTGTAATCGGTACTAGGACCAGGAAAATGTTCTAACACGCAAGCAAAAATATTCCATAGGTTCTGAATCCGGACTGTACACGTCATGATTTTGGCTATGATTTGCAGCACACTCGTGAGATACACAAATATCTTTATGCACGTTTCAGTAGCAGAATGGCACTTGGCTTGCTCTAAGAGAAACAACAGAGATGCAACCGACGATTTTAAGAAAGACAATGTCCTTATTTGCATGCTGAAAATCTGGTTGTGTCCCCCTAATCCAGGCACATCCATTCATTGTGCAATCTGTCGATGGGTAAACAATAGTGCAGGATTCATCTCAGTGGGGTCTGGCCCTTTGGTCTAACCGAAGTCAATTCTAGGTCGATACTGAAGTACCATAGGGTAAGACTAAAAACAAGAGAAAACCAACAACAAAAACAGACAAGAAAACATGAAGACATAATTCATAAAAGAATACAAAGAAAATGCAATTAAAGATTGCTTTAGGAATAGACAGAGCTTATCCCTAAGACACACGTATATGGCAATCGGTTTTATTTAGATGTAATTTATTCTATATATTTCCACAGTTAAATCCATACCTGTACTTCAAATCTGTACTTAATCTCTAAGTCAGTTATAGTTGTAGCTATTTGTTATTAATATAAAATTCCTGCTTTTATGTGTTTTATCTGATTTTTTAATCTGCTTTTATGTGTTTCATTATTTGTATGTTTTTTACGACGTGTACACTAGGTGTGCTCAGACAGCTCCACTTATTGCTGCAGTGCTGTGTTTGAGGAAGAGCAATCCCAAAGTGTTATACCTTGTAAAACAAACATTTACAGATGATGTTCTGATTGTTATGTACGTGGAGGCTCCATAGTTATACTAGTAGACAGCACTAGTTAACAGGAGCCAGGCTACGTTGATATTAAAAAGGGAAAAAAAAAAAGGGGGGAATGCAGAAGAACTTCAGTGACAAACCAGAGAGATATCACTGCAGAGACCTGCATGGGTTACCAGACTTTCCATGCCCCGGCAGTGAAAGCACGATCCCGTTGAGTTTTGGGATCGCACTGGCTGGGGATTTCCAGACTGGAGGGCAGAGAAATCAAACCATTAACCCAGAGGAATTCAACAGCAGCAGGAGGGTCTGGGAGAGAAGACAGGGAGCACCATGTGTAGTCGGCGTGTGCCATTAACAAACCTATCTTGTAGGATCATAAATTACTTGGTCTCTGATTACTTTTTTGCATAGGATATACCTACCATATTATTTAAGGGCTATTTTACATTTTTTCCCACTTCGATTACATAAATCGTCTCTAAAAGTACTCGGCTCTGATGGGAAGTGCAGACGGGCAGAGGCAGAGCAGTCACCTCACAGAAATTGCCGTGTAAACCCGCGAGGCTGGGTGGTTTTGCAAACAAAATGACAAACCAACCGTATAAATAAAATGCACTGCGCTGGAACAATTCGAGTTATTGAAGCTGGCAGGGCGGCAGTAGGTCGCTCCCATCCACGCTGGGGACTGACCCTCTAGTATTAACTCTAATTTTTTGCTCAAGCAAAAATATTATTTCAAACTTCCAAAGTAACTTTTAGAAATTAGTTCCAAACAGAATTCTCAATGATGAAACCAAGGTATCGTTTCCTGCAGGTATGAGCCATTTTGATCAAGAGACTTAGAAATAAACTTCAGCTTGCAGGTTCTGGAGATTTTGGTTTGTTATATGCTAGAGATAAGGCATTATTCCATTTCTAAATTTAAAAGATGTGAAAGGAATATAATATTAGAAAAATCTGACATTTCTTTACTCCATTACAAAGAACATATGAATTGCCATAGAGCAGTCTCTTTGGACTCACGCTCTGCAGCTCCGACCCCAATGCAGGGCTATCAGCCTACGAGTGCCAGCTCTACAGCAAAGAGATAAATGGCCTCACGGAAAGTAAAAGAAACCCCCTAAACCTCCTTTCTCTATTATTCAGAGAAAATTTAGACTCTATTTATTCATTTAATAAAGCTTTCTCTGAAGGAACGAAAAAGCTCAGGCCTTACTCATAGCGTTTGAGCACTTTGCCGGTGGGAGTTATAAAAACTGCACAAGGTGGCTCCAGCGGAGGCGCGAGAGGAGCCGGGGCTGTAGGATGTGCGGTCGTGAGTGCCTCTTACCTGATAACAAGTGCCATCCTCTGAGCAGACTTGCCAAGATGAGCAGTTCTGACACCGAAACTGCGAAGGAGATGATTTTCTGATCAGATAAGAGGCATCCACAGCCGGACATATACATTTACCATTTTTTATTTTTTTTTTAAATTTTCAAATGTAAAGTTTAAAATTAATCTACTTATTTAAAACAGGAAAGACTTCTCTAAGGATTAAATAGATATTTTCCCTTTACTACTCTACCTCTTGTAAGGTCCAAAGGTGTGCCAGTAAAAGCTCGTGGTGAAGAGTACCAACGACGGAGACAATGGATTTACTTGATCTTCATCCAAAAGAAGAGATTGTTAATTAATTACCATCAGAACTTCTGTTTTCTAAACAGACCCAATGTTACTGGGTTTATCACCTGTAATCTTTACAGGTTTCAGTTTGCCATCTCTGATGTCAGGGGAGTGAGTTAAAACTAGATAAATAAAACCATGACCACACACCTGACTATACTTTGTGTGTGTAAACACAACTTGTACATTTAATCAAGAGTTATCAACTCTTACATTCACTTCACGTTTAAAAATGATAGTTCTGGGATTTTTGAAAAACTGTAACCAGTACAAATAACGTCCCTTTTATCAAGATGATGGTTTCTGTTGCTTCTACAGCTGCCAAAAGCCCATCTGTAGACGGGGGCTACAGTGTTACCTGTCCTGAGAGAATTCCATTATCGCTAAATGGATAATTTTAGTTGCCTCAACGTCTCCCTAGCACTGCTAACAGCCACTGCTAATGAAAGCAGAAGATGGTAAGCCAAACAACCAACTGCTTTCACAGCAGTACTGAAAAAAAATAATACTTAAAGTTTCCTTACTGCTCCGATACTGGGGTTTCAACAATCATCATATTTTGATGCAATATCACTTTCAAAATGAATGAATACCTGCCTATATACATTAACTCCTCTAATTCCTACCAAAATCTATCTTTCTTTTATTCTCTCTCTTCAGATTAAGGTAAAACTTCATTAAACTTGATAATTTTTAACTCCACAGTGTGCTTAATCCTCTGTCTTCTCTGTCCATGCCCCAGTGGTTTTAAGTCTGAGCACTTGGAAGCTTAAAAAAAAAGAGTACTAAGAATTTGGAATTTTTAACAGCTCAGTAAATTAACAGATGGCCAGTGCTTAGCCTTAGCTGCACCCCACTACAGCCTACGCCGGCGGTGACAGACCACAGACCTGCACCTACCACAAACCAGCAAAGGGTGAGGAACAATCACCAGCCACACTCAAGCAAAAAGAAAGAAAAGAAATAGAGATAAAACATCTAACAAAACAAAAAAAAATATACAAGGCAATTAAGGGCTACTGAGTACCAGACCAGAAATAAAAGTTAAATATTGCAATTTAAAATAGTCTCATGCATCAAGGAAAACCTATTTAGCTGTGTTATCTGGCTGTGTGTTATACAGCATATCAAAAAACCATGGGTGTAGTATGAACAGGAACAATAATAAACCAATTACATTTTTTCAATAATTTTTCAGTGTCACTTTCACTTCCCTGCCTGAATACAACAGATTCTTAATAAAGAATTGCTGGGTGCAGATCCCCAACTAGTGTACCTCGAAAAGTGACTGAAAAGGAAATGTGAAGAAAAAGAACAAGCACTTGGTTCTCAGACGCTTGACTCAAAACTCTGAGCAGAAATGGGACGTAGACTTTGTACACCTGCTGCTTTGAAGTTTCAGAAACTGCACAATCAACGTGCTGCAGGGTCTCAATCACAGAGTGTAACATGAGAAATCAGAAAACATGCAAAATGCACGTTTAAATATAAATATCCCTTTAAGTATAGGGATATTTGAAGGGTTACAGAATATATTTCAGGACAAGTCGTGAAAGCATGTATACTCTCTATGTTAAATACACCAAAGCCATCATTTAATTAATAATGTAACAGCATTTACGTTTTCGCCTCTTAGTCTCCATCTTGTCATGTAGATGAATTCCATCGTGTGATCCTTCCCCATGATCTCTCCGTTGCATAGTACGTCCAGCTTAAAATACAACAGAACAAAGAGTAAGACAAAGGGATTCCAAATGTTGATGTCTAAATGAACTCCTAAATGAATGTCTGAGAGTTCGTCCCACTACTCCTACCGTTACACAACAGTTGTATCAGATGCATCTCAGACCTGGATAAACACACCATCCTGACAACGTGCGATTTCGTACAGTGGTGTTCCACTTGGGTTTTCCACTTTTGTGTTTTCAGGTAAAGTGTGGACAGAAGAAAGGCTACGAAACTGGGCAGAAAATCATTGCAAGCCAAACTCTGCCTGTATTTATCAATACCACATGCCACCTGTTTGGACAAAGCCTTCTGCTGGATTTTAAAAGGCCTTCTTGCTACATCAATGCTCTTTCAAACCCAAAGATACAAACCCGCAAATACTGTAATTTTCAGTTTTTTAAAATAAATGATAAAGTAATTCAAAAGCAAATGACATCGAATGGCAGCATGCCACGATCCCATGACAAACTCCTGGCAGAGGCATGATCTCGTTCATGCTCCCCAGTCATTCTAAAGGTTCTGGTGGTACCGCTCCTCTCTTCCTTCTAATTACTGGGTGGTTTCTTACAGCTACAGAAAATGCAGCCGCAGAGTAATTTGGTGCATCTCTAGTTGATCTCTCCTTTCTGCAGTACTTAATAGCCCCAAACTCTATTAAGTGACTTTTGTTATTAGCCACATGGAAAGAGAAAGGATTTATTTTTTACATAAAAATATCTGCCACAGGATGCAGCACAAACTGAAGTTACTAGAAGTGTGAGAGTTCCCTGATCAGCAACTGCAGTCACTGTGATAAAATGATCACTTCTCATTTAAGGGCAGAAAATATAACTTGGAAAATCAAACAGTACTTAGTGATTGGGCTAGATTGGGCTAAAAAAAAATATTCCTCAAGTTCGAATGTGATTTAACTTCATAAAAACCTAATACTTTGGAGGAAAATAAAAATACAAGCAACATTATTTCAAATGTACCTCGTAAGAACTTGGAAGTTTTAATTTTAAGCTGAGAAACTTTTTGATAGTTCCCACAGTCACTCGAGTAGAACAGCGGATAAATTTCTTCATTAAACCCTACAGCAACAGCAACAAAACAGAAAAAACACGTTAGAAATTTTAAAGCATGGAAGCAATCTTTAGTACAAAACCAGCTGTAATTGATTTTTTTTTTTCAAGCAGTAACCAATTTTACTGCACTCTCTCCATCCATAACGGCACCATAGCTTCATTTCTGTTCACCTTTTTTTCCAAAACTTACAAGATGTCAAACAAGTTCATTTGACCCATCTCTGGTTCTAAAAAAATTTCCAAACGACACGAAAGGCAGGGAAGAAAAAAAACCCAAACCACCAAAACCAGCAAAAGCCCCAGAAGACCGTAACTAAATCTAAGTGTCTGTATCAGCAACACCCGGCTCAAACAGATGGGACGTTTCTTAGAATTTCTTCAGTCCCTCAGAGGAAAAGAAGTTAACACATCCTCAAATAATCTAGGTAAAACACAGGGAGGCTATAAACCCAAGATGTGATCTGTTATCACTGGTTCTGCAATCCAGAAGTTTTGATTCAGCAGGAAAGCTGGAAACCTGAGACTCCTCCATGGCGATAGAGACATGGATTTCTTACTGTGTATGGCAAAAATAGGCACCAATAACACATACACACATTTTCTTGCTGAATCAAAACCTTCTTACTGCATAAGAACTTCCAAAATTATACATGTAACATTGCACACAGAAAACAGGTAGTGTGTTATTAGACAAATTTCAAGTATTTTTTAAATTCCTGTCTTTGTAATTTAATAAATTATTAAAATCTAAGAGGATTTCTAAACAATTCCTTCTACCATTAGCTAATCTTGCCTTCAGGAATAGAACCAAATATCCCTAATTCTTAAAGCAGCAGTTGGCAGGCGTTAGTCTATATGTTTTACAGCTGGAAGTCACCTGCCCCAGGCCACAGGTGACACATCAGGCTCGGGATCAGGGTTACAGCTCCGAAGATCTGAATCCAAATCATAACTGAAAAGCAGCTTTCTAAGACAGTGTGCCTGGAAGTGCAGGCAGCTCACCTACAGCTGGCTTTTTAATGCCATCGAGGCTGTAGACTACAAAACTGTAATCCATTAACAAAAAAATAAATATCCGCCGTCACAGATGGATTTCTGTACGGAACTGTATTTTCTTTCAAAATTCCAAGATGGATTGAAATGCCTCAAACAAAAGGACTAAATAAGCACGGAAGTGGAGACAGGTCACCCTGTTAAAGTTTATGGTCAATGGTTACGAAAAGCTGTGGTGCCTGTAAGGGGTTAGAGCAGCAGCACCCATTCAATTATTGTCACTACTCACTTTGACCACGTTGTCCCCCGACTGCCCGTTGTTGCGCAAGCAGTCCAGGCAGATGGCAATCTGTGGGTCGCTCCTGTGATAGTCTTTGTCATCTTCATTTTCATCACACTCCTCATCTACTTTGGGTTTATCAGCTTTTGGGCTTTCGTCTGCTAAACATCAAGATAGTATTATTTAAGTGTAAAATAATTAAAAGTCACATTAGCAACAAACCTGTATTTAAAGTAACACTTCAGAGTATATTTTTTCTTTAACTTCATACAATTTTAATTCAGTGCATTCTTATACTGATCAATTTACAAATCTCTGAAAACAAATTTTTGCTATTGAAATGTTAATGTAATATGCACACAACAGATTTCTATGTAACAGAAAATAATTAGGCTGATGGACCATTGCTACTGTTTGTGTCCTGTCCAATGATTAAAACCCTCAAGATCACTCAAAAATGTAAAACTACTCTTATGGTGTGGCAGGTCACTGCCAAAAATACTGCTTGGCAATACCCAGTGGAATAACTAATCCCAACACTTGTATATCAAAGGAATCAATTCCTCTGAACTGTCTGCCACAATACCCCAGTGCAGACAAGTTCCTGAAACGTTACCATGAAGCAAACTAAAGGAAAACTTTCCTCCTCTTTTGACCTGGTCTAAGTAATGTCACTGTAAAAACTCCAGGTGTCTCTCTCCAGAAAGATTTCATAACTAAATAGCCATATACTTACTTATTCCTCTTTAAAAATTAAAAACATAAAAAAGAGGAATGTTCCCCATTTTTTTTTTTGGCAGAGCCCATCTGTCCTATGCAAGGCAAGGATACAGTCACTAACGGAGCTGGATATATCCCTAGCTATATCTGTAGCTACTTAAAAGTATATTTTGAGAGTTAAAGCCTTCCTCCTATTCACAAAACAATCCAATCCAATCACTTATTACATTTAGTAACTGATCTCCGTTAGGTTTACCATTAAATTATGGGAGGAAGGCAAGAACCGGAAGAATAAACTGATTATAAGTAAGTCACATTCTATACATTTGCAAGTTACGTATTTTTTCTATTTATATAGCAGAAAATAGCTTTCCAGTAAATGTCTATATAATTAAAAACATTTTCTAAGTACTTTAAAAACTGAATAGGTATACGCCACACAGTATGTTGTAGTAAACTAATGTAATTTCATCTAAAATGTCCTGCAGTTCTTCATTTATTTTTATAACAAAGAACCTTGTCCCTTATAATAGATGCCAAATGTAAATCAACAAAACTAGTGAGAAAGAAAATGAAATGTTATGAAGTTGAAAAGACGATTTATAAACAGTTGAGTGCAGAAGAGTATTGCAAGATGTTTACTTGACAGTGATCCTTTGCTAAAAATAATTATTTCTTTAGCTTAGCAAAGCTTTTAAAAAATTCTTAAAAGTGCCCAAATGAAACAGGCTACGACATCAAAACCTTGATGTCAAATTAAAGGGGCATGAAACAGTTGGATGCAGCCCTCACTTAGCACCTCAAAACTGAGCTCTCAAAGTTCATGGGTCAACTACAAAACAAAACAAAAAGAGAAAAGGAAAAAAAAGGAAAAGCCTTTTGGAATCTCTAGAAACCAATTGTTTAGCATGTGTGGAAAACCGTTTTACTACTTGTCATAACTAATTCTTGACAACCTCCTACTTAACAGCTGGTCAAACTCAGTAACGGAAAATAATCTGCAACAACCTCACGTAGTTCTGCATCTTTCTGTATTAAGGAAATTAAGAATTCAAGTAGAAAATCGCATGAGTGTGGAAAGTGAGAGCTGAGGGTAATGCAAGCAAAATAATGGTAAAAGAGGCAGTGTTTGTAAGAGGAGCGGTTAAGAGATGCACAGCCGTAGGGGCAGGGCCGGAGCACAGTTGCAGAGGTTTGGTGTGAGTTTCTGCAGTCCCTCTGAATTCAGTCAAACCCACGCACACGCAGCAGCCTTTGAGGGAACGGGCCGCAACAAGCAACGTCACTGAACACACACATCAGAGAGGGAAACAAAAGCATCACCTTGGCCGTTTTCTTGAGGCTTGTTTTTCTTCCAAAACTCGATCTCTCGCTGCAGTTCCTCTAGTTAACATCAAAGAACAGTCATGTGAATTTTTAAATCAATGCCACAGGTATATCCTTAGAAACAGCCACATCCCCTCCATCCACCCAAACAGGCACCTGAAACCAAATCAAAACTTACGTTCTCGAAGTCCAGGCACGAGCTTAAATATAATTTCCTCTAAGGTGTTATCCAGCCTTGCAAAGGGAAAAAAATACATTTCATATTAAGTAGAAATTAGCAATTTAGCATATTTTTAGCCATTAAACAACAAAAACTTTTGCATAATAAAATGAATTGCGTATTTTTGGCAAATACTACATCATGGTAAACCCAATTGATCTTAGGTAGAGAGAAAATGCACAATAAAGCTTAGCTCAACCACCTCCTGAATTGATTTCTTTTAGAAATAGACATGGAATTTACATTTTTTAATGTATAGAGACAAAAATGAAATGAAAGAGAAAGCACATTAACATTTTCATTGTTGTGATTTGTGTCAGATGCAACCCATTGTGTTATTTAGAAGAACAAAGTGGAAGGCAGTACCCGATCTCAAGGTCCAGGTGACGAGCAGCAAGCACGACAACTATAAACTCCGCTGCCACATTAAGTGTTCCAGTGCTTTGTAATGAGGCTGTTAGAGAAAACTGAATGCACTATTCCCTGCTCACGACAACACGGACCAACCGGGCAGGATGAAGGCCATGGAGCATCCCGCTGCTCTGGCCAGACAGCTCCCAGCACGACCCAACTCCTTCCAACTACGAAACCTGCCACGAGTTCATGCCCTGACGATGTCCCCAGCACGGGCACCTCCTCCCGCACCCTGCCATCAGCTCTTCTGCTCCATACCACCCAAACCAGCTATTATGGTCCCCTCCAGAGGACACAGCACGTTTTCCTTTGTTGTCGAAGCTAAAATGTTTTTCTTTTAATTTCCCTTGATTTTACTTATTCTCCTTTTCATTTAGTTCATCACCCACGACCTCTCCCCTGCTCACTTTTCCTTTGGTTTCCTCTGTCTCTCGTTCTGTTTCATTCCCCTTTCTCTCCCATCCTCTACCCCTTTGCAGCAGTAACTCCTACTGTCCCCAGCCCAAGCAAAGACCCACCACAGAGCAGAGCCCTAAGTCAGACAGCCAGAGAAATTCAGTACAGTTTATGATTAGATTTATTGCCCAGTCGTCTCATTTTGTGACTAATTCCCTATGTTCTGCATCAGTTTATGGAGACATTCATACCACAACAATATTCATATTTAAGCTATGACTGTGACTAATTTTTGAATTGCTGCCTCTAATAAGGACATAAATAAAAATAAATATCTTCAGCAAGAGACAGGTATCTCCCCTGAACTATCTAAAGCAAAGCAAATGAAGAGTGTCACTCTTGCATCCAAAAAAACACGTCACCAGAAAAAGGAAGCCTCCATGGTGTAACCACCCCGGAGCCAACCCAGTATCACTGAGGCAGAATTCTGCTAAATCAGGAAAGGGAGTTCCAGAATTTACCACTCTTCCTGGCTTTTCATTTCAGAGCTCAGTGTTGGATTTCAGCCTTAGGTTAACAGCTTCAGCAGCCCCTAAGCACTGCCAACTGAAGATACATCTAAAAAACTCACACAGTTACGAAGTTAATGGTTGGACTTGATCTTAAAGGTCTTTTCCAACCTAAATGATTCTATGAAGTTATTCTGAACTGAGTTTATAAAGCAGTTTGTAGAGTTTCTCTCAAAGATCTCAGTTAAAAATACTATCTAGAGTGTCCAACGCCATTTCTCAGAAAATGACTGCATTTCTGAGCAATGACGGGCTGGTCTCTGCAGCCGGAGCGCAAGACGTGTATTAAATTACACAGCCAACATCCAAAAAAGATAATTCCATTACACTGCTCATGTGCTCCTCTGATTATTAGTTTAGCAAATGTTTAAAACTGTTTCATCAAAGTCAAGCAGCAAACTACTAGTTATGTGCAGTTTGTTGGCAAATAAAGCCAATGACTCTAAAAGGATTTTCAGGAAATAATCGCAGAGAAAATAGCTCTTCCCACATTTCTGGCTTGTGGTCTCAACTTTTCTCACCCTTCTATCATTTCCTGCTTAAAGCATGTTATTATTTTACTAAACGTCTCCTAGATGTTTCAGAGAATGCTTTTTTTCTGCTCCTATGAAATGGACCTGTCAGAATAAAAGAAATATTTCTGAAATGCTGATGAGCAGCCTCATGCTCTCTCTGCAGCACCTTCTGTGCCTCAGACTCTGACAGAGCAGAAAAACACTTGTGGTAAACATCGACATAAAGCCTTTTAGCCCTGCCCTTCCAAACCCCTTCAGATGACAGAGCCTTAAGCCAATGACTCCCCTTGGAGCTGCTGAATTGAGCTCCTCTCACCGCCCCACGGGAATTGCTCTGCACACACTCAGCAGTCATAAGCACCAAAGCCATCCAGGACATTTTGTAGCAAACACAATGCAATTAGGAAATAACACCAACCCTAGTAAATTCCAGATATAAATACTTATTTTAACATTGACGTAAGAATATTTTTTCCTACGTTCTAATGGTGCTGGGGGGGGGAAGGAGAGAGGTGGGAAGGGTGGGAGGGCAGGGACTGGCTACAGCATTTTAGGAGAAGTTCCCCCACTTATGATGCCATTTCTTGATTTCTCTGCACTATACTTGTAGGAGGCTATTGCCTTTGTTTCAACATAACATCGCTCAAAGAGAATGCAGAGTTTCAAGACAAATAATGGTTTAAACAAAGATGTGCCATTGTGGTATTAAAGAATGCAAACTCTCAAGAAAGGGCATTTTCAGTGTCGAAACTTGCTTGAATGTCTTTTCTCTGACAGCAGATTTCAATTCCAACCGGTAAATCTGCCCCTTGGAAAACTCTTGTTATTTGCATGACTCATTTGCTACATTGCTCTAAGAAAAAAAAAAAGTTGCATGCAGTCTGGATTGCCCTAAATAGTTTGAAAAAAGAAACTCTAGAATTTAATTTCATGTAAAGAATAAAAGAGGTGTGGTTCATTTGTTTGTTTAATAGAGGCATTGAAATACTTGTTTTAATTTGTACAACACACCCAGCCTTGCTGTGTCTTTCTTTTACTTTTTCCCCTTTTATTATATTTGATAAAACTCAATTTACAATTTACTGGGAGATGAAATATTGACAGTATTTATGGCCAAGAACACTTGATATATGTATTATGCAACTAAGCAAAAAAAATAATTCATTTTCAGGATAACGATACTAGGATTATTTTTTATAATTTTTTTTTTTGTTCTTCCATGACAGCAATGTCATCTTACCTTAACATTTCTAGTGGGTTGGTCTCATGCACTTGGTTTCCACACCTGGGACAGTCATTGCTGTCTTCAAAGTGTTGAACGATGCAAGTCTTACAAACTGAAGGATGAAAAGAGAAAAACCCAGCTTAGATCAGGATCTAAATCATATTGCTTGAACACAACCTGATGACACCAGCTAACCACATGCAAAGATAAAAGAGTATGGTTTTAAAGCAAATAATTCCAATTCCACTTCTTGTTCCTCAGAGGCACAGTAGGTTCTGCCGAGTCCAGCAGGACAGGTCAGACAAGCACCGCTTTAAATTATGGGGTATTTTTACTACTTATAATTCTCCCAGTGTCATAAAATGCAAAATTCAGAGTATATAGCATGTGTAAAGGGGAGGTTCTGAGGAGGCACATCCCAGGGAGCGCTGGCCCCGCAGAGCCCATCCTCACTTCAGGCCATCTGGAAAGAACTCCTGCACATTATTTTCTTCCCAACACTGCTGCTGGCAACCGAAAATACTGTTGTAAATACTTCTCGTGAGAGAAAAGTTGACAGAAGCTGCACAGGGGTTCAAGGTGGCTGCTTCCCTTCTGATGTAGCACCTTCGAAAGCAATGGCAGAACTTATGGTAAACAATGTAATACTTGAATCTTATAATGAAATAATTATAATGGTCATGACCATGGCAAGTATAACGAAACCCAACACAGCAACAATGTGAATTTAAAATCCAATGAACTGAAATTGAACTAGATCAGCAACACACTACTGTTGCTTCCAGGTGATGAACTGCACACCGTAAATGTTACTGCCATGAATAAGCAAACGAACGCAGGCTGATGAGAACAAACTTCCTGCTATTATGACTCCCGCGTTACAGCGTTCTGGCTGGAGATAAACTCCCTCCCCTGTTTATTATTACTTCACCTAAACCGAAATGAGAACTGCAAACTCATCAGTAAATGGAGTGAAAAAATAAACGGCCCGTTGCGATTGCAATGTGCTTCCTGCTGAAACGCCGTGATCTCTGTCATCATTTACCTGGAGAGCCACCGCTCCAAAGCGGAGCCGGACCACGGGGGCAGCACCAGGCAGCCCGTGGGATACCACTGAGCCTTCTCCTTCTCCGAGCCTCAGGCTGGGAGGTGGCACGCAGAGCCAAGAACCTGCAACCACACAACTCTCCTGAGATCACAGCTCTTTTAGAATGTGTTAAATTACTAGACTGGAGTGGATTTTTGCACGCGCTAGCACACCCTTCTAGTGGGTGAGAAGTCTGGAACAGAGCAGAAAATGTGACTTTCTGTCCGTACAACTTTTCTTCACTTTTCTATGTATTTTTTAGGAGTTATTTCATTCTCCTAAAACTAAACATTTTGCTACTACACTTCACGAATACAAAGAATTTCATTACCCACATAGAAGCCCAACACAGTATTTAAGAACACACTTAAATTAAAGTCCCAATAACTTTTAAAATATGTGTAGTTAAGATTTGCATAATCTCTCTTCATTGGTGTGACTGAGAATCTCCTCAGAGATGGCAAATCTGCATTTAAATTTATTTATTTAAGCAACCCAGACATTTTGAGAAAGAAGATAGTCTAGAAAAGGAAATATCCCCATGAAGAGAAGTAGGTAACGCTGAAAATCATATCTTCTCCATTCAATAATGGAGGAGATCCTCTTCTTCCTATTTATGAAAAAAAAGACATTTTTTGAGCATATTCTTCTACATTATTGAAGTAGAGAGCACCAAAGCAATGGTGCTGTGACCTCACAGAAATTGAGCTGAGGAATAACTCTTTTTCAATGGAGACAGAGCTCCTCTCCTGCTAACTCCTATAATAATGGAAGGGGTTGGTCTTTATTTTTTTTGGTAAGCCTCCAGTCCAGCAGAAACAGCAGTATTTCTGTGGAGTCAAGCCTTTCTAACCTGACACCAATTTTAAACGATCGATAAAGAATAAAAAAAAAAAAAAGTGTGAAATATGGTGTAAGGGTAGTTGATATTGGTCAATATTAATTTTGGAACTGATAGGCCTAACCCCTAACCTTCTCTTATTTGGGAATTTTTTAGCAGGGGAGACTCTCAGAGGACTAGCATGAAAATTCTTCAGGATTACCAGTGACTTCGTATCAATAGCAGAGTGGTTTCTTATTTTCTGTAAGCAATTAGTAGTGACCTCCTTCAGAAAGCACTTCCCTGTGTTTAACAAAAGCTATGTCTGAATTTCTTGGAAGAGAATTTAACTCCCTTCACTTTCTGTGAGGATCTCTGCTCCATTCACAGCAGAGAAGGTCTCTGAGTCCGTGATGAGGTGACACTGATCTGATTGCTCTGAAAAGGACTCATGATTTGTCTTACAAAGGTATTTTAAGCTTGATTTTGGTAGGCTTTTTGTTTGTTTCCAAACTGGAGACAAACAGGACCTATCCACGCTATGGCTTTCATTTATACCAAAAAGAAATTTTAAGTTCTGACTACTCAGAAGAACTCTCTGCCAGAGGACAGATAACTAACACTTACTGAAAGCCAGATGATTGACTCCCTCAAACCTCCCAAATGCTAAACATAAAGCCTGCTAAAATCCACAGTAACTTAACTTGAAGAAATATAATATAAACCAATCTATGGAAAGAAACTGAATTCTTCAGTCTGAATATATTTATGTGCTCTTTCGATACATTTTTTTGAGTGGTCCAAGAAAGAGACTAATGATTAATGAAGAGATTAATCTCCAGTGTTAGAGAGGTCTTTGAGCAGAACAGATAAAGACAAAGCATCATAAGGAACCAAGAACCTAAGCCAGTCCTATATGGATGTATTCCGTACCCCAGGAAACACACAGACACGGATCCAGTCTTCGTGCAGCCAACTCCAACCACGGGGTCACCCTGTGCCATGACCCCCCCCTTGAAATTGCACTCCAACACTGCAGTAATCTCAAACAACCTTCGCTTCTTCTCATGTAAAGCTATGGAGGATGTGAGGATTTGCCTGTCAAAACTAAATGTGATTTACCAAAGGCAATATAAAAGTAAAAAAATACACATAAATTCCAGCACTGAAGAACAATGAAGTGATATGTGACACTCCCAGTAGGAGTAGGATCATCAACCGGTGTTTTTAGATATTTTTGATGTGATAGCTTTAATCTTCCTGCTATTCTCAATATAAAACAGTGAACATTTTTCAAAGCTCATCAAAGTTTCAGACAACGGGATGAAACCTAAGTGCTGGGTGAAAAGGGCAGGGAAAAAGGGAATCTTTAAACACAATTAAGTTACAGATATGTTTAATTCACCACCTGTCAACAGAACTGGCTTCAGTTCCAAAAGCACAGTGATGTTACCAGAACACCACACCTGACCCAATGGTCATAGATGAGATGAGCCAGACCACAGCAGTACCTCTGGTGCTAGAGCCAGCACGATCACCACCAGCTTCGGGGAAAAAATGGGGTGGCTGTACTCTGCAAAGTGTCAACATGCCCTAGAGATGTCCCACAGGGCAGAGCAGAGTCTGGGAAACCCCACCAGAAACTGCAGAGTCACAGAATCCCAGAATGCTATGGGGTTGGAAGGGACCTCTGGAGATCACCCAGTCCAACCCCCTGCCAGAACAGGTCCACCCAGAGCAGGTCCCACAGGAACATGTCCAGGTGGGTTTGGAATGTCCCCAGAAAAGGAGACTCCACCACCTCTCTGGGCAGCCTTTTCCAGGGCTCTGCCACTCCCAAAGTGAAAGAAGTTCCTCCTCATGTTGAGATGGAACTTCCCATGTTCAAGTTTGTGCCCATTTCCTCTTGTCCTGTCCCTG
>JAOTQQ010000002.1:20812790-20823787 GCA_026546715.1 Gallinago undulata | reverse complement strand
ATCTCTCCAATTTAGAGAGAAGGCTGTTGGGGGGGAGCCGTGTCAAAGGCCTTTCAGAAGTTCAGACAGACAACACCTGTAGCTCTTCCCTTGGCCACTGCTGTAGTCACTCCATCACAGAAGGCCATGAAGTTGGTTAGAGAGGACCTGCCCTTGGTGAAGCCATGCTGACTGTCTCTAATCACCTCCCTGCATAGCTTTTAAGTTTTCTAATTGGGTTTCAATGAAGTCTACGCTTTTCCACAAGATATCCTAATGGCTATTTGCTATAATTCAATTTTTTTTTAATAAAAAAGTCCTTGTTTCTGTCAGCATTATATTGCTTTATCCAGTCTATACTGCATTTTTAATATATATATAATATATAGAAATATGTTTTTCCCCCCCCTTTCTTCCCCATGAAAAAATCAAAGCCACTTATATCAACATACTCAGCTCAGCTAAACAAGAATGTGAAGTGTTCAAATAGTTTTATAAGAGTGTCATCTTTCAATCTCTGGGAAATGGAAAACAAACTGGAGGAACCCACCAATGACTCCTGCTAAAATTGTTACTAACAGATTTTGTTTCTTACAGTTGAAAACTGGCAGGAATGCAAATCAAATTGTATTACACATGTCAAACAGCTTCACAATTATGCAATCAACTTGCACTGCAAATTAAAAACAAGACTTGCTACTAGATCTTAAGTCAAAACAAATTTAAAACTCCAACAAGCTCAGCAAAAGCAATCCTCGAGAAATCTCCTCACGCCCTTTGATGGCAGAACCAGCGAACAAAGAGGTTTGGAAGGGAACAGAAAAGTAGCAACCAAATTAATGACGTTCACAATGTGATAACTACCCTCCTTCAAGTGATTTTCAACAGGAGTTTTGTTTCCAGCTCTCTCAAGACTAAAACCTTTAACTCAGCAACACAATGCTGGATGGACTCCATTTCATCTGAACCGCACGGGAAGACTCTCATTCCCAGGAACTATTGCCTTCCCGATTAAAACAGGAGGCTTCACTGGAGGAAACCTAATATCAATACTTGTGAATTTCATTTTGAACTCGTAAAACAGATAGAAATTGTTTTTTTCTGGATAAATTAAGAGAAAATAGGGGGCAAACCAAGATACTCCAATCTTAGCTTCACATCCTCAGATGATCTTTTTTGACGGCAATTTTGCATCTATGAAGGGTCAAACTCTGTGCAGAACGTGTTCCAGATGCTACCGTCCATCCCATCGTATGATCCAGTCACAGCTCAACTTGGCCTACTGAGGCAGATAACAGAATAAGCAAAACCAGAAGTTCTACTTATTTTGGACGCTTGTAACAGTTCACGTTAACAAATGAGAGTCACTCCAAACAGCATTTTACTGAAAGCATTCTCTTGAAATATTAATATTTTTTATCCAATAGACTAATGGAAGAAGATTAGGCAAAACTGACACTTTCAATTGATTCTTCATTAGTGCTCTTCACGTCAAACACTAGGAGATTCTAAGAGATGTGATTTATCTCAGATATAACACCCCAGCTCGAGGTTTCCCAGACGCCTGTTTTGTGGTTTGTTTTTTTTTTTTACAGTATTAATACATTAAAAAAAACCCAACACAACCAAATCCCAAGGCTTTTCACTTTCCAAATTTTTCACAATTGCTGAAGAGCTGCCTGTTAAATACATTTCAAGAGTGTTTTTCCGAAGCAGATAAAGATACCACGCGATACCTGACCTTTCTGCACCACCGCAACCCCTACACCCTTTGCTGGGGTTTTCCAGAAGCGACAGATTCCTTCAGCGCCGTGATAAGTTTAGGTTCTAGAGGCTTAAAGCTGGGAGGCTTCACCTATCAATTCACATGGCAAATCTCCCTCCAGCCCCTAATCTAATATCCTTGGTAGGGTTTTAAGAATAAATGGCATAATACTCTTAAAATGATTTCCCTTTATCACAAATGCATAGATGGGAATATGAATTTTTGACAAGTTATTTGGCTTCTGAGAACTTGTTGATACTTGTAACACATGGCCTGCTCCTACCACCATCATGCTGTCTCTTTAATAATTCACATTTAAATACAAGACCTTAGTTGCCACAGCTCTGGAGGAATAAAATTAAGGAGATTTACATTTTCCTGCTAAGAAATCTGGAATGCTGTCTAGTGTCTTATCCTCATGTCTTCTAAACTTATCAGAAACACTGGTGCCATTGGAACCCTCCATCAGTCAGCAACCAAATCACAGATTTCGGGGCTGCATCTCCCGCTAAGCACCAATTTACCAAAATCACCACAGAAACTATTGTTACAAAATACATCAAAAAGAGACAGCTTCAAATACAGACTGCAAATTTACACTCTTATTCCATATGTTTTAAGTCTATCCTACAAATTTCTTCATGGCATCTGTTGGCCTCTACATTTGTATCAATGAATCAACTCCCAACCCTGCCCCTTAAAAAAAATAAAATAGCAGCGAATGGTGCAAGAACTGTTGAAAACCCTCAGGGAGAGGTATTGGAACTATTTTATGTCAGTGTCCTCCGTTCAGTAAGGACAAACTGATGAATTTTAGTACAGAGAGACTCAATAACGCTCCTGAAAAATACAATTTTTGGTACAATTAATGCAGTGCTAACAAAAGCAGGTAACACAGGCTGTTACAGAAGAGAAATGGACAGCACATGGTTCCCTGTAGAGAGCTCACATACAGGCACTTTTTCGATGAAGGAAAAAGCACCTCCATAGTTTGTCAAGTCCGGGACCACCAGTCCAAATCTTTAGAAACACCATTTTCACTTAGTAACAAGGTCAGTATTACTGATTTTAGAGCAAACACCCTCACACTGAGGTCATTGTGCAAAGCCCTGGCAGTGATGGGAACGGGAGACGCAGATCCAGCCTTTAATCTGACCAGTCTCTATGGAAGTGACCACAGAGGATGGCCATCACCATGGCCTGGCCACACCAGGGTCCAGGGCAAGCTGGGACCCGGTTATACCCCCCCACCTGACCCTATTTGTATTGCTATTTCACAAAGCTGGCTAGATCAGTGCAAATACATCAGCTAATTCACTTCAGCTGCAGAGGGAACGCACCCTTTGAGAGTCCACCTGGTCTAAAGAGTCTCCGGTCTGAACGGTGTGAGGCAAAGGACACATTACTGAGCCTCTTTTATACAAACAAGAAAATATTTCTAGCTGGTTTCCTGATAAATTTCTGGTGTCAGCCACAGCTGCCGAGGAATTAAACTTCCAGCTCCCAAATCCCAATACAATGCGTTAATCACAACATTATTCTTCATCCCAGCGTTCATTTGACGGGTGTTTAAACCAGACACCTCATCTCTGAGTTGAGAGGTTTTATTTTGAAAAAAACCAGCAACACTTAACCTACATACTGCCTCGTATTGCTATTGACACGAGCTCCTGAAAATAATCAAGGTATCTGCAGTTAAGCTTTGGAACAGGATTGGTAAGGAATTAAAAGATAAGTCTCAAATTTTCAGCATATGGAGGCAAGTGTAACATTTTGCAAACTGAAATATTTTAAGATAAAAAGCCGGGTTCTTCAGAATTTCATGCCTTATATAGTATGTGTCTGTGTATTTATAGATATATAATTTTATACACTTGCAAAATGGAAGTGAAAAATAACGTTGCGTTTTAATTGCATTTTTGCCTTCAGTTTTAAGCAAGAGTAAATGACCACTGAGGATGAAAAAGAATCAGACTCATCAACTCATCTTTCCTTTTCATATTAAGAAAAATCTCAGGCCTGTGACTGTTGCTGCGTACACAGCCCAACCCCTCCCAGGACTCCGAGACGGCCCGAAACAAGTCATTTTTAGGTCTCCATGATGTAATTAAATGGACTTGTACCTCTGCTGTGATGAAGAGGTTGTTGGTTAATACCCACCAGTACTGATGGAATGTTTTACAGCTGCACATTCATTATTAAGAAGGAAATAAAACCGCAGTTATGCTCATTTCCAAAGCAGCAGTAATATTAAAAAAAATAAATATTCGGGACTGTGTTATTTACTAGAAACTGTTCTGGCAGCTCGTGAGTGCTATGAAGAGCTGAAGTGCTCCCCTGCTCTACTGCCCCATCACACACTGCTTTGTGGTGGAGCCCCAAAGACTGTGTTATCACCCTACGGCTGTTCTGGTATCTTTGGCTAACCATGATGACCACTGCACAGCTCATGTGGAAATGCCACATTTCCATTCTAGTTTTCCAGTGCCTTCCTCCCCAGGGCAGGACGGCTGGGCACAAGGAACCCTCTGCTCCTCTCAAGTGTTTCTGTACTTGATAAGCGCTCGCTAACGACAGGGGAGCAGAGATAATAAGGTTTTCACGCAATTCTCAGACGTTGTTATGGAAAGCAAGCTGCTGACAGAAGGACTGCTTACGTTCTCACAGGCTCTCTGTCAACAAAAATATCAGCCCCCTCTTTGCTCTACTCCCAAACCAGCACTGCTCCTAAACCTGCCACTCTCCGTAATTCCAGCAAAAATTTCAGTTTCACTGGAGGCTAATGCCAAATATGATCGTTCAGATCTCATTTCTCTATAAAAGGAATGCATTATGTTAGACAGGAGTAGGTGGAAACATGAGATATTTAGGCAAAACATCCAAAAGACTTCTGCACAAGAAAATAAACACTCTGGTTTGAGAAGGCTGAGCGTTGTGCAATGCACACAACTGTCTAAGTAGGCTTTCTTCTGCAGTAAAAGGAATGAAATGGAACACTTAATGACCTAAGTACACATCTGTGTCCAAGACAAACCTAAATTCTTATTTTTTCAATTAATTCAGGTCTTGAGCAACTTCAGTGGGACACACTGCTTAAACATGTACCTCAAATATCTTTTATGTGTGCATTCCCCTCTCAGCCCAAGTTAGAAATATTCACCTTCTCCCCCACCACCAGAATGACAAAACGTGTTCAAAAGCACTAAGGATAGCTAAAGAAGACTGTTTTCTTCCTCCTGACACATATTTTGTTATTCAGATGCTATCTATACCTTTCTAGAGTTGAAGTCCAAGCAGTAATGTCCAACCCCTGTGTCACGCTGTCCGGTGATGTAGCCTGTAGTTTGTCTACACACCAATCAACTGCATGAGAATAATTTCATGTAACACTACATTGATTACAGGTTGTCAACGTAAGTGTTTTCAACATCCTTGCCCCAAAATAAACACAAAAAGTCTACCAAAACGCAGCTACCTACTGCATGTGCACCTCTCCTTCGGAAAGGGTGTGTTAGAGCACATGGCAGAAGTTACGTGAAGCTGGATGATGGTTCATTTATACAGCAATAAACATAGAATCATCAAATTGTCTGGGTTGGGAGGGACCTTTCAGATCATCGGGTCCAACCATCAACCCAACACTGCCAAATCCACCACTAACCCATGTCCCTCAGCACCACGTCTGCTCGGCTTTTAAACCCCTCCAGGGATGGTGACTCCACCACTGCCCTGGGCAGCTTCTTGCAGTGAAGAAATTTTTCCTACTATCCATCCTAAACCTCCCCTGGTGCAACTTGAGGCTGCTTCTCGTCCTATTGCTTGTCCTCTCTTGCCTCGTCCCGCAAGCAGCTGGGGAACAGATCAACCATCTCACGTGAGCCCAACCCCACTCTACTCATGTTCAAGGACGCATCTGCTGGGTGCAGAGACACACCAGAAACACAGGGTGAGAAGCCACAGAGAGTAAGGACATGATCTCATATTTATATCAAGACACTGACTTTTTTTAGAGTGTGAATATACTGGATACAAATGATAGTATTTTTAGGTGCCATCCCACTGCTACTTGTTACTGCTACTGCATTCATAGTAAAACACCATTTTTATTATTAAATATTCTTCATGTCCTCTCACTGAGCATGAAAACGATGTATTATATCAAAAACTTAAAGAACCTCTCAGCAGTAGATTTTCATACAGAAATTTTATGGGTAACAGAAATCAAAACGTGCGGGCCGTAAGTTAGAAGCTGCTGCAAGCGATTTTCCCTAGTGACTGTAGGGAGACAGGAACCTCTGGCTTTTGACTCTTAAAAACCCCACGGCATCACTGTCACCCTCGTGGGAAAGGCAGCGAGCCCTGAACTGTGCTGCAGAACTCGTGTCACCTACCGGGGCTGGGACAGCTCAGCACAGCCCTTTCACACCACTGGAATATAGGACAAAGATGACTCAAAGAATGTGGTTATTAACAAGGATGTTTCTCAATTAAAATGGAATAGTTTTTTCTAGCAGGGGTATGAAAAAAAAAATGCCAAAATGAAGAGAACCAGCCTGAAAGAGGAATCCGGACTTCTTAGGATTCCCAAGCATCCGTCAGCTCTACTAACACACCTCAGGGAAGCTAGGGCATGCGCTTCTACACAGTATTTATTTTCCCTAACCTGATTACTTTAAAAATAAATATGAAATGTCCACTCAAGTCTGCCTTTCTTCTTTGAGAAACAACTCTTCTGAAACGCTGACCTTGGACCATTCTGCACCTCCGCTAGTTCGCTTTTATCAGTTGTTAAAACAACACATCTTTTCTAAGTTTATTTTTAAAGAAAATATACACGAAGATGGGTTTAATGCAGAACAAATAGGGAAGGGTATTTTTGCAGAACAGAGTATGCAGGTATCTAGCATACTGTGAGACCAACAGGTTCTACAAACACAGAACATAGCTCTCCTGTGTACCTAAGACCTTCCGTCTACCTTCTGCAGAGCTACAGGGCTGGCTGCTGCTTTACCTCCCGTGTTCTTTTTGAATACTACCCTCCACAAAGGCAGATAAAAGGTCATGTAAAATTTAAATAGGCAGGTATTTTACAAGGGACCCTGTCATACCTTTATAAAGCACTGGCAAACCACACTAGATAGGCTGATCTTGAAAATGTCCCATCTGTCCAGTAGCATCCCACCTCCTTCCCAATACACACGCCCCCCTCTTTGCTTTTACTGAATGAGCAGTCTGGATTCTGCAGAATTGCAAGCAATGGCACGCAGAACATCCTCTGCCAGGGCTGTGGACAATTAAACATCCAAACGTTACAGCAAAGACTGACTGCACGACCTTCACTGGAACACATAATAAGCCAAAAAAAGCCCCCTGTGCTCATCCGGTCTGAGCTGCATTAAAAAAAAACCACAAACCATTAGACTTGTATGAATTCCCACCCGAGGTTCAACAGATTACTTTGACTAGTCATCCCTCTTAATTTTCAAGATTACCAGCACTGAGAAATCTACCACAACCATTAGTAGTTCCAATTAGCAAAATAATAATGATAAATACTTAACTGTGGTCTCAATTAGTCTGTTGGTTTTTTTTATTACCCCGTTTGCTGAGCTGCAGTTATTTGATTTCCTTTTAATCTGCAGGACCGAGCAATCTGGGTTTCCGTAACAGTTACTTTATCTCAGATGTTTTCATTTAGTCTACCAAAGACAGTATTATGGGATGGCTTCATTACTGGCTGGAAGTACCATCTCAGCTTCACTGTTCCTAAGCCATGCCTCCGCTCTTTCACGCATGCCCCAGGTCCTGCATCATTCTTTTAGGACTTCTACATACCCTTTTCAATTTCTCAGTGTCCTCCTTGAAGTGCAACCACCAAAGCAACGTCACTCCTCAGCTGCTCCATGCCCCTTCTCCACTTCACCCTCCCGCCCCGCACCCTGGCAGCTGGTTATACCGCAATCCTTTAGAACTCTTTTGGGATTCTGTGCTTTGTGGGGGAAGAATAAGGCACTCTATAAATAGAACCTACAAATAGTCTCTACAGAGTGACTTCTCTTTTGCTATTTATCCTATTCTTCTATTTTCTTATCTCAGATCTTTGAGAGATCTGGAACACGCCCGTGGAAGCGTATGAGACTTCTCGTTGAACTCATCTAATGTCAGGGAGCTTAATTACATTTACATGGAATATATCCATTTTAGAATTACCCCCATGGGCTTTTTTTCTGCTGTTTCCCTGATGAACACCTAAACATTGGGTATTTATTTCTGCAGATCTAAGTGAGTTAAGAGTTGGCAGGGCAGGGATGCTGAGCCCCTCTATAAGCATTCTTTGGCTTCCATCCCCTTGGTGACGCTTTTTTGACTCATGGTTCAGCTGCACTCCAGTCTAACACCTGAATCTGACCTCTATTGTGGGGAAATCATGATTATAGTGCCTTAAGAATACTGCCAGATTGTATCTCCATTTCATTCCTGCTGCTGCACTGGTCCTCATTCAAGGTTTTGTGTCATCCAGTTAAACGTCTTCTGTAAGGAGTTCCTCCTCTCCTTTGCCCCCTGTCCTTTCTCCTGCTCGCCCTCAACAGAAACCCAGCAAACTCTGGCCGCAGCATTTTATACCAGCTGAAGTCAGTGCTTAGCAACAGGGAGATCATAACATGAATTTCAGTTGGGTGGGCACTAAATGGATATGTTTATAAAACAGCACCCAGGATATGGGTGTAGGAAACAGACACGGCCACATTCCAGTCTTCTGTCCTGTGCTCGCAAAGAGAAACCTTTTGAAATTGTACCAGTAAGTCCCTCTACATGAGACTAAAAATAGTCAAGCCATTTCTCCAGGATTAGGTGACATTCCAGCCAGTCAACTTGTCATGCGAGTGCACCTGGTTTTAGCCCGGTGAGCTTTGACATAGCCAAATCTCGGAAATCATCACTAGTCAAAAAAAATGCAAATTTCACACTACAGAAGTGAAAAAAGAGCAATCAAGGTTTTCTAAATTTTAAAAAGCTTTCTTGGGTTTTTAAACATAATCTGATTTCAAGGGAAAGACCGGTTTTTTCTTGCTTTGTGCAAATTCACAGGTCTAAATTCAGAGTTTCCGCAGTAAGTATAGAGAATTCAAATCATGGCCCCTTCAGTTAGCAGGAATGCTTGCCTTCAGGGGAAATACGGAGTCAGAAACAGACCCGGGTATTCTGGAGGTGAATACTGATACAGCGGTACTTAAATGTGTGGAAGATTTAAACCTCTTCAGTATCAAGAAAGTGAACTTCCTTTTGACTTCGTATTGCGGAGATGGAAGAGTGTTTACATATGGTTTTCCTGTTGGTATCTTAAAGAGGAAAATAATCATACTCAAAACATTTTTAACAGTGGCAAAAAAATCTAGTACTAGCAAGTTGTCCTGCCTTTGTGGCTAGTTTTCATACAAACCAGTCCTCTTATGTGTAGGACACTTCAACATTTGGAAAAGGCATGAACAACATCTCAGTGGGTACCATGTAACACAGGGTAGGAACTATGATATTCTAAACCCGGTTAAATGTAGCTTTTCTGGTAAGAAGCAATCTTTGCCCGGACAGCACAGACTCGGGGGAACTATTTTACATGCTATACTCTGTACTAAGTGAGGTTTGTCCTCCAGAGCAGACACTGACCTGAATTCCAAGGAAAATATTTAGAGTCCCATACCAGAACTTGTACGCTAGATTCTTCTCCACAGTCCTTCCGTGATTTCTTTTCAGTGTAAGCAAGTTTCTTCTTATTTATCTTCTACCTGGAGTTTTGATCGGTTCCTTGTGCTTGTGAGATAAGCAGGAGCATGTGGAGGAGGAAAAAAAAGAGACAATCAAAAAATCAAACCCCGAACACAACCCCTTGTTGCCTCAGAAACAGAGGCCTTGCAGAGAAACGGGACAATGACTTTGACAAAGCTCTAGTCGTTAAGCCCAACAGTCTCCTGTGTGGGTAACTGCGATGCACGTCACTGCTGTGGGCAACTTCTTCTGACTCCAGAGGTACCTCAGGCTGCATCCCACAAAGAGCTGATCTGCCTCTCCTCTGGAGAAGGACCACAGCCTCAATACCTCCTCCTGTAGCCACGCAGGCCCTCCCTCCCCCCAAATAAAACAAAAAAAAAAAGAGAAAAAACGTTCAAGCTGCTAAAGCAACTACTCTACCCATTCTATCAGTTTTCCTTCCAAGTGAGTCTTGCTCATGACAACGTGAGAAAATGAGCAGAGACAGAGTTTAAGGGTTTTCAGCCACTCCTTAAAAGCTGTGTAGCCCCCAGGACACATGGAAATGAGCGATTAAACGAAAAGTTACTAGAGTTTAGCAGCTCAGTCACCCCACGGGAGGCCAGTGCACGTAACACTGTCAGGTACCCGATGGAACAGTCACAGTCATTACACCAGTACTGCACCAGCCACTCTCAGAGCAGTACCAGCATCACCACATGATGTTTCTGATCTGCTCGGACCTACCGAGAGCTCCTGCAGCACAACTTCCCGAGACACCCATCTGGACACGATGTCTGCACCTTTCCTACTGGTAGGAGAGCTCAGGGACCAACACTCAACTGCCCATCGCCACTCTTCCCCGAGAACAAGGTAAAACTCATCCACCCCAATAAGCAGGATCAGTAACATCCCCCTCGCTGAGGTACAGCAGCACAGAAGGTCCTCCATTGTCCAGCTTTTAGCCTTAGGGCTTCTCTCTGTCATTCTCCAATTACACTAATTCTTCGCCACACTCTGTCTCTTCCCACCAATCCCATGGTCAGAACTCATCCATAAGATCACTGTCACAGCTTCCTAAATAACAGGGGGTTTGTTTAAACAAAGCATTTTTAATGAATCTTGTTTGTTTTAATGACAAGAGAAGTTTCAAGCCGGGTGTACCACAGCACTGAGATGGATATGTGCTGGAAGCCGACCAGAAACCACCCTCAGGTGTTACCAGGGCACTCAGCCACAGCCCAGACCCTCTCTCCACATTACTCTAACCCAACCTGGTATCTTCTCAGCTCCTTCAAGCTCAGGCAGCAGTCGCATATATATCCTTGAAATCACATAGATGTGTCCCAATGTATATTTAGTTTAAGGAATAAAATAGCAACTTTATACCTCTGAGGAGCACAGCCAAGTACGTTATGGGAAAATAAACCTCTATCTATCTATCTATCTATCTATCTATCTATCTATCCATCCATCCATCCATCCATCCATCCATCCATCCATCCAT
>JAOTQQ010000002.1:20746830-20801646 GCA_026546715.1 Gallinago undulata | reverse complement strand
GTCCCCCCCCCCCCCCCCCCCCCGCCCGCCCGGCTCCCTCAGGAAGCCGCAGCCATCGCCAAGGGCCGGCGGCCTCCCCCGGGCGCGTCCCGCCGCCTCCCTCCCTGAGGAGAAAGTTACTCGGCCCCCGCCGGCCCCGCCGCAGCGCGCTCCGGAGCAATGTCACGTTCAACAACTTGTTATGACACATGATCCATCCCTCCATCCATCCCTCCGCCCTCCTCCTCCTCCTCCCCGCACACCTCCGCACCCCGCCGGGCCCCCTTACCTTTCCTTGCCCCCCCCCTCCTCCTCCCTGCGGAGGCCGTGGGCACCGGCGGGCGCGCGTGGGGGAGCGGAGCGGGGCGGGTGCGTGTGGCGGCGCGGGCGGCGCCGGCTGGGCGGGCGCGGAGCGGGGCGGGGGAGGGAGAGCGGGAGGAGGCGGTGGCGGTGGGGCGGCGGGAGCGCGCGCCTCGCCGGAGTTGGCCGCCGGCGGGGGAGGCTGCGGGGCGGCGCGGGGAGAGCGGGCGGAGGTAGCGGGGGGGGGGGGGGCGGAGGAGCGTCCCGGGGCTTGTTTACGCATTGCCGCCCCGCTCGGTGCACGCACTTCACTCTCTGATTGGACACAAACTGGGGCACGGCCGGGCCCCGCCGCTGCCGGCCCGGGCACCCTCCGTCCCCTCCCGGGGCACCGCTCGGCCGGAGACACCCGCGGGGGCTGCACCGCGGCGGGGCAGGGGAGGGGAACGCACCGCCCGGCCGCTCCGCGGCTCCAGCAGCCTGCCCGCCGCCGAGCCGCCCTCCCTCAGCGTCTACGCGGCCGGCGGCTCCGCGCATGCCCGGCGCTGTGGCGGGGGCCCGGCGGGCGCATGCGGCCGCGCATGGCGGTTGAGGCGGGGTGCCCGCTTTCTGCCCTCGGCTCCCGCTCTGGGGCGGGTGGCGGGGGAGGTGGGCTCAGCGGCCGGAGGAGCACGGTCCATTCCTCTGTGGCGGGGGCAAGACGTGACCGAGCGGGGCCCGGCGGAGGAGGCTCCGCTCTTTCCCCGGGCGGGCGTTACGTAAGCGGCGGTTGCCGCTGAGGGCCCGGCGGGACCCTTCGCCCGGGGGCGTCCCTCAGCGGGGGGATGGCGCTAGGACCACCGCCCCTCTCCGCGTAACGCCCGGGGAAGGTGGGCCGCCCTCTGGGGCTGCTCTCCCCGGTGTCCGGGGAGACAGATATCCTGTCTCCGGCTCCCGCCCGGCCACCGGCCCTGTCCCGTCCTGTCACGGGAGCGGCCGGGCTCTCTCCCGCCCTTCCCCCGGCAGGTGCGGCCCGGGCCTGGGGACCCAGTTGGCGCCAGGCGCCCGGCATCACCAATCTGTGAGGAAAAGGACCCTTTTTTCACACTTTTAGCGCACCGAAGCAGGAGAACTTCCAAGTTTGGGTAGTCCGCGGGCACAGCCTGTCAGGTGCGGGGCCTGCCTCCCCGAGCTTTGCTGCTCTGTGGGCAGTTCTGCACAGAAACGCCACGTTATTCCTGTTTGTGTAGGCAAAGGGCCCTCACAGCAACGGGTGTTTTCTCCTCAGTTTATTTCTGCTGTGCTGATTGTGACTCAGAACTCATCCTTGGTAATTTCTAGTGGAAGAAATAATTTTAACCAAGGAACTAATGACAACGTAACACGATTGTACGACATCACTCATGTATTCATTAATTGTAATTAAGCAACTATTCCTTTTCCTCCCATCCCACGATCAACAACAGCAATAGATGTAAGATCAAACTTCATGCCACGGGAGCTCTTTGCGATAGGAATCCCCAATGTGCACCGCAGGAATTTCCCTGACTAATTTTCAGATGAGTAAGCGTCTCAATCAAGTTTTCCCGAGATGTAACAGTAAAGCACTCGGCTTCCTCATGCTTCGTGTTGCCTCTTGCGTGAATTTTGGGATGAGGCCTCTAATCTATCCACAAGGCTTTCCAAGTAGCGTTCCATTAAGAAAAACTTAGGGAAGAGATCTCTTGTGCCTACTAACTGACATCTTTTTGCCTTCTGGCCACTTCAAGCCTTCCTGGCAGCGCTTTCCAGGATATCTGAGTTTAAGATGCGTTAGCGTCATCTGCCCAGGTCACAGCAACACGTTTATTTGGACACCAGTGTGCACTGTCAGTATATGCCTATTCTGAGGCGTTGCCGGTGAGACTGCTGTTCATCCCGACTGCGGGGTCAGCTGTTGGTTATAATTGGGTTTGCGATAATCAGCCGGGTTTGTGACATCAGAGCAGTGTGTTCAGATCCTTTGAGTTTATACTCAGTGGGGGTCACACAAGGCACAGCATATTTTTAGAGGTTAAAAGAAACTTCACTGAAAATAAACTCTGCTATCTATACTTCAAGCTGTTGCATGAGGCTCGCTGAAAACTCAGACATCTCTGAATTGTTTTACCTGGGTCCTATCCTTAAAGTTTCTGTTTTTTTTTTTTCCTTGGTTTTGTTCTGGGAATGGGGTAGGGGAATGGTTAGTAAAATTTCTATCACTTTTTGTTTGCAGAAAATTGAGAAATTCTGGATCATGAAAGAACAGTTCCAGAGAGACACAATAGTTCTCACTGGGGTCTTTGTATATCTGAAAAAAAGGGAGAAAAAGAACAAAGTCCTTCCTGGTCCTTCCTCTGCAGGAAGGTGCACTTGAGCACTCAGTGATTTTACTAGAAAACAAATGCCGCATTAAAATTTCTGAAAGCTGCCCCATTTCTGGGAGGAACAACTGATTCCTACACTGGAGGCATGGAAGAAACCATACCAGAAAATAAAGATAGTCAAGATATTTTCAACTTAAGCACTGTTTAATTTCTATTGTATAAACACTGAAAGACAGTGACATGAATTACACGGCAGAAAACAAGTGATCTCTCGCCTTTGGACTCGACTGAGAGGGTTTTCTCTGGGTTGCAGAGGGGAAGAAGTGTCACACACCTGCTCAGCCTGGCCTCAGCTCCGGCAGCGGGAGGAGGTGCTAATTACAGAGCTGGTACAGAGCCTACCACGAGAAAATGTACGGGTTCACTTTCTCCTCGGGACAACGCTGTTGAGATCAGGGCCTTAAATGGCATGTTTGATATCGTTTACTGGTGCACTGTAAATATGTAAATAAGTGACAAACATCTTCTAGCTCCCAGCCAGCACCTGGTACTAGAGATAAATATCTCCAGCACTGGAGCAGGTGATAAGCACGGCAACAACAGGGCTAGACCCTCACCGGGGTGTTCTCCCCACCCAGAAAGGCAGCAGGACTCCCCACGGACCTGCTCTAGGGCTTTGAGGCAACTCCTGTCTCATCTCCCCTCATACCCTTCCAGAAACTTTCTCTACTTCCTTCCATTTCATTAATTTTTATTTTTTTTTTAACTCAACCATGCTCTACAGCTTAATATTACTGTTAGGTATTTTAGTTTTAATGTCAGAGAAAGGTGTTTCCCAGCAGTAGTTTGAATTTCGTCATTTTATACAATACGAACTAAGGTATAATTACATTATATAAGAGACGATTACAACATGTCATTTTGTAGGCAGGATGAAATACCTTTGAATGACTCTGGGCAATCTCCTTCCAAAGTGGAGAAGGGTATAGGCAGGTTGTCTCCTAGTAACGAGCTGTATTTGTTTCACACCGGGGAGTTCTGCTATGGAGAGCTGAGAGAGAGATTTGAATAGACTCATCTGTGAATGTTCGAGTGGGATGGCAGGACAGGGCTGATACCTCTGCTCAGTGATCACAGAAAGGCTCCCTTCTGGCAGCGAGGAGACAATCCCCCACCAAGAGATTCAGAGCATAATTACTGAGTAGAGTCAGTCCTTCTGCAGCCCAGAGGCCACACTAGGTGGTCACATGGAAGGAATGAAGGAGAGGAGGGTGGCAGAGCCAGGTCTCCAGGATCACTTTTCCTCCTATTTTACATTTATATGGGGACACAGCTGCTCTCCTGCGCTTTCCTTCCATGGCCGGTGTAGGGAAAACAGCTCACAAGTCAGTTGAGAGAAGTGGCTGCTCAAGACAATATCTGAATTCAGGTCATGAGCCTACGTAAACATTTTTGGATTATCCTAAAGAAAAATATTTCCTGCGCTGAGTCTTTATTTTCTTTTGATGGTGTTGATTTGAGCCAACGTTGAAGTCAAAGAAAGTAGGACTAGACTTTTTTTTAAATTTAAGATCCCTAGAAATCAGTTTTTAAAATTTCTAGAGTTTCTACTAAAACCCCTGCAGTGGGTCTTGCTGGGAACAGTAAGATAAATCAACAGTAAGATAAATTACAACCAGTCAAGTTCACGTATTACAGCAATTTCAAAATTAGAATTCAAAAACCTTAAGGTCACACGTGCTTCATCAGGTATGTTTTTTCGTGGTCCTTTCTGGGGCTTCTGAACACGTTAGTACTAAAAGGGCATATATTTTAAAGTTTTTTAAAGTATGTCAGCTAGAAAGTAGAAATAGAGATTTTTAAAAGTTATAGAGAAAAAGTTCTGCTTGCACTGTATTTATGGTCAGCCTGTGGACCTTGTTGAAAACAAAGCAAGTTGTAAAGGGTTTATCTGTTTGGAGTGGAGCAGGGGAGGTCTCCATGTTGGTAACTGGGGCTCTGGGTACTGAAGGTTTCCTTTATGTTGGGACGTGACAGTGCAAGGAGAAAAGGGAAAAGAAAGATTTGTGTGACAAACCCATCCCACAGCTCAGGGAGCTTCCTTGGATGTCTCTAAAAAGCAGCAGCCGTTGAGAGCCCTTCCCGCAGGACAGAGCACCGATGGAAAGAAAAGTTCCCATATGAGAAGCAGCTTTTCTAATTATTAAGGCTCGACATATTCCCTAGCGAATACTTAGGATGATACAGCACACACAGTATTGTATAAAAAATAATCTATTTTTTAGCACATACTAAAATGCACAGTATAAAACTGCATTTTTTCTGCTCCATAGCATGATTGTATTTGATACATTTTTTTATCCCCTCTGCACGTACCTGATGCCCCCATCACTTAGGACACAGTAACATTCCTCATAAACTTCCTCCCAGACAGCGGGGATCTAGCAGCCTTCAATCCTAAATGATTTTTAAAACTATTTAAAAAAACATATCTGAGCAGTCCATACAGTTGAGAACTTAAATTATTATTAGGCAATATATACATATTTTGAAAACGAATCCGAGAAAGATTTACTTCTCAGGCAGTAGCGTACCGGTGTAGTTTCTTGGCAAACATAGAATAGATTTTCAACCAAGAGATAAGGCAGGCGAATTTGACAGAGAGCTCTTTATACTTCTAATCAGAACAGTTACCAGGATATTTTGGCATATCAAATGCATAAAAATTCTCCCACTACGTGAAAATTTTCACTCGTTAAAGCAGGAAGAGTCTATACTGCAAATCCATGCAGGAAAAATACAGGGCTTTCATAACTTGATGTGGCATATTCCACGCCAGGTACTGCCTAGCTCCACAGCGGTACACTGAGCCTTGGTTAGTTAGAGCACATTTTATTTAATGAGGTGCATGATCTCTTTAGTTTGGAGTTCTGCTCTATAGGTGAGTTTACAGCAGACTGACTATATTTTGGTCACATGTTTGCTTGTTTTTTCTCCCGGATTCTCTCCCTTTAGGCAGAGCTGCCTCTGCCTGGGCAGCTGGGCCACAAGACTCATCTCCAGTGGCTTTTCTTTGTTCTCACCAGAGGAGCGTGCCCAAGACAACCATCTCCACCTCTGGGTAAACAGTCTGGAAAGACTGGGGGAGAGAGGCCGCGCAAAGCACTTCTCTCATCACAGACCCCCTTCCTGCTGTTTTTTAAATGTGAATTACTTTCTTTGTCAGCCAACAAGTTGTTTTCTGAGCAGCAGGACTGTGCCTGCTTGCTCCCAATCCATTTTTTTGTCCTATTTTTTCTGGTTTCCCCTCCCACCCCCAGCACACAAAGCATCACCCGTGGCCCTTCTGCATCCCTTCCACATCAGAGTCAAGCACTCCTCAGGGACTAAGTGCCACTAGTTGGGGTGGCATTAATTAGGGACCTCCTCCTCTCAGCAGTTGCAGTTTTTCACAAAGCTTCCAGGACCGTCATGTTCTCCAAGTCTCTGTGTCAGATACAGCTGGAACATGTCAGTAAATTCAGTCATCCAGCAAATGGACACACTGTGGGACTGTAGGTCCTGTCTCCTTCAAACCCCCAGCTGAACTCCAGGGAGATCTGGCCTTCAAAAGTTCTCTTAACACACACTTTGCTATAAAGTGGGTTAAAAGCTCAAACTACATTTTCAGTAACTTTATCATAAACATCTGTTTTTTAATTGAAATTCAGAGTTTTGAGGAAGAGCTTTAAGAAACCAAATTTACAGACATCCTTAGTCACAAATCAATGGAAGCAGGCGGATGTCTAAACTTAACATTGAATCTATTTTCACCCAGCCAAAATTCTAAATAGGAAGAATCTCCAAGATGAATTGCTGAAACTGAAAAGCTTGACACCCCCAAATTTTATGTAATGGAAATTTCAAGATCTCATCGAGATTTCCTGCCAAATTCAGGATCCATATGCACTGCTGTGCAGTTAATTTGAATTTGGAATTTAAGGTGTTACTTCTTTTCTCTGGCGTATATCATATCATGTTTGATAAAGACAAATTCCCGGTTGGAGAAATGAGATGAGAGAGAGCAGCAGAGCGTGAGG
This sequence comes from Gallinago undulata, assembly GCA_026546715.1. NCBI lineage: Eukaryota > Metazoa > Chordata > Aves > Charadriiformes > Scolopacidae > Gallinago > Gallinago undulata. The sequence goes on along the minus strand of JAOTQQ010000002.1, from coordinate 20,794,964 downwards.
GAACAGAGATTGGGCAAAGAAGAGCAGTGGAGGGAAAGAGGCAGCGCGTCAGGTGCCTCTATAATTTCAGTTCTCGGCTGGTACGGTGGCAGGAACGGGCTTTTTCATCCTGTTCAGAGACTTCATTCACAAACACCGGAGGGGGAAGTCAAGAAAAATCAATGCCACTTTTTCCATCTGGTTGCCCACAAGAGCACGTGAATGAAATCTGTCAGTGATGCTAAATGGCTTGCCAGGCTGGGTGACTGCGTAATTACAGCAATTTCCACCGTCCTCCCGCTCTGTTTAGTTTGTGTTTTCTCTGCTACATTCCTTCCAGCCCCACATACCCTGCGTTACTGAGAGAAGTCACTAATTTTAGAGATACAAATTCAGTGAGTTATGAAGAATCGTGGAGACCAACCAGAGGGAAAGAGAAGCCTCCACCGTTGCTTAGATAGAGACATCGGTGGGAGAGTAGTAACACCATGGGTTCTGTCTACCCGGGAGGATACCCTCAGCACAGGCTCATACCCCCAGTGCGATGCTGCAATTCAAGGAGGCATTTTGGAGAGGCAAGAAGAAAAGGCACCACTTAAGTATAAATCCACGTTTTGCAGGCAGGTTCCTTCCCTAAACACAGCATGTTATGTCTATGGATTTTCCTCCCATATTGTAACAGGACGGGTTAATAATGCAATACCCCACTAACCTCCACAGAGTCTTTGTGCTCTGTTCTCCAAGAAGGAGGCGGCAAAGAAACACAGCAATTTAAGTCAATAATAATGATACATTTCTCTGGTGAATATGTATTTCTACCCAATGGAAAATCCTAAAAGCCGATTAAGCACTTAATTACCAGACCATGTATCTTTCGAATAGTAGTGAAACCATGCTACTGCATTAAGGGAAAAGATGTTTGTATTAGAGGGGAGAACCACAACCAGTTTTTCACACTTCGAATGCAGATTTGGAGATACATTGTCCCAGATTTCCCTCTGTCCTCCCAGCCTCTCCCTCTACTCTTTGTCCACTTTTAGGACTCTAAGCAGCCCTGTTTCTTCCAGATGTCTCTCTCCCCAGCACAGGTCTTACTTCGCCGTAGGTTACTTTCCTCCTGTATTTCTGTTCTCTTGCTATACCTTGCAGAGGTTCTGCATTTTCCTTCCGTAGTGGGTGCAGGGAGGAGATCCCTCCATCTCCCCGTGTGGTTCAGTGAGTGGCTCAGTGTGGTGGGAAGAGGTGCAGAAGCACCTTTGCTTCGAGGATCTCTGGTGTCCCCATGCTTGAGTTTCTGCCCTGGCTCATTTCACAAAAGGGCTCCATTTTTTTTCCTGGGGCTGAAGATGGCAGTGCAAACCTATTCCTATCCTTTTCTTTTCTCTTAAAAGACCTTCACAGGTGTTTTTTGGCTGTTGCAGGATAGCTGCTTTCCCAGCAGACTCTGCTGAAGGCTGTGGAATGCAGGCCCCTCTCCCCGCTTAAAGAGCATCCCTGGGATCGCGCATCTTGGGTGTTTCCAGTTGTTCCCTCCCCTGTTGCACTAATATTCCCATTGGCAGCCGGCTCTTCTGAGCCACACAGGAGACATTCTTGTGAACAGAGCAGAAGGTAAAGAGGTACAGAAGCCAAGAGCATCCTTTTATACATACTAATTAGTTTTATAAGAGCGTTTGGGGGTCAGGCATCATTCTCTGCCTGCATGCAATTCCTGTGGAAGTTTCTAAGCATCTTTGAAGACAGCTCTTAGCTGAGCCTTCCTTTTCAAGTTGTACATTAAACATAAGATATGACACTTGAAGAAATACTTTTGTATGTGGTTAATCTCTAATCTTCTAAGAATAATCCAATCAGATGCAAATCTATTTCCCAACAGCATATAATATGTCATCTTAATATAGACATCTTTCCAGGCAGTGTGGTTTCCCTAATGGCAAAAAATAGAAAGCTGTCCTTACGGAGGGGGGTGGAAATAACACAACACTGCTGAAGTAATCCTGCTGCAAGAGCCAAGAAGCCTTCAGGCTGCCACTTGCCACTGAATCCCCATTGTCACCTGCAAAGCCAGTAGTGCCCACCTCAGGGGTTCCTCTCCATCTCCCTCAGGATTGTTGGTGGGACGCGAGTTGTGACACCTCCAGTCCTTCATGAGCACAAAGGAACAATACACAGAACAAAACCCAGTGTCAGCTCAGCTTTCATCCCTGCCCAGAGACCTAAGTGAAGCACGAGATGGGTGACAGATCTGTAGAGAGTCACCACCTGCTAAAGAAAAGCAGCAGAACCCAAGTGACTGGCAGCTGAACGTTCTTACCTTCCACCAGTGCTGTAACCGGGAGATAAGCGACACGAAAGGGAGATGTTTTCAGTGTGCAGTGGTAGGAGAGAACAGCAGTTTTGTTTCAGGTATAAAATATTATAAATATAAAACTATGTTCTCGGTTTTCCCTTTTAAGACTTCCTCAATAAGGAAGTAACAGTAGAACCACTAGTTTTGCATATTGAAAATAATAGGAAAACTTCACAATTATCAGCTTTATAATAACACCATAAGACATTAAACAATGTTTCATAAGAAATATCATCTTGGACTGAGCTTATGCCATGAAAATACATTTAACATCTCAGGAAGATGTACCATAAACACAGCCCATAACATAACTCTACATAAAATAACTGGGGGATCACGGTGGGTAATTTTTTTCAGAACTAGTGAAGTGCTGAACAGCAGAATGAGAATTCGAACAGCAACGACGTGTCAAAAGGATGATTTCACCCACAGTTTAGCTTATGTGAAAATGAAGCAACGCATTGCCCCCGTGGAGACACAACCCGTGCACAGAGCGCAGCAAGGAGCCCTGTTCCTGCCTTTGCCCACCCAGGGGAACAGGGGCAGGTTTGCAAAGTGCCTTCTGCCCTGTCAGAAGCACTCACTCAACAATGTTCGAGCCACCCCAACGCCCGTGACCTGGAATGCCTGCCACTTTTTTTTTTTTTTTTTTTTTTGTGTTGATTAAACTTCATTAGAGGTGAAAAATCTGCCTGCTGTTGGAAGGGAGGGGAGGAGGAGGCACCAACAGGCCACTTTCCAAACACATTTCCCAGAAACAGAGCAATTAATAAAGAGCCCTAGAAATGCTTTTTGTGCATTTCTATTTGTTATGTCACGAAGTGTCAACTGAAAGCTTAATGAATCATAAAATGCAGCATTTTTATGATTATTTCCTCATGCCTAGCCCAGATAGTTCTAAATACACAGGGTATTAGTGATGCACAGGCAGCACTTAGATCCCACTTCCCCTTGACCAAGGTCACATACACAACACAAAGAGTTGTGCGAGCAGGGGAGCCACCAGAACCTGCTCTGTATGGATTTTATCTGGGAGCTGAGTTCACTGGTAAATTTCAAGTGAAGTTTTTTCCCAGATTTGGGATATCCATAACATAAATATGCTCCCCTTGTGTCTTGTAAGAGCCAAGTCCCCAGTAGAGGGGCTTTCCCTTTTTAGGGGCACTCTTAAAGCCTCTTTCTCTCCTCTCTGCAACAGCCTCTTGATTTTCATGAATTCATAAAGACATAAATTGCTTGGAGACTGCTGCTCCTGCTCTAATTTGGTTAAAACTTGCTGGCGGGTTACAAAGCTGGCACAGCAGGACGGGCAGATGCATGACCACATCCATATCACATGGGTGCATGGGCCTCATTTCCTTAGAAAACCAGACCCAGAATTCCCAGATCCGCAAAAAGGAAGCTACAGAGAAAGAAAAGAGCAATTTAAACAATGTATTGACAAGAGCTAAAAAGCACCTCCTACTCCTATCCACAGCAAACATATACATGAAGAAGTTCTCGAGGCAAATATTATTCACAGATGAAAAACAGCTTAATGGCTCTCATTTACCACAAGAGTTTAACTTTTTCATACAGTGAACACAACTGAGCTACCAAAGGATATTGTGAAAGAGTTGTGGTGAGAGGAGTTAGTCTAGTTGGTGGCCGCTTGGTGTTGGGGGTGGTTCTCTTTAACATCTTTATCAATGATCTGGGGGAGGGGGTCGAGTGCACCCTCAGTGATTTTGCAGATGACACTGAGTTGGGTGGGAGTGTTGACCTGCTGGAGGGCAGGAAGGCTTTGCAGAGGGCTCTGGATGGCTGTGAGGTTCAACAAGTGCTGGGTCCAACCCCATGGACACTCCAGGCCTGGGGAAGAGCGGCTGGAGCTGCCCCATGGAAAAGGCCCTGGGGGTGTTGGTCAACAGGGGCTGACCAGGAGCCAGCAGAGTGCCCAGGTGGCAAAGGAGGCCACCAGCATCCTGGCCTGTATCGGGAACAGTGTGGCCAGCAGGACTAGGGTAGTGATGGTCCCCCTGTAACACCTTGTAATAGCAAGGTAGTAACGCAGACGAGAATTTTACTGCTCTCACATACGGGGTATTTGTAACTTTCTGCATCGCATTGGAATTATTATATTCTCATCTCCAAACGACAGCCTGCCAGTTGCCTCTACCTCCTGAACTGTTCCTTTGTACGCTAGATCCAAGACAAGCATCAGCATGCATTAATATTTCTATTTTCTGCAACGAGCACCAGCTCATAAAATGACAAATAAGATAGCTCAAACCCAGAATTTAATAGAGGCTGCTGCTGATCAGAATCACATTTTTCCTGGTGAGAAGTGAAATGATTTTGATGAGATCTAAATGGAGGAAAGTTTTGTCACGTGCAGCTTTGGGCATTCAGATGAGCACTGATTGGAATTTGCCCCTTTTTTTCTTAATATGAGACATCAAATCTCTCTGCTCAGGACTCATCTTGTTTTCTTGCTAGAGGAGAGTGTGTTCTCAAGGGACCTGCTACATCCCCACCTCCCTCCCTTGGGGCTTTTTCAGGTACAAACAGTTTCCTGCTACAATTCAGATTTAGCACCCTGGTCTCCTTTGGGATGGGAGGACACAAACATGCACCTTTAAAAAAAAAAAAAAAGGCTCCTTCGTTTATACTTTATATTTGAACACTTCATAGTGCAAAGGGCTTATTTCTAGCTCAAGGTCCCACTCTGGAAGGCTTTACCCCCCACAGCATTTTTCTGTTTCCATTAAATCCTTACTTTCCTGGTTTTCCTTCCTTTTATACAGAGCTGGCCAGGTACATAACTGTAGTCTGGCACAGCAGGGCCACACCAGGGGTCTGCTACCAAAGCAGCTTCTCTGCATCCCAAGGAGTCACCTTGTTCTCTGCTGGGACCATTCTCCTTTCTTTTCCATTAGAACTGGTCATGCTGGTGAGTTTGGTTTACGGAGTCTCCCGCTGACTTCAGTGGGAGTTAGGCCAATATCAGATGGTTTTCAAAACTAATGTCTCAAATGCACCTCAAATTTTAAAAGTTTTCAAAATAAGGACAAGGAGAACAAACCCCTATCAATGTCTACCCCATGCAGTCAGAAAGCTGCCACCAGGAGCCAGGAGGCACACTTCAGTTGGGTCTGGCTGGGGTTTGGCCTCTCCAGCTCAGTGGATGTGTCCTCTTCACCCAACAAAGCCAAATCTGAGTTCTGTGCAGAATGTTCTGCTCGATTCAGGATTTTAGTTACTGCCCTAGAATCTAGAAACCAGGGGAAGGAACCCAAACTGTCACCTTTGAATTTTTTAGCTAACCAGAAAGTGCAGAAGTTGCTGATAAATATTGTTTAAGCAGCTTCTCACTGATGTTGTGATGAGTGGGAAACAAACTTTCACTGAAGCAGTGGAAGTGAAGCTCTAATTAATTTCAGGAGAGCACAGACAGACAATTCCCCTCCAGGTTCGAAAGAGAAGAGACAGCAAAAGGCTTTGACTCATCTGCCATTTATGCTGCCCTAATACACACGGACTGCAGAGCTCCTCATGGGAGCAAACTCCGACCAAAGAGGAGTTCTTGGAGCTCGTTACACGGCACTTGCAAATGAGTCAAAGTGTCAAGTCTTTGATTTCTGGCTGAAGCCCCTCGCGCACAGCCCGCATAACTAGGACATACGCCAAGGAAATCTCCAGGAGAGGGTGTTTTCCTCCTCAAGAGTTCAGGGCCACCACGGAGCCACTTTGCACTTGGCCATGGAGTACCTGTCTCTCCTGTAACGCTCAGGGACCTCCTTGCTCCCCTGCCATGGCCGGCGGGGTCCGCAGCGGCCGTAAACGCACGACAGCATTTCCATAGGGGCCTGTTCTGGGGCCAGGGCCGTGCATCACGGGGCATTAAAAGGCAGCTCTTACACATCTTGAATTCTGGGGGGGAAACCAGCCAGCTGGCATTGCCCTTCTCTTCCCATTACTCCAAAGGTGGGTGGGGAGGAGAGGGAGGAAAGGAGCATTGCCATCCACAAGTGGCTTTTCCGAAGTGATGTCACCTCAACAGGGAGGATTAAATCCTCTGCTAACAGGGACTGACAGAAATCAATTGCCTCGAAGCACCGTAGCTGCATTAGATCTAGCCCAGAGTGTCTCCAGTCATCTTCTGGCCATCAAGTAATGTATCACTGGTTGCTTCTGGCCTCACTAGAACTCCTCCATTGCACTCACAGGAGGCAGAAACCCGTACGGAGTCCCGCCATGAGCAGACATCCTTCCTGATTTACTTCTTTGTGAGCTCAGTGGTTGAGCTCTGTATTTTTGGTAGCCGTGTCAGATTGAGCGCCATAAAATGCAATAGCTGAGGCAAATTTGATAATTATGCCATTAAGAGCAGGAGGGAAACCTTCCACCGTCTCTGCTCACGATGCTCAGAGCAAACCAGACAGAAAGGGGTTTATGCATCTCAAAATGCCTCAGGTGAACTGGTGACTTAGAGCCCAGGGGGGCAGAAGTCCCCCTTTCTGTAAAGCTCTGTAAAAGGTCCAGCAGACACCACCCGGGACATCCCCCACCGGCGGCGTTTAAGAGGAGAAGACGAGAACGGGAGAGCCCACCAGTGAGCATGTCACCATCAACAGGGTGACAGGATGAAGCCTCTCCTGCTTTGTGGAGAAGGAATGGTCTAGATCCCCTGACATCCTTTCTGTCACAGCTTGGGTTGTTGGGGTTTTTTAATGGATAAGGCCTAATTTATTTCTTTAATCCACAGCTGAGGAGCTACAGGCTCCTCAAAGGTAAATCACAATTCATTTCGTGGCTCTTTTCTGGATTAGTAATTACATGTGGAAGAAAAACAAGCCTCTCATGAATTATACATAGTTATTGGTTTGATTTCAAAAGCTCTTGACATTGAGGGTATAAGCAATCTAATTAGTCTTTTGTACAACAAACCTTTCCTTTCTTTTAACGAGGATAGTGCATTTTAATTATTATTGTGTTACCAAAGCAGGCCACGAATTAAGTAAAACCTGATGCAGTTGGTTGGCAACGTTAACATGGCATTTCCATTTAATGTAAGGGCATTAATGGTTTAAGTTTGGGGAAGGCTTTTTGGTGGCTCCTTCACAATTTCTGCCTCCTCGTCCACAGCCGGGGCCATGACACAAAGCATTTTAGAAATTTAGACAATAAATCTAAACAAAAAAGAAACCCTCGTGCAAAGATTTTCCTTTTGGGCTTTGTAGAACAGAAAATCTCTTCAAAAGTTTCCTCTTTCTGCTTTACCCTTTTTTTTTTAAAGTGCTAAAATATTCTGATGTGATAATATAATTCATAGTATTCCTGACTAAAATTCTGTGTCAGCCCCAGTTGTGATTTTAACCTTCCTTCTGAATGAGCAAGGCTAAAAATTAAGTATGTTAATGAATCTATTAAGTCAAATATTCCACATCCGCATCAATTCAGCATTGAAAGAAGTCTATAGTTTTCTCGCATTATCGCGTTTCACAGCAATTATCAAAATACAAGAAGAATTATTGAATCAGTTTACAAATTTGGCAGCAACACCAGTGAATGTATAAAGCCTTGGTGTTAAATAAGTCAGCTCTAATTAAAGCAAAAAACCCTTTTCACCACTAAAAACTACGTATGCATGAACTTACACATTTCTGTTGTCCCAAAAGCACTGAGATAGAAGTGAGCTGGGACTGCTCTAAGGGTTGCCCAGACATGAACTACCACCAGATACCAAACACTAGGTATGAAAATGAAGAACTTTGACTCCTGTGCAAGAAAACTTCAGGGAACCAACATCTGACCTGAACCCAGGAAAGTTTTGAAAATTGCCAAAAGAAGGCTAAAACAAAGTAAACTTTCTGCTTTTGAGTCAAGTGAGACAGCCACAGGTAAGGAGAGGTCTTACTTATTTTAGTGAGAAAACAAGCCCAAAAAAGTTTCCCTTTGAGTCTCGGCTATTCCAGCTCAGCCACGGATCCAAACACCCCGCAATTCCAGCCCATTCCCTCTCCTCATTTCTAAGAGCAGAATTTTGAGGTGGTTTTTGTTGATGCTCAAAGGGGAAATGTTTTATAGGCTCAATTATAGGAGAAACTGCATCAGTTAAAGCAAAACACACCACCACGTACAATTTAAGGATGTAAATGTAAGTTATCCTTTAAGTTATCCTGGCTGTAAAGCCTGTTTCAGCTGCTGGGCTCAGGAGGCCAGGCACAGGAATTCCTCCCCTGCCAGGGACATTTGGAGAGCTGAACAAGGGTTAAGTGTCTGAATAATCATTTATCAGCAATCGAAGAGAAGAACTTTCCAAGTAGAGTTGACACCTTGACACCTTTCTTGCACAAAATGTTATTTTTCTGTAATTGGTGAAAAAGGTGGTAATTCATTGTTTCCATAACCAAGATTTTTTTGGCAGAAACAATACTTATCAAAGAATTGTATCAAATCCCCTATCCTTGCAAGTCTGGTCTTTCAGAATTAACATGCTAATTTAATTAAACTCCAAAATCTATTGGTTTGCCTGAATTATATTCTGCTCTCTTAATGAAGTCTATTTGTAAAAACCACACAGGTCTAAGGCTACAAACCCAGTTCTGGAGAAGCAGCAGCCTCCTGGCACTGAAGAGAAGTCTGGAGACCAAGAGAATTCATCAGTGAGAAGCTGCAGTGCAGGTGCTGTCGTGTGTTACTCAGGCTTTTTACTGCAAATTCAATTAGGATAAGCGTTAATTATTCTGGCTTTGGAAAACAAAGAAGATGCTTTTAACGGCTGGTTCAGGTCCTGTTTGCTCCGACCTGCGGGAGTAGCGAGGATTTGGCTCAATAATCCCACACCGATGAGGCACCTGTCCAATTAGTCGTTTTATTGCAGCTTCTGTGTCTTCTGACCCTAAACCTGTTCCATGTTTTTGTTGCCAGCAGCAAACAGGTACACTAATTAGCACTAATAAAGAAAAGTTTACTGTGATACACCAGCACCTAAGTGCAGTGACTATATGGCAGTTTTCAGACAAAAAAACCACAACCCTTGGAATGGGTTCACCAACTCTCCTGAGTCCATTTCTGCCTCTTACTGTGCATCTGGAACTGGATCATGTGGAAGCATGAAAGAAATTTGGCTTTGATAAAAAGATAGGAAACGCTTGCAAATCTCAAATCTGAAGAAACCCTAGAGTGACTATTTCTGAAATTTCTTGTTTAAAGCTTCCCCCTCCTCCCCCCCCCTGCAGCAGCGGGACAGCCTGCCTTCCTCCGGTACTCGGACCGGCTGGAGTCTCCTACCAGCATCTGAACAAAGAACAAATTCCCAACATAACACGTCAATAACACTAAATGCTGTACATTTCTTGTCTTATCTTGTTAGAAGTGTTTTCAATTGATAGAAGTACTTCCAATTGTTCATAATTTTGTATTTTATGTTTGTTGCAACGCTCTTCCTTGCCAGGAAAGCAGCAGTTGTTTGCACAGAAAGACAAAGCCATGAGAAGCCATCTAGCCACACGGGCATTTATCCAGGAGTTTGTGTGGCACTGGGCTACCTGAGCTGCTCTGACACAACAGGATTTAGGAACCTGCAAACAGATTTAACCAGTGCCAACAGAGAGCTCCCTCGGCAAACTTCCACCCGTGACAAATCAAATATGAACTCAAAAATAGAAACTCAGCATAAGGCTAATGGCGTTTTATGGAAAAGATTCCTCTGTTTTGTTATATAAATCTCTGAAGAGCGAAGGAAGCGAGGAAACTGCTTGATAAATAGGCAGAAAATTTCTATCCTGGAATACTCCAGTGGCCCAAGAGCTCACCAGAGACACCACGTCCCTGGGTTCACAACCTTGCCACGTCCTGTTTCGCCAAGAGCTTCAAGCCTTTCTCTCGTTGGCCAGGGAAATCATCCCAATGAGGACGAGCCGAGGGTCAGAGAAGCACCACCGCTGAGGGATCTTGTTCTTGTCCTTTTCATCGGTCCGTTCCTGTGCCAGGTGAGAAGGTTGAGTAACTCCTCCTCCCCCGAGGCTGCCAGCTGAGCTCCGTGACCGTTTGGTGCTGCTCTGGGAGAACCTGAGCCATGCTCTCCAGCAGGCTGTTAACAGAAGCTCCCCTCGCTCTCCCACTGCTGGTTGGGATGCAGAGCCCTCCTGCCCGTGCTCTTCTCTCCCGGGAAGCTCTCGGAGCCCAGTAGGGGCAGAACTTCAATTTTTCTACCCTGGGAAGCTGACACCAACAGACCTCGCCTGCTCCCCACCTCTGAAACAAGAGCATTTTCAGCACAACAGCCAAAATCCCCTTTTCCTCCGCAACCTTCAGCATCTTTTCCTTGCGTTGAGCCAATGACAACGTTTTTACTTGCCGAAGGGTTTTCAACTGGTCCCTCTCTCCCAAAGCCATCTAGTGATGTCACTCTGCTTCATACAGCAGCGCCACGGGGCACTGGCTCCACTCTGCTCTTCCGAGATACCCTTGAAGGCACCTTCCTGCAGATGATTGCATCTGAGCTCCCAGGTTCTGCAGGCACAGCCCAGGGTGGCAGATAATTAAACTGCCAAGCGAGGCTGTGTGGGCTCGGGCATGGACCTGCAGGACTTCCTGGCCTGAAGCCAGAGCTGCGCAGACCCTGTCCAAGATGAAAGCAGAGGTTTGCACACTCAGTGGGGTCACAGCTGAGGAGGGATTCATAAGCTCTTTAAAAAAGTAAGAATTGAGTTTCTGTTGGGGAAAGGAGGCGAGGAATGCCACCACCAGTGTAGCTATGAGATGAGTATGCCCGGTAGGCACACGCAGGGGGTGAGGACTCACCACCAGATGGTTTGGTGGAGCTCTGGCAGACACGCAGTGTTTGGTAGGGAAGCAGCTGAAGAGAAGTGGGATGAGGGACTCTCTACTTCCCGGTGTCATTTAATGTAACGGAGCTCAACATCCCTCTCTGCTGCAGGGCTTTCTGCTGCAACACCTCACAGCGGAGATTTTCCCCCAGAAAGAGGCGTGGGAGGTGAGTGCTCCGTCGGGTAACAGAGAGCCTCCTCTCCCCCTGCAGCCCCTGGCAGGACGGAGCTGCCCCTCGCCCAGCTCCCCTTCACGGAGCTCCCCGGGAGGGGGAAGAGAGGCAGCACCAGCAGCCGAGGATGCTGTCCTTCCTCAGGACCTGCTCCTCATCGGCCTTGGAGCAGAAAGGCAGATCCTCCTCCTCCTCCTCCTCCTCCTCGCGCGTCCTGCAGGAGCCAATGCCTGATCAACGCTGTACCTGTTGTGTGTTTTTCCTCTAACAAAACAAGTCTGAAGCCATCCACCAACTCATTACCGGCGCTGCCAAGCTGAGTCACTTTTATTGCTGTCTTAAAGGGTAGGTGGCAGATCACGTGGGGCTTTACTGCCTCAATAAAAGGCATTTTATTACAAGCTGCTGCCGCCTTGCCTTTCCGTTCTCTGTTCAGCGTATGTGGCAATGCCATCTGATGAATTCGGGATTCATTTATTCATTTCTGGGAAAGAGGTCTTTTATTTTATAGCCTTGACACAAACACGTTGCGTTTCCGTGAGGAAAGCGGATGCGTGGGATAACACAGAACGGCTTCCAGCACTGGTCTTCTGAAGTCACTGGTTTTAACTGGAACTCTCTCCCAGAGAGCTGCCCTCGGAGGCACCAGCAAGAGGATATCTCCATCCTGGAGCTGCACAGACTCCTCCTCCCCAACGTTTGCCCGGCAGGCACCAAGACGTGGGTCCGCAGCTCCTGTCTCAGACCCCCAGCAGAGCTGGCACACGAGCAAAGCGGGTGTAGCTGGAGGGACACTGGGATAAGGGAGAAGTTGCACTTTCTTTGCAGAGAAGGAAGAGCGAGGAGAAGGCACGGATCGCGCCCCACTGGACCCCCTGCTCCCCGCGGGAGGCTTGCTGCTTGCACCGGGCTGGCCCTGGGTGCCGGCCCTCCCGGGCTCAGGCTCTCAGCCCCCTTCATTCTGCAGCAGATCCACCTGGAACCCCGGGAGCAAGGACGTCCTCGGATGGTGATGCTGTGTTAGGTGTGACACGTGGCTGTGTGACCGGGTGACACGCAGGGGAGAGAACGGAATAGGGCAAAAGGGGGAGGGAGGAGGGACAGATTCCTGCGGGGGAAGGTGGCCCTGAACTCCTGAGGGTTCCTGCCCAGTTCTCGTCGGAGAGAAGCCCATCCCTCAGCACAACGCCTGCAGCAGTCCGTGCAGTGTTCCAGCTCGCCTTTTGCCTTTTTTTAACTCAAGTCAGCAGGTGAATACGTGCTGAGAGGAGAGAAACCTGCTCCCAGAGCAAGGCGGCTGCTGTTAGGGCTGGATCCAGCCCGGATGCCCCTGTGCCGGGATGAGGATGCCTGGGACAGGGACAGGGACAGGCAGGGAGTGCAGGCTCCGCTGCCCCAGGGAACGTGTGACCCTGCCAGGGCCAGACTGAGACTCTTTAATCCCGTTAACTCACGAGCTGGGAGTCCGTGACACAGCTCCCTCTGTTCCAAACCCCACGGCGGCTGGAATCCACCTCCGCGGGCAGGGCTTGCCAGCCCCAGGTCACCCCTGGAGAAGTCCCCCAGCCCTGCTCTCGGCTCCCCTCTGGAGACACAGGGCTGGGATCCCTTCTAACAGAGTGAGAACGTGTCTTTCCAAAAGGGATCTGCAAATGCGAGGGCTCAGCTCATCCTCCGGCTGCTGCTCCCCAGAGCCCTGCTCAGAGCCCACAGCCCATTGTCACTGTCCCCACACTGCCCTTCTCACTAAGAAAGAGCCAAACAGGCAAAAAAGGGCATCTCATCTCATACCTCCCGTGGTGGATGTTCCTAAACCTCTCACCGTTACTGCTGGCCTTGCAGCCACTGGTGGGAACGACAGGGTGCAACCTTCACACCAGAGGGGGGGGGGGGGGGGGGGGAGAAAAAGATGGGATAGTTGTCAGCAAATATACCTGGTCAGGTACAGAAATCATTTCTAAAATGTAGGAAAAATAAAAGGTTTAAGAAGATGGGCTGTGCAAACTTATCCTGACTTTTTTTTTTTTTTTTGTGTGTGTGTGTGTGTGTGTGTGTAAGGTGTAGGAATCCCATAGCACACGGAGAGGTCCCTTTTACAGCCCCCAGCTCAAGCACGGGGTTCAAGATTGCCAGTGGTTTTAGCTCTCCCAAACGGTAACAAGTTCGACAGATTAAACCAAAGATCTGAGAGAGGAGGACATTTTCCCCTTCCAAACCTGCTGATTTCTGAGCTGCTGGCGCTGCATTGCAGCACCCAGGGGTTGGCTGGACACCCCCCTGCCAGGGCAGCGATGGGACCGGCACCCTTGCTCTTATTCCTTCCCCCTGTAACGAGGGGAAGCGATTCCTCCCACGGATGCAATTCCTCCCACCCTCGTGCTGCTCAGGCAGCCGCAGCCGTATCCAGGGAACTGGGGCCGGGGACACATCCCCAGGGATACAGCCCAGGGAAGGAGCCCGCAGGAACGGGCCAGCCCTCCTGAGCCCATAGCAGCCACCCCCCGTTGGCCCCTCTCCCCCCCGAGGAGCCTGGGGAGGGTCTCCAGGTACCGGGGGGGGGGTCTGTGTGTCCGTGGAGCTGAGCAGAGGCTCACAGCACAGCCCGGGGGCAGCAGGAGGACCACAATGGGAAGAGAGACGGGTGCGTGTGATGGAGAACCGCACGTTTTTCACCCCTCCCTGCACAATTCCTGCCTTGTTTCCCCAAGTACCAGAGTGCTGCCCCCCCACCTCCTGGCGGCAAAAAGCCTGCCCCCCAGTAACAGCCATAAAACCAGTAATTTAAGCAGCTGGTCCTGCTTCTTTTCCCCCCATCAACCCCCCACCCTGGGCGCTTGCCGCAGGTAACTGCCCTCCAGATCCTCGCCGCGGTGATTCACTCTGAAGAGTTCACACTGAATTCACACTGAATTCAAAGATTCACTGAATTCACGGATTTTCCCCTGCCCTCTGCATTGACTAACAGTTTGCAAAAAAAGCAAAAGCCCCCCATTCCCTATGCCCAGGAATTTAAGAAAAAGAAAAAGTTGAGTTGTCCAAACCAAAACACGAATACAATAATTTTCTTTCGGCAAAAAAATAAGTAACATTACACAACACACCTTCCACACAGTCAATTGAGAGGGTTTTTTCAGAGCCTGTGCCGTCAGGTGTTTCTGAAGCGGGTGCTTTCTGGGCGCAGCCCCGCAGCATCGGTGCGTCCCCGTATCCTCGCCGTTGCCGTGGAAACCCTCCCTCCCTGAGCCCATGTGCATGGTCTTCTCTCCCAGCCCCAGCCTAAAGGGGTGTGTGAGCCGAACCCCTGGCTGGGAGTGATTCCCTGGCAGCCTCACAATTAGTGTCTGTAACGAGGGCACCTGCAAGAAGGGGCTCTGGAGAGGGCCAGCGGCAACGGAATGGCCCAAAGAGGGCTCCTGGCCACCTGGAATAGTCATCGTCCTGCTCCGGGTGCCCCAGCGGGGACGGGATTCAGGCACGGAGCATCACCTACAGCGTTTTTAAACACTTGGGGAGGGGGCACGTGAGTGAATGACGCTGCAGCATCGCAGGCACACACGGGCAGCATCCTGCCCCGGCCGCAGGCACGGAGCCACCCGGAGAAACCCGGCTGCTCCGTGATAAAACGGAGCCTTTGCCCGGAGCTGCTGCGGAGCGCAATCGGCAACTCTTCCACACGCAGCATTCAGGGTCCCCGAGACCCACGGGTGGGGGCCGAGGGGGGTGTTGGAGGGTTCCACACAGCCTGAGGGCAGCAGGCACCCTTCAGCAACCACCTCTGCCCCCTCACTAACAGGGAGGGAGGGACCCCCTGCCTCCAGGGCTCAGCCAGCCTGTGCCATCGGGGGAGATGGAGCCCGTTCGAGGAGAGACCACGGGTGGCCCTGGTGGAGCTCCTCCACCCCAGACTCCAGCCAGACACGGCCACCGCTCTGTCCGTGGGGCTTTGTGGGAACATCTCAGCTTCTAGAGAAGAGGAGACACCCCCCCCCATTTCTCTCCCCTCGCTGTGGAACGCCTGGCAGCACTTCCCATGGATGTGTTGCGGTCAGGAGCGTGTTCCGAGGCAGCTCTTATGGGTCAGGAGTTCCCCAGTTCAGCATTCAACCTCCCTCCCATAGCCCGGGGGAGCTGGGGTCAGGGAGGGGACCAGGGCTACCAGATACAGGTTTCAGAGGGGTGAGGGACAAATACGTGGCTGTCTTAGGGTTGGTTGATTATTTTTCTAGGTTGTTTGGTTAGTTTGGGGGATTTATTTTTTTTTCTATTCAGATGAGGAACTAGAAGGCTGTAGCAGACAAAGTAAACATGGGATTTTTGTTTTCCCTCCACCCCACAGAAAAAAACTGCTCCTGCAGAAGATTGGCAAGTGCTCCATCACACAGGCTGAAGGCTTCCGTTCCCACCTACTCCCCTTCCCCACTGCTCCACAAGAAACACGGGTGTCGTACCCATCCCCATCCTCTCTTCTTAATTACCTTTCCCCAGACATCAGGGAACCCTTAGAGGTACAGCGAGTGCCTTAGAGTTACAGATTCACACAAGTTCCTGAAGTTTTTACCTGGCTTTCTTTTGGTTTTCCCAGCCCCCCCCCGGGGAAAGGCAGCTGGTTGAAGAACAGAACGCAAACACCCAAACAAAACCCAAACATCCACACAAGAGCTCAGATGAGGCAACAATCTGAAAGCACAACTCCTTGGAGACACCACTGCGTTGGGCAATTAACCATAAACACTGCAAACAGGTGACAGAACGCTGCTGTGAACAACACAAACAGCTCTCCCTCAAAAATAAAGCACCACTTACTGCAGTTTGGGGTGGAGAAGAGACTGCTCTCGCCCAAAGCCTCTCCGGTCCTCTCCAGCGTGATGTCCCAGGTGGGGCTGGGCTCCTCTCTGGGCTCGGAGTGGCCAGTGCTCCTCAGTGGGAACACCTGCTGGTCCAGCACACCTTCTAGCAGGGGGCAGGGGGGGCTGGGGTTGAAACCAAAGGAATGCAGTTAATCAATCTTTGTGAAGTTTGTTGTGATTTTAACCCTTCCTGAGTTGTAATGGGCATTTTTATGTTGTCTTTTTCTGGTTAAAATCAACTGTATTCAGACTTGATCAATAGCATCCCGGCACGCTAACACACTGCTATGCCATTTTATGAAAATACAATAAATATGCAAATAGCCGTGTTTCCAGTTGCTTTAAGGAGATATGTGAATAAATTACATTAAGTCATGCTGTCTTAGAGAAATATCCTGTGATTTGTAAGTCCCCACCTTAGGTAAGTTAACAGCACAGAGCCCTGCAGCCCTGGGGATGGCTGGCTGTTGTGCTGTGGTATGAACACACGTATGACCCCTCAGAGGCCTCCAAACAGGGGGGTGGGAGTTGGAGAACACAAATGACATGAGCTACTGACGGGTTTTATTGCAGGAACATCTTAGTGTGCTACAATATGGCATCAGAGCTTGGAGGTTATGCATTAGAGACACACTTTCCCTCTCTTCTTAGAAAGGATGGAAAAGAAACAAAAGGAATAGGAGAGGAACAGCAGAGAGAAGTGTGTACGTTTGCATTGATTGTAACTAACCATGCCTTTTATTTTTATTATAATGGTCTTCACAATGAGTAAATTTAAGGAATGGAATTGCGAATGGATTTGGTGCAATCTGTTTATGACATTGATAAATGCAGATACAACCCCAGAGAAGCTGTGGCTGCCCCATCCCTGGAGGGGTTCAAGGCCAGGCTGGATGGGGCTTGGAGCAACCTGGTGTGGTGGGAGGTGTCCCTGCCCAGGGCAGGGGGTTGGAACTCAATGGTCTTTAAGGTCCCTTCCAACCCAAACCAGTCTGTGATTCTATGATCCCACCCTCAGTAGGACTGGGATGGATTCCTCTCATGAACGTTAAAGCCAAACCCTCAGATCCTTTCTTCCTTCCCTTCCCATCCTGTCACGCCAACTGCTCTCTGTTGGCATCCGATTCGGAGGGTCGGTTTGGGCTAAAACACTCCATAACGGTATTTAATGCTCTTCTGTAAAAGTTGTTGGTGAACTTAGAAGTGCAGATCAATTCAGCTCTAGATTGGCTCTGACGGTTTTTCTAAAGGTCTGGTTTGGATCCCTGCCCCCCGTGTCTCGGTGCAGGGCAGGGACAAGAGGGCTCTCCCAGGGTGTTTGTCACCTGCCAGCGAGGATGGCCACCCACCCCCCGCTGGCTGTGCCCCACCGATGGGCTAAAAAGACACGGAAAAACCACAGCCAGAGGTCAGAGAAGATTCCTACCCGGGGATGGGGGGCAGAGACGGGCAGAGGAGGGGCTCAGCCCAGCTCCAGCACAAACCCACTGCCCACAGCCCAGGGACCCGTCCAGCCCCGTAATTTGGATGGCAACAGATTTCTGGGGGAAAAAGGCTATCCCGAGCTCTCCTTCCTCCAGCTGGCTCCCGTGGGAGGGTGCCTTTGCTGAGAGAAAATAGCTAGGGGGGAATTTAAATTTATTTTTTATTTTCTCTCGTGAAATAACAACTGCCTGCAGATGAAGGCGCTGCGTTTGCAGGCCCAGAGAAACCAATTTAGATCTTGCACTGCCCTTTCCTCCCTTTGCATGCATTCCCTGCTTTTTCTCCTGGAGTAAAAGACAACACAGAAATCCCAGCCCAAAGTGCCACAACGGACTCTGCAAAACTCCTGTATCTTGCAGAAGGGCACAAGGGTTTTTCCAAGTTCATCACCTGACATAAATTTCCATGTGATTATGGTACCTTAAAGGAAAAGGTGGGTTTGGGGGTTGTGTTGTTTTGTTGTTTTATAATTTCTCTCTTCTCTAAACTTAAACTGAAATATGCAACAAACCCGTAACAAAAGAGAAAATGGATTTTTCCACCGGTGTTTGCAGCCACAGACACGGTCACCCCCTGGCCGGGGGGGCACAGCCAGCACAACGCGCTGCGATGCCATCCCAGGGCTGCATCAGGGCTTCCCCCCCCCCCGCTGCTGGGGCAGTCGAGGGAGATATTTGGGATACCAATCCCAGGGCACCTCGCTTCCAGGGAAAGCCTGGCTCCTGAAAGGGGGGTGTGGGGACCTGAACCTTTTCAGCGCCTTTATGCATTGACATTTTAATTGCAATATGTTAAATGCACAAACCCCCCCTCCCCTCCCCCCAAACCATAAAAAGGGTTGTTTTTTCCAGGCAATAGCGATTTTTCCAAATCTCCTCAACCCGTTTGTGACATCCCGGGGGACAGGGTTCCAAGGAATGAGGGAAAGGGGGATTGTGGCAGTGCTGTGACAAACTGTCACCTTCCTCCAGGGTTGCAGAAATCACTGCTCTCTGAAAACATTCCGGTGTTTCTCAGCACGGTCCCTTGGATTCCTTCTCCCCTGGATTCCCCTCAGCCCCATCTCGCTCAGGAGGGGCAGGACCCTCCCCGGGCAGAGCCTCCCAGGGTCCCACAGGTCCCAGCACAGCACAAAAGCTCCCTCTCTTCCAGGGTATTCCCACCGGCTGAAAATGCTGAAAGGGAGAGGGGGGGGGGGCTGGGAAAACAGGGGGGAAAGGGTTAACCAAAGGTTCAGCAGGGAAGAACAGGCAGGGAATGCCGGAATGCCGATCCGATCCGGGCTGGATGCAGAGCAGCTCCTCTCAAACAAAGCCTCTCTCCATGGGATGAAGGGTCTGGTTGGCATCAGCCCCACCTTCACGCACTTCACTTGGGTCTGGCCAAGGCATTTCATGTCACGGCGTGGGGTGGGAATCCAAGAGCAGGCATTATATGGAATTAAAAGGATGCCCTTCGGAAGGAGGGAAAGCTGGCGGGGTGACACATCCCAAAGCGGCGAGAGGAGCCGGGGGAACTATTTCCAGCAGATTCCCACAAGGATCAGTTCCTGGTCCAACACAGGCCAGTATTGGCATCAGGTGTCCAAACAATGATGGACGGTCAGGCCCCAGGCGGCCGGGGGCTGGAGCACCTCCCCTGGAGGAGGAGAGGGCTGTGGGAGCTGGAGAAGACCAGCTTCACAGGAGCTACCAGCCCCCTATGAGGAGGTGACACAGGAGCACGAGGAGGTGACACAGGGGCAGAGCCAGGCTCCTCACTGAGGCTTATGGGAAGAGAACAAGAGGCCATGATCATAAATCGAAATGGGGAAACCTTTAACTGCATATAAGACAAAAAAAAAATCACTATGAGGATACTCAGACGTTGGACCAGGGTGGCCGGAGAGGTTCTGAAATCTCTGTCCATGGAGGGTCTCAAGATGTGACTGGGTGGAGCCCTGAGCAACCTCACCTGGAGTCATTTTTAACTGTGTTTTGGGCAGAAACTCGGGCTAGAAGACCTCTCAAAGTCCTCCCCCGTGACTGCGACTCGGTCGATTTGGGAATCCTGTTGGATCCAGCTTCAACACGTGCTGTAACGAGTAAGGAACGGTCCTGTGTGTGCTGTGCAGCGTTTCAGGGGGACCTTTACACCCCCCCAAAGCACAGCATCCCCTTTACACCCCCCCAAAGCACAGCATCCCTTCACACCCCCCCAAAGCACAGTGTCCCCTTTACACCCCCAGCACACAGGCACTGGCCACCCGCTGGGACAGGCAGCTCCCAGCAGCTTTTGGGTACCGACAGCTGCAGGCTTTAAGTCAGACATCGGGAAATTCAAAATAAAAATAAGGTTATAAAAAAGGTCCCGGCTTCTCCGGAAGGAAGCGGAGTTCTCTCCTGCAGAGAGCGGGCCAGCAGTTGGCCATCCCCCAAGCAGCTGGCCAGCTGGAAGGGCAAGGAGCCAGGGAGTAGCCACTTTGACCACGGCTAACGACCCTCTGGGGTGTCTTCACCCGTTAATGGGAATTACCCAGATTCACCTGTCCTACAAATGCCATCGTGGCAAAGCTCAACGCCTCACATAAATTCAAATCCCTTGTTTTTAAAAAGAATTCACAGGTTTTTATATTTTTTTGTCTATTATCTGAAATCCCCCACCCTAATGTCATCTGAGGAGGGTTTTTTTCAGCCCTACAGTAAGTGATGCAACTGTGGACTCACGGCTGGCGGGGGGGTTTGACACCAGAGGACCCACAGCCCGCTGGGCTCCGGCTTCTTGGGTGACAGCTGAGCCGACAAAATGGAATTATGGCCTCATCCTTGAATAATTTACCAGAGTCTAATTTTGTACTCAAAACTAACCCTGTATTCCAAGGTGAAACAGCTTGGGCGTTCCCCCCCCCCCGCGAAAGGAGACAGTTTGCTTCTCTTTAGCAGTTTTACGCACAAAAAATATCCATTGATAAGGAGTCTCCGGGTTGTTTTAAAGAGCTGATGATGTTTTGGAGTGGCCCCACCAGAGGAAGCAGAGGTAGGTATTACTGCACTGAAACACCTACAGCACGGGGGGGGGGTTACAATTTGCACATCATCATTAACTCACACCCTGACTGCTCTTTGACAACAACCCCCAAGGGGCTTATATTGGACAAATAAAAGCGTTTCCTGCCTCTTATGGAAAACACAGAGCTAGAGGAGAGCAGGAACCCCCCAGTGCCAGCACTGGGCTGTTACTGGGCGCTCTGTGGGGTGTGTGGGCACGCTGGATGCTCACCCGTGCTGAGCGATGCACAGCCCAGCACAGCACCAGTCCCGGGGCACGCCAGGGGCTCCTGCCTCTCCTCTGCACCTGGGGCACGAATTTCCCCTCGGCTGCACACACTGGAAGGGGCTTTGCTGGATTAACCCCCTCCGAGGTGTGCGACCCCCCCCCCCCTCCGCCAAGGGATTTTGTCTTCCCGTTACCCACTGGGCGGCAGGAGCCGGGGGGGGACGGGCAGCACAGTGACATTCCAAAGGGCACACTGCCTTCGGATGGGAGGAGGGAGCCGAGGCCAGGGGTGGGGGCACCCAGCCCACGGGGTAACACCCCCCGCAGCGTCACCTGCACCGCACACAATGCCTTCCTACACGTGATTAAAAAAAGTGACTTGCAAAAATCCTTTGCGCCATTTAGACACCTTCTCTTTGGATGGCAGGGAACGGGCTGTGCCAGGAAAGTTGTCCCTTCATCACCCCGAGCCTGCTGCCCTTTGGTGCTTTGCTCCGGAGCAGTTTTTAGGGGGATGCCCGACGGCCTCGCACTTGCAGGTCCCCGCTCTGCCCTCCCCCGGTGCCCGGCCACGGGGGGGGATTTTCACCTTCCCCCTCCGTGTCTCCTGCAGCCCCGCTCCTCTTCCCACCTGGACTGAAGGGAGCCTTGGTGCTCACGGTCCGGCACAGGGTCGGGGGCTCATCATACGACCTCCCCCTCCGGTATCGAGCAGCAGGGACGATAAGGACCCGCAGAGCCCGAGCTGGTGCCACTCAGTGCATTTCTGCTGCCTCAGCACTTACTGGGACATTTAGCTTAAAGCAGTCACCGTTGGGTTAATTTAGCCCCCAGCCTTTGGGTATCGCGGGTGTCTGTGGGCCACCCCTCCACACCCAAGCACAGGACAATCAAGGAGGGTTCTTTTCTATTCCTCCTTATTCTTTCAGCCATGGGGGGTGGGCTGTTTTCAAGATAATTACTGAGTTACCCCTAAGTGAGGTGAGGTTTTTTGGTAGCGCTGGCGGTGTGTGTTTCCCCTCGGCTCCAAATACAGCGGGGCCAGAGGAAGTTCACGGCTTCCTAACCAGGTCTTGTTCTTACAGCAAAGCCCTACAAAGGCCCTTAGAGCAAACCCCCCCGTTTCTCATCCCTCTCCAGCGGGAGCTGCCTTACTGCCGTCCTGCTACAGCTCTGCCTTTCATGACAATCCCCCCAAAAAAGCGTGGCAGACCAAAGCAGAGCGAGGAGCTGCTACAGCCCCTTTGTAAACACGCAGCAGCCAGACCGAGCTGCCTCTTGTCACGGGGACACGCAGCAGGAGCAGGAAACCGCCGCGAGGAACAGCCCGGCAGCGTGACCGAGGACATGCCACCCCGGGGGAACGAGACCCTGCCTGTGCTGGGGTCTGGAAAAAAAATGTTCTGAAAGGTTCTGTTGCTGCCACATACTCTATTTTAGTGCCGGGGCTCATCCTCTAATGTCATCTGTATTCTGGGCGGTAAAGGAGCCACCTGATGTCCAGCTTCATTTCAGGGCACGGGAGGGCGTAGGTATGATGGGCGCTGGGGACGCGCTCAGATTACGGGAGAGGGTTCCGAGGAGAGACACCTTGAAAGGTCAGTGCCAGGAGCACAGCAGGGTCAGGATGCTAACGACGTGGCCACCACCCCGGCAGCCACGTGGGCAGCACCTGAGCCACCCTCTGATGGGAGCTGGGGGAGCGGGACGCCCCCCCGCCAGGCCCCCCAGTGCCTCTGGGCACCGCACAGCCACGGGGCTGGGTATTTTCTTGGTGTTTATCCACGCTCCTTACACACAGAGTCGCGCATCTTCCCGTGACCTCCTGCTGCTCATCCTCCTCCTGCTTCCAGGCTGCTCCGGGTCACGGCCCCGGCAAAGCTTTCCCAGAGGACTCTGTAACTCCCTGTCCCCAAAGCACACACATCACATCACCCGTCTGTATCCCATCCTAGCTCCGAAAACGAACAAGTCACTTCTGTGCCCCTATTCTTCCCTATCCGAAAGGAAAACATTGCCTGAGAAATCAGTTTTACCTTTTTTTTTTTATTTGTTTGTTTTTTATTTTTGCATAATAGGGCAAAATTTACTATTCTGCTTTTGATCACTGACAAAGCCCCAGAAAAATGGGAAGCTTGCTGCTCGGAGCCCTTACACCGATTGTAACTTATCACGTCATAGGCCCTTTTAGCACCGGAGACATCATTCTGGCTTAGTAATCCCTTCGGAGAATTCCTTCCCACAAATATAGAAGACTGCCGTCATGATGAGAAAAATCCTTTCCCCTAAAACTGTTTATCATCCAAGAATAAATAGCAGTGAAAAGAGTGGCTTTCCGAGATTTGAGGGGGGTCACAATCCCTCCACTGGGGAGATGTCACTGCAAGTGTTGTCCCTCGGGCACTCGCCCTTCCCGCTGCCCGACTGTCAGCTGAATGTCAGTTAAAAAAAAAAAAAAACCAAACTGAAAAAACAAACCAAGCCTGAAAAAAAAAAAAAAAAAAGCAGAAGTGAAGTTGTAAGGGTGCCGTTGCCAGCAGCCAGCTGTCCCAGTGGGCACGGGATGGCCGGCATTGCTGAGCGGTGCCGTCACTGCCGCGGGCATGGCATTGCATTCCCAGGGCTCCTACTCGGGGGGGTCGGAGCGGGAGGCTCAGGCCCCCCCCCCCCCCCCCCCCCCCTGACGCCCCCCCGTCCCCGCCCGGACACCAGATCTGGCTCGTTAACACGTCTGGAATGAGCGCCAGCCCACCGCGGCCCGGCCGGCATTCCCAGGTTGGAAGATTATCTCATTCCCGCGGGTATATAAGCGGGGCCGGGAGGGGGTCCCCGCAGAGCCCACCCCAGCCCTTCAGGAGCGCAGCCCCAGCCCGGCAAACATGATGACGATGAAAGTGGAGGAGCTGGTAGGTACAACCTTCCTTCCTTCCTTTTCTCCTAATCCCTTTTCTTTCCAGAGCACCCCACGGCGCCCGGCACCGCTCTGCTCCAGCAGCAACCCCCCCCCCTGGGCTCTGCTCCCCAGCCTCACCCCTCCTGGGGAGGGGGCTCACCCCCCTCCAGCTGCCGAGCTCTTTGGACTTTGCACCACAACAACCAGGAACCAGGGACCGACCAAAACTTAGCTTTGTGTTTCTCCTTTGACCTTGATCCTCACCTCAATTTTCTTTAGCAGCTGTGAAGTTTGGGATCGTGCTCAGTAACTCCAGCCCTGGAAGGTATCAACACAGAATCCAGTCTTTCCCAAACCTCAACTAACAAGTGTTGTTTTCCCATAATAAGCTAACGGCTCCCACAGCCACTGCTCTTGGTGGCAGAAGCAGCCTCTGAAAACTAACATCTAAACCAGAGCCCAAGTGACGGGACATCCCACCGCAGAGGTCAGGCTAAGAACGCCTGATCTGATCCATAGACTGGGAAAACAGGAAACTGGGATCCAGTAAAGCACTGGAGCATCATGTAGAAACCCCATTTTTCCCCCCGATGGCTGTGCTGAGATGGCACTGCCGTTATCACCCCACCGGTTAACGCTGTCGTAAATTCCCTGGCAGCTTCTCCAGCGTTAAACCCTCCAACAAGGACAATTTTACAAGGTGACTGAAGGGAAGGCAGCCCGGGACACACCAATTGATGGAACCCCTCTGAAGATACGCAGCAGCCCCTACTAATTTTCACGAGTTTCCTCTCTGTAGGCACTGGGTCGGGCAGCAGCTCCCCGAAGCCATGCTGCAGCCCACAGCCCCCACACGGGGACCACCATCTGCTGCTTTCCTGGGGGCTTCAAACGGGGCAAAATAATCCTCAGAACGACTCAGCAGCCCCATTTATCTGCACTGGGCGCGTTGCCATGGAACTGTAAGGTCCCCAGGGAGAAAAAGCCTCTCTTCCCACTCTCCCTCCTCAGTTCCTCTGCTGGATGCTCGGGGTGGCTCCTTCCACCGCAGCTTTCCCAGCCTCCTGACAGCTCCCAGCCGGGATGGAGAGTGAGGGAACTGGGAAAAGAGATGCTCTTCCCAAGAAATTGGCTTTTGTCAGCTCAGCAGCCCCTCGGCCCCGGCCGAGCAGGGACTGGGACCATGAGGGGGCCTCATGGATCTTGACCCCTGGAGATGCCAAGGTGGGGGTTGCGGGAGATCTGTCTGCAAGAGAGAGCGCTCCAGCCATTAATTAGTTAATCCAGGCGCAGGCTGCAGGAGGTCAGCACTCTGTCCCTCCCAGCAATGACATGTAATTAATTAGCTCCAGGCAATCTTCCTTCCCAGGGGGTGGCAACTGCAGTCACGGAACCCTCGCTCATACTGGATCCCCTTGGCTTTTACAGGTGACCGGGCAGAAAGCCGACGATAAAGAGATGGGCAGCTTCCTCCCCGAGGACTTCAAAAATGGAGAGTACGAAGCTGCCGTGAAATTAGAGAAGCAGGAGGACCTAAAGACAGTCTCTGAGCACTCCCTGAACCGAGGAGACCCGGCTTATGAGAAGGAGAAGAAACTAGAAGCAGAGGTAGGCTCTGGGGGTTTGAGCTTTTTATCACCCCCTGTGCACGTTCTGCTCCAGCCTTGGAGCGTGGCCTCTTCCTGAGCCAGGAAACCCTTGGGAGATAACACCAATGGTCTAAATTCCATTGAAGGCCATGGCAACCTGCTGCCTCCTGTAGCCCGTGGGTGCTGGCAAGTGACCCCAAACTCCCCCGATAACACTTGGGGGCTCCTCCTGCCCAGGGCCACCCGTGCTGCAATCATAGCCGGTACAACACCTTCAGCTTCCACACCTAATGACTGCCACCAAAAGTAACCAACCCAAGGAAGATGTAAGAGAGCACTTCTGAAGCCTTACTTACCGTGAAAATGTTCTTTTAATGAAAACATTGCGTTGTGCTTACTAGCACACTTGGGAAAAACAATTAGAAATGAAAGCGATAGCGGTCTACAGAGCTGTACCGTTTTGCGTTGCCGGAGCGTGCCAGTTCTCCCTGTGTCCCTAAGAACCGATGGGTTTCCCCACCAAAACACAGTAGCTGTAACATTTTAAATTCTTTGGTGAATAACCAACCAACTCGCCTAAAAGTCTAAAGTGATTTGGGAATGAGAGAGTTTAACTAGCAGGGGGAATAAGACTTTGTTCTGAAAAAAGAAGGGTGGGAAGGTGAGCCTCAGAAATATTGAAACAATCGCTTCTGACCTTCACCTTTAAGGGAAAGATCATTACTTGCTGCAGAGGCTTTTTGAGTTCCTCCAAAACAGGGTCCTAAGAACCTTTTGGGTTTGTGGTTGATCCCCAGCCCACTCACCCGACATCATTATTTTCCATGAAGTCAATGATCTACAGCTCAAACCCTGACGGGGACGTTCCTTGTAGTTCACCCATATCTAACATTTGCTGACCGACATGCCGGGATGGTACAGACCTGGCTCTTCACCTGTCTGTCTGTCAAAGTCACAATAAATCAGGGGCCACATTGTCAAAGCGGTTGAAGAGAAAAGGCTTGGTGGAAGTCAGCTCAATCTGACTACCCAGAGGATGTGGAAGTTCTCACACACGTAGTAACTTACGCTGATGGCCAATTAGCCCTAGCTGTAATCAAAAACAAAAAAAGAAAGACAACTTATTTCAAAGTCCATCCACTCAACTGAATTCAGCTGAGTATTAGCACACCTTGTCCCACCGCTCAGGCTCAAGGTGTGGGCTCCCTTGATTTCTTTCAGCTGAAGAAGAAGAAATTAGAGCAGAGATCAAAACTTGAGAACTTGGAGGATCTTCAGAAGATTATTCAGTTGAAGAAGCAGAAAAAATGCAAGAAAGTGAAAGCGCCCGTTGTAAAGGAACCCGAGCCAGAAGTTATTGTAAGTGATTTGGAAGCACCTTCTCCTGGGGAGCAGCGATGGGGGGTTGTGCCACACGTTTACACCCTGGGGGTTTCTCTCCATCAGACGGGACCAGTGGACGTGCCCACGTTCTTCCGAGCTGCGCTGGAGAATAAGCTGCCAGTAATTGAGAAATACCTGTCAGACCACGGGGATCCCAACGTCTGCGATAAGGTACAGCCTCCCTTCTTACTGCAAAGCCTGCGGCGGAAGGGAGGTTATTGCACAGCAAAAAAATAACTTTTACTGCTAGCTTTTGTAGCTTCTATACTTTTTGTTGGGGGGAGCGGAGGGGAAGTGTGGGGAAAGTAAGTAAATGCTGGGAATTTGGTCCATTAAGTTTTCTAGTGATAAAGGGGCCACTGCAACCCTTCAAAGTAATATTACAAGGGGATCTTTGTATTTGAAAGAAGGCTGTTGGTGCCCAGGAGCCCCTGATTTTCTGTAACTGGGGGGGGGTCTCTTCCAAGAAAGGTGTCAGCAGAGCGTGCTGCCGCCCCCCCCTGCTCGTAAGGTGTGAGCTGTGTTTGCCAGACACAGCACCTTCCCCGGGGTGAAACAGGAACGCCGCACCGCAGACACTTCTCATGCCCTTTAAAACGCCAGGGAGGCAGCTCTCCCCTCTCAGGATGCTGTTAAAATTTAGCGGATTTCAGGTCTCTGAAGTATTAGCTCTGGGAAGTGACTCGGCAGAAAGCAGGAATTGCCAACATCCGTGGGAGGCGGGAGGAGAGATTTGGGAATCTCTCTGTGCCCCGTATCTAATACCTGCCTTTGGGCTGTCCGAATCGCAGTACAAGCGCACTGCCCTGCACAGGGCATGCTCTGAAGGACATCTAGAGGTGGTGAAAAAACTGGTGGAAGCTGGAGCCCGGCTGGAGCAGAAAGACATGGTACGTACCTCGGCTCACGCTCCCTCCCAAAAACTGCTCCTTGTTTCCCAAGTGCGGACAGCAGCAGTTACAGGAGGGCTTCTTGTGGGAGAGGAGCGTTCAGAACGCGAGAGGCACTAACAAAATAAATGAAGTGGTACATACCAGCCACATTCCTGGCTAAAAAGAACATCTAAGTTCACAGAACAGACAAAACACGTCCTCCCACAGCAGCCCTGCCAACACCCCCTCTGTGAGAGAAACTCCCAGCACTAGAGAAATTAGGGCAAAGTAAGGAAAGCTGTTACTGGGAACAACCCGCTGATCACAACAAAGTGCCTCACCTTACGTGGCGAGAAAAGGAGTTTGAATTAATTCAGAAATTTGCTCAAAAGGGTTTAATATTGTTTTTAAAACATAATAAGGAGTTAAATCCCTACCCTTTGCTTTTCCTGCCGCAGCTGGAATCCACAGCCCTGCACTGGGCCTGCCGGGGGGGCAACCTGGACGTTCTGAAGTTCTTACTGGACAAGGGGATAAACAGAAACGCGAGGGACAAGGTACGTGCTCCTGGGGCCCTGCAGCTTCTTAAACCCCAGACGAAGAGGTGACCTCTATCCCAGGTAGACAGTTTTTTTGGTGGGTGTTGAAGCGTTCCGTGCCACTGACATCTCCCTCCTTCCCCCCCCCCCCCCCGCAGCTGCTGAGCACCCCCCTGCACGTGGCGGTGCGGACGGGGCAGCACGACTGCGGGGAGCACCTCATCGCCTGCGAGGCCGACCTCAACGCCAGGGACAGGGTAAGGACCAACAGCTTCTCACCCCTGCCCTTCCTCAGCCATAAATCTCCCCCCCCCCCCCCCAGCGACGGGGCTGGGGCCAGATCACGGCAGGACTGACGGCCTGGTCCGTGTGTCTGTCCCGCAGGAAGGAGACACGCCGATGCACGACGCCGTCAGGCTGAACCGCTACAAGATGATCAGGCTCCTGATCCTGCACGGAGCGGATCTAACTACCAAGAACTGCGTAAGTAATCGTAAAAATAAAACCACCAGAAGCAACCAACCCCCAAACCCAGTAATTCAAACTGCTTCAGAGCAAGTTTGCCTTCAGAGCGCTTTCAAGGCTGGGAGAGACGGATTTAATTAGATCATTTCGGAGTTAATTAAAGCAAAGCTAACATAGAATCACAGAATTGCCCAGGTTGGAAGGGACCTTTCAGATCATCCAGTGCAACCATCAACCCAACACTGACAAAACCCACCACTAACCCATATCACTAGGAACAGAGGGAAAGTATAACTTAGGGGAGGTTCCAAAGACTACAAAAACCAGAACTTCTTTTAAAACCAAAAGCCATCATGGAAGGTGCAGCCCCAAAGGCCAAAGAGCCACTCTCTCAGGCTTTGTCTGTGCACAAAAGCTACTCCTGTTGAGTTTAGCTGTGGTTCAGAACCTCACTGAACCAGCACCAACTGCAGGCTGAATTCTCAGTGAAACAGAAGAGTGGCTTACTGAGGTCTCCTCTCAATGGGCTTCTAATCACTTTAAATGAGATCACAAGAAACACCTGCTCTGCCCCTCGCGGTATTTGCTAACACAGCTTAGACCTACTGAAACCCAGGGAGATCTCACCCTGGGTCTGACCAGGGCTGGGACCAGACCCGCAGAGCGAAAGGACCCCGACCCCGTGTGGGCAGGAGGGTCCCACCTCAGGCAGAGGCGCTGCACAAGTACAGAGGGAAGGGTGAAGGACTCCATTCACCGCCTGAAATTAAATCTTCCTTCCTCTGCTGTTTGTTTCCCCAGCAAGGGAAAACCCCCATGGACCTTGTTCTTCACTGGCAGAAGGGCACCAAGGAGATATTCAACAGCCTGAAAGACAACTCCTACAAGAGCGTCCATCTAGGCAAGCTCTGAAGAGAGAAACCAAACTGCCCTCTTTTTTTTTTGCTGCTTTTTAAATGCTTCTTATGAACCTGGAGGAAAAAACCCTGAATGTAGAATATTTATTGGAAAATATTTCAGGTACTGGATGATCTGAGGTACCTGCACTGAAAATGGCAAAACACGCAGATGAATTATTTTTTAAAAGGCAGGCTGAGTGTTAGAATTCCACCGCTTTTCAAATGGCTTTATTTATTACTATTTATTATTTATTTATTTAAAAGGTAATTTTAAATTATTTTCAACATTATTGTGGCTTTTCTAAAGCAAGGATTACAACCTAATGCAATCTTTGCCAACAACGTAAATCCTTTTGCCTCGGAGGGCAGCATTTCCAACTCTGCAGCCCGAGGAGAGCCCACGCAGGGAATGCCCTGCCTGCCACGGGGGCCTTTGTCTCTGCCAAATTCTCACTATTGAAATAATGCGTTAGAGGGGGGGTTGATAGGGGGAAGAGCCATGGCAGGAGGTGCCCCGAGGGTTTAGAGAAGCAGTTGAGCGATGGGGTTTGGCAGTGGTGGTGGATAAAGAGCTGGAGGAGGGAGCTCCAGCCTCCACGGAACGGGGAGTCAGATGCAACGCTGAGGAAGGTGAGAGGAGACAGTATTGGGAATGTGAACTTGTTTTAGGCCAGACTACTGTGATGTCAGTGCGACTGAAGAATGCAAAACCAGATTATGTATATTTGTAAATTTGTACTGCCTTTTCTGTACATTTTGTACTGATCTATTTCAGATTAAATAAACAGAGTGGTTCTTTTTATTTGCTGGAGTGGATTATGGAGCAGCGAGCACATGCAGCATAATTCTGGCTCTTTAAGAAAACTTTTATTTTGTAAAATGTAAAATTTTTAAAAACTCAAAAAAAAAAAAAAGCCAGAGCCGCCAGCCCTTAAGCTGCCTCCCTGCTGCTGTTAGATAAAGGCCATCTCATCATTTTGTTAAATGCAAACACATATACAAAAGCAGAAAGACAGCACCTGAGTAACTAGTAAATCAAAGCTAGAGTTTTATTGCTGAGAGTGCTGTGAAATCTCAGTTCCTCAGCGAGTCAGTCCTCACTCCGTGAGCACAGGAGCCAGGTCAGTTACCCAAGCCAAGGGACAGGCTGAGTCCTGCAGGGAAAGGCAGCGCCTCTCCCTGGGCTTCAAGCAGGAGCCATCTCCACAGTGCCACCAGCAGAGCCACCAAATGCCCCATTTCATGGGGACATCACAGGCTGCGTTCAGTTAAAATCCCAACACTCCACAGCGTGGCCTCCCAATGAAACCCGTCATGGGCTCCCACGCACCGTCACCAACCCCTGTCAGCTGGCTTCTAGCCACCAGGCTCTACAGACTGGCCAAAGCCACATCCTGGGCAACTGAGGCTGGGTCAGGAGCGGGCAGTGACAAACAGCTGTTACCAAAGCACCAATAGTGGAGACTAAAGGGAATTTACAGCAACCTGACAGAGGAGCAAGCAGAAGAAAGGCCTCTTCTGCCTGCAGCCAGCTACCCTGCACTGAGCCCTGCAGCCAGTAGGATCTCCAGCATTCAGAAGCCTCTTTCCCCACTCCAGTTACCAAACAGCTCCTCTCGTGCTCAAGGCAGGTTATTCTCTGGGCAAGGAACATGTCACTCAAAAAAACTGCACCAAACACATCTCTGCTTCTTCTCTAGGCAGAGCATCGTTTTGGAGGTAAGTCCATAAATTACAAACTCCAGTGCACATACATATATTTTACATCCCAATACCTATTAAAAAAAAAAAACAAGGAGACTTAAATCATAAAGTCAACAAGTAGAATAACAACATAAAGGAAAAATGTTCCATTATGTGCTGAATGAAGCCCAAAGCTGTTGTGACTCCCACCAACATTATATAGAAGCGCGAGTCTGCCAAGAACTTCACCCCTCCTGCTCAGTCCAGTTACCAAGAGCTGAGAGATGACCCACTGCAAGATTTCTGCAAGAGCTATAACTTCCACTTCTCAGCTTGTTGTCAGTGCAAACAGAGAAGTGGAATACCCGCAGCAAAGCTGCCTCAAGAGCATCTTGAGTAGAGTAGCTCACCTAATTTTTATACTGGTCTAATCAAAAGAAAAACTTGAGCCAACATTTGGAAGTGCTCTGAAAACACTCTGAACTGACAGTAAATCTGTTGCGATTGGTTTTCTGGCAGCCAGATGAGGGTTTCTGAGGCATTAACAGGCAGGGAAACAGAAAGGCAGGAGGCAGCAGAAGGAACACTGCCAGGCAGCACCGCCAGCCCAGCCCATAAAGGAGGAAATGATGCCGTGAAACCCGTGTGACCTGGAGACCGCTCCGGCCAGGGCGAGACAGCCCTTACGCTGCCACTCTTCCCAGCCCACCAAAGGGAAACCTCCCCTCCTGGCTCGGGGCTGGAAGGTGGAGTAGATGTGCTTAAAGCTGGAGAAACTATAGAGCTAGACTTTGCGTTCTTAGGAACATTTTTAATAAAAAAAGGAATGCACTTGTACAACTGGGAGTATGTGATAAACGTTAGTTTGCACTAACTCCAGAAGACCTAAGACAGGGTGAGAGACTTTGACCAGAAGTCCAGCATGACCTTTCATACGTGGTGATCCATGTTCAGCAGACTCATTCCCACAGCTTTCCTTACTTGAGCATCAGAAGAACCATTCTTTTCCAGGCTAAATAAGGCAGTAAGGGAGGAACTGGGCTGGCCGGAGGACTGAGGAAAACCCAACATTGGGTAGAGATGGGCTGGAGGCTCCTCTTGACAAACAGTCCAGTTCTCAAGCTTGAGTCTTAGCCTTTTTGCAGGCTGGCAGCGCTGTTTCTTCCTCCTCAACCTTGCGAGGCTTCTTCACTGTGTACACTACCCCACAGGCACTCTTCCGAGTTTCTGGAATACACAAGCAGAAGCTGTAGCACCTCAAAGGAAACGCTGCTGATGCATTTAACACATGCTCATTTCAGGTGTCCGTGCCCCAAGGCACAGTTCAACACATTTAACAGGCGGCCAGTCAGCAGGTAAGGCACCTGCAGGGGTGGGACCTGTGGACATGCTGCCTCATGGAGTGGAGATACTAAAAGGGGAAATCTGATGGTAGGTGCAGAATTACAGGAAACATAAGGGAAAATTGAGTTCTGCAGGGACTGAGGGGCTGCAGAGACACAAAACCATGGGAAACCAGGCTTCATCAGTGCCGTAGGCACAGAAGGACACATTCTTGAAGCATTGTCAAAAGCATTTTTTGATTTCTGAGCAAAACATACTGTTCTTAAAAAGAATATATATTAAAAAGGTATTCACATACCCCAGGATTCTTAAAGAGGCTGTGCTGGCAGAGCTATAAGGGCAGAGGCTGCCCTACAGGCACCAAGTAAGTGGCTTTCAGTAGTCGAGAATATTTTATTTACAGAACCTTCAGCATTATCACACAGTACTATTTCATGGTGTTATCAAACTCCTAATGTTTTTGCCAAGCCTAGTGAGCCCAAAACAACTACTGCTGGGAGGCTCCTCTGCACAATTTGAGGTAGAAGAGATTCTCCACATCTACTCCATTTCAAAGAGACTCGGCAAGAGCCCTTCTTCACGCAGTGGACAAAGGAGCTAAGACAGAGTAAGCTGACTTACTCTATTTTGGAAAACATGCATTAATATGGATTTAGCTTTACAGATGCAAGTGTTACTTAGATGCATTTGCCTGCTCTTTCCACTCACCTCCATGAAGCATGGTGGCTCTGCAGTTGGTGGAGACGGAGGCCTTGGCTTCGCTCTCTGACAGGCCAAAGAGCAAACCTCTGTCACCTTTGCTCAGGATCCAAACACCCAGAAAGGAATGGACAGAATAGCGCAGCCTGTCTGCAGGATAGGTTTGCTTACTCTGCAAATAACTGGGAATTAGCAACGCTATAACTCAAAGTGACATTTTGCATAAGGTTACCCAGAGGCAGGGGACTGTGGCACTGGGTTCTCCTGGCTGCAGCTCCCCAGCAGCCCTCCTGGAAAGCTCCTGGCAACCTTGCTTTCTCCTAGACAAGAAGCTGTACTTTTCAAAAATAAAAATTTGTCAACACAGGAACGTTATTATCTGCATAAAGAAGTGACCCCAATTGAAAATGTCAGTTCTGGGGAAAGGGCACTGTCTGATACAAAAGCATTATGCTGAGAAGTTCCCCGCCACCTCGAGCGAGGATGACACCAGATGAGGTATGCTAATTTGGGTTGAGCCCGACTGCCCTTTTTAAGAAGGAAGGAAACGTTGAGCAGAAAATCCTTGCGGGGCCAGATACCCTCCCACACGGTTCTCATGACTCAGAGCACACTCCTCCCCTCGAGGGACAGTCCTGATACCTGCTTGTGGGGCGGGGAGGGGGGAGCAGTAAAAGTGCATCTCAATTTCTAAAAGAAGAGGAGAAAAGACACCCTCCTTGGTTTCTCAAGCACAACCACTTATTTGTAACCAAGGACCAGAAAATTCAGAGCAAAAGTAACCAGCACTCAAATAGGAAGTTTTTCTTTCTTAATACAAATATGATTTTATAGCTTCTTCTATCAAAGATGTGGCACCATGGAGATTATAAGTAATAATTTCTAGTTTGGTTCACAGTACCCATAGATTTTTATGGCTTTTATTAATTTCTCTACTCACGCAGCATCAATACATATCACAACAAACCATACCTGCAGCTGAACCCAGACATTACTATTTGCAGTGAGTGCTGGGGCCACCGCGTGACCAAGATCTGTTGCTCCTTCCACATCCACTCAGGGCCCTGACTCATCGATCACCAGCCAGCACCACTCTGTAATGCTCAGGGAGCATAAAGGATGGAAATATTTCAAAAACCACTTTGAAAAAGGATACAGATTAGCCACATCGTAAGGACCTCGGAGTTCTATAGGCTAAAACAAAACACAGAAGGTTGGGTACGTGCATGCACCCTCTCGCAGGCTGACAGAGGGTGAGCAGGCAGGACAGGGCTGGCAGGAAGGCAAAGCTGCTGAAGATGCACTAGGAAATCAAGCAAGTACTACTCTTTTGGAAAACAAGAGTCCTCATCTGTGAAAAAACTGTCACGGAAAATACCACAGTGGCAGCAAAAGAAAAAAAGCCACCCACCCAACCAAAAAAAATCCCACAAGATTGTAATTATATTTAAAATTACTATTTTTATATGTTTAATATACAATTACAGATGTATTTTTAGCCACAGATAAATCCTCAAGTTGTTCTGACTTGAACAAAAATCTGGGACTTACCCTTTCAGCTGCACTAGATATAACAATGTTCTAGAAAACAAAAGAGAACAAACGTTCATCTGTCAGAGAGCATTAAGAAATGAACAAAGAAATAAATAAATAATCAGCAAGCAGCAAACACTTTATGAGCATTAGCTGAGCACAGGCTCACAGCCCAATCAGCCATCAGAGTATCTGACGCCCTCAGATGAAGTGAACTTTAGCAAGGTACGGATCTTAATTTGGGGACATGGATAAACCCAGGTTATGTCCCTGTCCCCAACAGAGAGAGGGGCAGAGGTTCAAGCCCTCCCTTGCAGTCACACACCTCTCAGATGTGAGCTGAATAAGCACCACACCTCTAGAGGAACAGGCTGAGCAGTACAAATGTCAGAGTGATAGCATTAAGCAAGCACCCATCAGCCTGTTTCTCTCAGAACAGACTTTAAAGAGAACTTAAAGGCAAAGAAGAAACGCAGAGTTGCACACGCTGTGTTAAGAAGTGCCCCCTTTAATTACACAAGCGGAAAGAGGCCCCATAAAAATGGCAACTCAGCCTGAGCTGAAACAGAAATGGACTTAGGAGTCCAGAATTCTCCAGAAGCAGGTTAGACTGTGCCTGCAGACAGTTTGGTGCTGTCTGTGTCGTGGGACACCTCAATCTTAACCCCAGTATCTACGCTGGCCTCAAAATCCCACTGGATGAGGAACCCTTCCTGCAGCTAGGCAGTGGCTCAACACTGGCACCCCCATGAGAAACACCAGGCATCCTTCTCCCTTCTCTCCCAAAGGGCTTCTACAGAAGAGGTCTGTGACGGCTCAGGGGCTGGCACCCACCACAGCTCAGCTGCCAGCCCTCCTCTGATGCTAAGCCTCCAGGGATGCTCACCCAGGGACAGACTGTTTTGCACCGGTGGAAACTGCAGCAGCAAAGAACCACTTGCACCTTTTATGATACTGAATAAAGTGCTTCGGGAATTCCTGCTTGAGTGGGCGGGAACGAGAATTGTGCTGAGGCAGAGAAAGACTTTCCCTCCCTGACGTCAGTCCCACCAACACATCACACCACCTCCGGTTACCAGCCGGGGGCTTTGATCCCTCACCACACTGCTCTGCTTCTCCTGCCGCCTCCCCGGCACGGGGGAATGCTCCGTGCCCAGCTGGGACTCACACAACTCCTAAGAGAGCTATTTGCACGGAAACAACTTCACCTTCACGCTGTGCCCAAGGCTTCCACCAGGAAAGGATGGGACAGGCAACTCTGCCTTAGCACAAAAAGAAAGCCAGAAGGAGAAGCAATACACACATCAAAGGGACTTAACAGCACACATCCCGATGGAGCCCGGGACATTTCTTCCTGCCTGGTTCACCTTTGAAACGCCTGCATTAGGGATCCCGAGGGTGCTTTTGAGCTCCAGCAGAGCTGACTGCAAAAGCCCGCTGGGAAAAATTCAAGACTCCTGCTCTGAGCTGTGGCAACCCCCAGGCTGGGAGCAGCTCCCGGAGCAGCCATGGAAGCCACCTTGAACCAGCATGGGATCGTGGTTAATGGCTGTGCCCTGGAGAGATGCCCCACCTGGTTCAAAGGCAAGCGGCTCCCAGCCAGGGGATGGTACGGCACGAGGAGGAGGCAAGAGCAGGCAAGAAAGGCACTGCTGGGGAGCGGAGGAGAGGCAGGCAAAGGCAAACCCAAGGAGGAACTCCAAGGCAAAACACCATCTCCCCAGGTAAAGCAGACGGGGAGCAGACTGCTTCAGGCACAGCACCCACCCAGTAACCAAATCACGGGAGGTGAGGGACTGTGGCTACACACACCTTCTGCCTGGCAAGGCAAGCCAGTCCCTCCTCACTCCCCGCACATCCTCACGCGCTGTAAGGACTCTGCTCAACTCCAGCTCTGAGGACACAGAAGTTTCTCTGCCCTACTACAACAGAGGAGGAACAAAAGGATCCAAAAGCTACAAGTTCAACAACTATAGGTTCAGAAGGCAAGAGCTGTGAGCCAGGAGCCAGTGCAAGCAGCCTATGGACCAGCCATCCCAGGTTTACAGTAACTGCTGGAGACAAACTGCCAGAGAGGGCTAATAACCATCTCTGCTGGCCCACCAGCTACCGAGACTAGAGGCAAAAAACCATAAAGGCTAATATTAAAGACAAGCTAGCAAGCCTCTCCCTGCTCTTCCAGAGCCTAACAACAACATGTCTTGCCCAGCTCCCACTGATTTACCTTTGGGCACAGATGATGCGCTGGACTGACAGATCCAGAAAGAAAGGGTGCTGTGCACAGCCCGAGTGCCAGAACACCTCGTACGCTGTCTGTGATGCCAACTCAACCAACGCTCTCCAAATCAACAACCACAGGAGAAACACCCCTTTAACTGCACAGAGGAAAGAGGAGCAATGGCAAAAAGCAATCCCAAAAGAAAGGGGGTCTGTGTCTATGTACCTCATCTCCACGTCAGTATTTTGTGGGATCAACTCCCAGACCTGGGCTTCTCAGGAAAGGCCACGCAAATACTCACTTTCTTCTGTTTTTCTAAGGGAATTCATCTGTTTGACCCACTCTGCTATCCTATAAAGTAGGCTGTCGTGTCTGAAGGGAACTGAGGTAATGACAGATCTGCTTTTAACTGGCCTTCCAAGCTGAATTTCCCACTTCAGACTAGATCTGCAGGGTAATGCCAACTTTGGCATCTCTGGACTAGCTCAGTGCTGAAAAGGCCTTTTCCAATAAAGGTGGTGGGAGCTACCATCCCTTTCAACTTGGATATGTATGTATATATATGCTTCCCTGTTAAAAAAAACCCACAACATGGCCTGAGAGGACCCAGCATGACAGGCAGCTCAGCCTGTGAGGAGGCGAGGCATGAAAGCAATGGATTCCAGGCATCTCAGCTGCAAGTGTTACTTCTTCCTTGGGTTTCAGAGGCGAGGAAGCCGCCAGTGGATCTGACTGCAGCAAAATCCCTGGCTGGCAGCCAGCCAGCTGTTGGTCTGATTTCTACACTCTAAGTTTACTAACTGTGTAACCCAACAAGATTTCTACTTTTTTCTTATGATTTTCTACTCTCACATTCGAGGTATACTACCAAAAGAGAGCTTTTAGTCAATCTAAAAATCTCCATTTCATATTTCTAAGAAATGCTTGGACCTCAATGGTAGTGCAAACCTTAGATCTCTGGCCATTCCCCTCTCCACCTTTTGTTTTGGGTATTGCATACACTTATAACAGACAGATTGTTCTGAAAAAATAATAATCTAACAGCTTGACAACTGAAGGCGACAGCACACAGTGGAGCATGG
The DNA here is from genome assembly GCA_026546715.1 of Gallinago undulata. Classification (NCBI taxonomy): domain Eukaryota; kingdom Metazoa; phylum Chordata; class Aves; order Charadriiformes; family Scolopacidae; genus Gallinago; species Gallinago undulata. Next base: position 20,756,860 of record JAOTQQ010000002.1, on the reverse strand, counting down.
CTGGAAGTATCTGGAGCTAGAATAACCATGTCCTGGTATTAACAGGCAAAGATTCAGTCACAGCTTCAGAAACCCCAGCATCAAACTCGTTTAAAATGGCTCAGCCTGTACAACTCCAGAAGAATTTGAACTGAATTAATTAGCTCGCTTGCATTTTGAGAGCTTACCTTTCCTTTGCAGATCTGCATCAGGCTGATCGCATTTGAAATTGTGTATCTTCTCATCGTGGAGTCTTTGATGGCAGGCGAGTAAAGAAGTTCAAAGTAAATGCCTCGATCTATTGCCTTCACATAAAAGAGAGTGATCAAAATCAAAAGGACAGAGGCATAACAATCTAACAACTACTGTCTATTATTGATGTAGCTTATTCTCAGTTTAACTGTGTTATATATGAAAAAATGAAGGCAGAATTGTTCTAGCAAGAACACAACATAGCATGAAAGGGGTGGAGGGGAAGGTTTCGCTGTACATCAGATGTGTGTTCTTGAATCTTGGGATGAGAGACAAATGAGGCTTAACAAACAAAGAAATACCAGCCTCTTATTAGCTGTAATTGGGTTTCCACTGTCCCAGAGCGGAGGAGACAGGTAAATACTGTCAGAAACAAGTCTTGAAATGTTGAGCACCTTCCTCCTCTAGCCCCACAGCCTGCTGCGAGGAAGACGCCACTTCCCACAGGACCCATGTTTTGCAGCTGAGGAATCTGTCCTTGCACAAAAGCAGCAACAAGGTCCCTTTGCTCCCGTCTCACAGCGTACTCTGGTATTTGTGACAAGACGAAGTGAGTCACAGGGGAGGTTCCAAACAGTAATACTCTCTATATTTTCAGCTGCTTTAAAATCCCTTGCTGCCAAAGTACCTCACCAAAAGCCTAGTATCCTTGTTTTTACAAACACGCAGGGAAAGGTCAAGGAACTCACTACAAAACACGGTGAGTTAGCGATAAAGACCCAATTCAAAGCTAGGAGTCTGCTGGCCCCTGGCCTATACTAAATTTGCCTTTAATGTTACTCTATGCTTTACACACATATTACTAAACAATGCTGCAATGTTAATACTGTAAGAGAGCCCAGTAAGTGAATACAGGTGGAATGAATCCAGCTCCCATGCATGCAAGCACAACAGAAGCTACATACACATCAAGTGTTTGCAAGCGTGGGGCCAGCTCTGTGTGAAACAAGAAGAGAAGCCTGAATTTATCAAAACCAAACCAGGTGATGGCAATGCACCAGTCCCCAGCCAGGCAGATTTTTCACCTCATCCCCAGCACTTCAGCTGCCTGCCAATCTGTCTGTCTGGCACCACAACAACCACAACCACCTGCCTGAGGATGCACCAAACCAGTCCGACAGACGGGCTGCTGTGAAGCCAGGAGCGTGGAGGCTGAGAAGTAGCTCTTGAGGAAAACATCTCCAAACATAGTGCTCCAAGAGCCACCCACCTCCTCACCTGGGTCAGCTCCTGGAGTTTTAGGGAGCTAGGTTACCTCCACAAAACATTTCATACAAAACTTATCAAAATGGAATGTTGAAATTTCCTGTCTGTAGTAAATTCCAAAGAATTACTTTTGTTCTGTTTCAGAATAAAAATTAAAATAAAGTAGAATTAATCATAAGTCAAAACTTTCTGTAGAAGATGAAGTAGGATTTCTACCCAATTCAAAATTTAAATTTTTAAGCACTAAGGGCCACATCAGCCAAGAATGCCCATGTGGAATGAACCTTAACATATACTCAGAGGAAAAAAAAAACTAGTTCACCTAAGAGCACATTCGGATGAAGCTTTCTGGCAAACCACCACCAGCAGGCAGAACTGTATTAACATCTGATCCATGCTGATAGCCACCTTGTGGCCCACAGCAGATATTTAGCAGTTCCACATTTGGTTCATTTACCAAGACATTCCTTTGTCTAAGTATGGATTCAATACAGTTATCCTCCAAACAACTGGTACGACATCCTTCTCCCAAATTAACATCGTCATTCCTATTCTCCTGCCTTTTAAGCCACAGGGCTGTTTATCTGTTCTGACACAGCTGTACCCCTCCTGGTTTGGGAGGCAGCTTAGTCAGCCACCACACCACATCTCACTGCTTCGCACAACGGTGGCCTTAAGGCTCTCTTTCCATTCCTTGGGAACCCCACTTCTGTCTTCATAAGTGGGGGACAGGAAGGAGAAAGAGAAAGAAGAGGCATCACTGTGTATTAAATGCTGCAGTGGAGGCCTTGAAGTGAAGGACATCTGAAACAACACTATACATTATGCAAGAAAATAAAAGAACGACTTGGATGGGAATGGTGGGAGGGAAATGGTAGGGAATTCAACTCAGACTGACATTAAATACAGAATTTAACAGCAAGGAAACAATTTAGATGTAAATTTACCATATTCACAGGAGGCCTTCGGAAGTAGAATGGCAGCTTCTCTGTTACATTTATGCATACCAGATCCACATCTAGAGTTGTGCAGGCGATCTGCAGCAAAGAAATAAGAACAGATTATTAGATATACCAGAAAATGCATAACCAGCTTCAGGCGCACTGATATTCTCCTTCATTTCTCAACACAGGAAACCTGTCCCCAGGGTGAGTTCAGTTTTAAAATGAAGAGGCAGTGCACCTTGCAAGTATGCCAATAAAACAGCAGGGCTACAGGTACACAGCTTGAGCCTTGTTTTGGGCTTAAACCCCAAGCTTTCCCTCACTTACAGAACTACTTTCCCAACAAAATAATGACCAACGCAAAGGCAAGACTCACTGCTTTGTTCTTATCCAACACAGGACACACAGAAGCAATGGTGGCTTTTGGCAAACGAACTCACAGCTAATGAAGGACAATCCCTGTCTACAAAGGCAACAGCCCAGGAGCTGCCCCTTACCCCATCACTCTCCAGTTCCTCTGTAGCAACCATTTGTTCTACAGATGGTTACCAGAAACAAGCAACAACTGAAAAAGAAGCGGAAAGTTTGTGACTAGTAGTACCCCATGCCCAGGATCCACATGTAGCCCCCTTCCTGAAAGCCACATCTCTGGAATAGTCTCAAGATGGTACTGGAGGTCAGGGTTCAAAAGCTTAGCTTTGAACACCCACCACAATTTACAGCCTGTATTAAAAGAGGGAAGGAACAAACAAGGGGTGGAGAATCTTCACGCATGCGGAGAAAACTAAGTGCACATAAAAGGGAGCCCGTGATTTACAATAAACTCACACACACAAGACACGTAGGAATTATGTATGCCCAGCCCCTACGGGTGATCACACAGGGTCAGATTACTGTCTGTAAGCAGAGTTGTAACAAAGAAGATAAAAGGGGCTGAAGATGATGAAAAGGAATTTTCTACGTGTAGGGGAACTCTTTGCTTTCAGAAACTTGCCAGCAACTGCTCCAAATACCCCTGGGCCGGGTGCCAGCCATTTGTCCCCCCACACGGGCAGGAAGGCAGTGGGGGTGGCAGGGAGTTCCCTGGGCTGAGCTGTGGGATTGCTGGGCTCTGCTCCAGTGCAGGGCAAGCTATTGCTTTGCAAACTACCCTTCTACCAGTTTGTTTGCAGGAAATTTGGGTGGAAATGAGAGCAGAGGTGCTGTTTCTTAGCTGTCGAAAGCGCTCCCTCCTAGACAAAAGAGCCGCAGCACACATGCAGGGAGCTGAAAGATCCACCAAAGATCCACAAGGGTTTTGAGGCTAAAAAGTCTCTACCAGGCCATCCAAAGAACTTCATCTCCATGCCCTACCTGTACCGACTCTGTTAGGCAGGACACAGCTGCAATCTATTGCACCCAATTAAGCTTGAATGTGTAAGTTTAGCCCTACTATAGTCAGTTTTAATCCTCTCTCACATGGAGTACAAACTCCCATCTAGGCAGAGGTGACTGATGGGGACACACACAGAGCAAATGGCTCCAAATCATTTCCTAGAAAAGATGTCAGTGACGCCTCAGGAAATGCAGGAAGAGAGAAAGTCGAAAGTGAAGGAAAGCAAGAATACACGTCAAACATGCAAGTTGTCCTATGTGAAGGGAAAACAAGCCTTCCTAATCAGCTCCAGAAACACTGGAAAACTTTCCCATTTTGCAAATTCAGCACAGTGGGAAAGGGAGCCAGGATATCTACAGGATTCCGGTGACAAGAACATTTCAGAAAACACCACCATGGAAAAACAAATTTCGGAGCCATACTTCTGCACAAGGGAAAGTTGGAGAGGAGATTTCTCCAAACGCTCCGATGTTCAGCCTGGCTTTGGCTGCTGGCCAAATCACACAGGCAGGCAAGTTAAGGTTACCCTGCCTGCTGAAAGGATGTGATAGGCAAAAACTTCATGCAGAGAATGATGTGCAGCAGTCGCACAGCCGGGTGCTTGCAGGGCCACACCGCAGGCAAGGGCCCCATCTGCTGGGAAACTTCAGACAGCCAGAAATAAGTTCTCCACTGCTTGGATGGCCCAAACAAAGCTATTCCTAAAACGTTTGCCAACGAAAAGAATTGAAATTTGGCTTTGCGCTACATCCTCAGACTTATATAAGCAAGTTTTTTTTAGGTACTGGTGATCTGCTAACTGCTTACAAACAGCAGGCAGAACTAACTGATATGATTAAAACAGTCAGAATTCTTAAAAAGCAAAATTTTGGAAAAGTTACAGGCACAGACCTTATTACTGGCACGGTGGGAATTCCTGTTGCGGCCCAAAACAATCCTCCTGGGGAGACTAAAAGAAGGAGCGTGTTCTACAATTACCCTGGCAAACACAGCTCCTTCATGCCCCTGAGGATATAAATTACTTGGAGAATTTGAGCACATCTTTCAGTACATATCCCAGCCCCACTCTGCCACAGAAAAGCTTCCCTGGCTTGTGACAAGGAGGCGTGGACTGGATTTGGGCCATGCTAAAATTAGAGCACATCTCTAACGGTCATGTATTTCTTTTACAAAAACATGAAAAATCCTGTTCTATAGAGAATAATCTGAGTGCCAAATCGGTGCAAAAGATAATGTTCTCAAGCTTATGTTGTATTACCAGCAGCCAATTTTAAAATACAAAGTTAATTTGTGGTGCAAGACCCACCCTAGAAGGCTTTATCCTGAACAGTGAAAGATCCCCAAGTTGTAATAGTCAAAAATATGTGCTGGAACTCCAAGCGTAACACCGCTTGTGCCAGACCCACTGTTGATACCTCTACAAAATCGACACAGCTCTCCACAGAGAGCTAGAAAATCTCAATTCTTCAAACAAAAGCAGGGAAGCTGGTCTCGTGGACAATCCCACTTCCTTCCCAGCACACTGTCCCTCACCCATGAGCTGCAGGTGCTTGTTTAAGCACATGATAAATCGATTGAGCTCACTTGAAAATATACTGGACATTGTTGCCGGAGACAGAAGAAAAAGGTGGAGAGTGGCCCTCAAAAGTATTTTACAACTATTCGCCTCTCTCACACCCAAGAATCCTAAAGTCTTGTGAGAAAAATAAAAGCAGTCAGAAATTAGTTTCACTACCCTGTAACTGTTATAATTAATGCTTGAATTCTTCTGTTGAAAGATTCTTTAAACTTCATCTTCTTCTACAGCCTCCTGCTTTGTACTTTACTTGCACAAGTTTTCAAGAAGGAGGAGTAAAACAAACCAGAATTATCGTGGTAATTTAACTGGTACTCAGGACTACTAGAAAGTAGCTTTAACTTATTTAAAAAAGAAAACAAAAACCAAACCCTAGAACCAGATTCAGTTTTATACTGACAAGCTCTCTTTGAAAGTAAATTCTGAGACTCCTCCAAAGAGATTCCCGTTTGCTTTTGGTGTCCCTGTGCTGCCTTCACACTGCTTTAACCCGCACGCCGGCTCGCTGCCTGCCAGGGCTAACAGAGACGGAACAGGCCCACCCACTCTTCCAGCTCAGAATTAAAGTTATAATTTATGAGCTTGCAACAGGTCAGACATCACAATTTGGGGTTTCGTAAGAAAAACCTTATGACAAAAAGATGACTTGCTTCCAGATGCTCCGCTCCATGAGACCACTCACATCAGCTGTTACCAAGTACTTGAGAACAGTTTAATTAAAAACATGAGAGATGGAGGTAACAAATACCTACCACCCAATAAGCCAAGCTGAAATAACTCTGCCTTGGATGGTGTTCTAAAACTAGGAATTTTTCTGATAGGAAGGGTCTAGTCAAGATATAGAAGCTACAGCTAAAGGCTGGAAGACGGTCTGATGGTTGGTGCTGTTAGTTAATGGCTGAAGAATTACTGCACATCACTGTACTGAGGTATCGCCTCTGAACAGTGAATGACTTCTTCAAACACCAGAAATGGACCGAACCATACACGGTCAAAGACACTTGCAACACCTTTCTAAAATCACCGAAGCGACAGGGTATTGGGGGTTTTGTTCAAAATACTTGCATTTCTGTTAACAGAAATCAATGCCAGAAACAACAGTGTTGGGCTAAGGTCACAAATCAGTCCTAACTGAGGTTCTGAAAAGAATACACACACTATTTTCTCTCCCTGGCACTTGGAGCAGTACCACTGCTACAAACACCAGCACCTCTTCCATAACACCGATACAGCAACACCTTCAAAGACTCACAAATTCTGTGGAGGCAGTTTTCAGTTGCCAGTTTGCTCTGAACAGCCAGGATAAAATCCGAGTGAGAAGATGACCATCTGCCCTTCAAATATTTCCCCTGAGGCTGCTCTGCTTCGGTACAGCCTCAGCAGCCTTCACAGAGTCATAGAACTGAAGCTTCTCTCACTCCACTTGAGCATCCAAAATACTCAAAACAAAACCTGAAATCTCAGTCTGGCAACGGAGCAAAGGTCTTTCATGTTTAACCAGGCATGTATACTTTCGGAAATTTTATTTTATCTGTTCCTAAGATGCTATGACAACCGCAACTAGCTCCATCTCCTAAGCTCTTGCTCCTCTTTTGATTGAAAATAAATAAATAAAGGAAAAATTAAAGAAATTACCTATTCATTTGGACAAACTTCCAAGAGAAGACCTAAGACTAATAGGAAGGCAGTACCTCTCAGAACCATGTCAGCTCCCCTTTAAGATCCTCCCACTTTCCCTGGCATTTCAGGGACCAGCAACACTTAGTGCTACCAGAAGACAGCAGAAGTGTTTTGGGGAAGCTGTCAGAGTTTGCAAAGTTGAAGTTCAAGACCAGTGGAGTACCCAGCAGAGTACAAGACACACAAAGGAAACCACAGTGCAGGGGGAAACAAGTCCACTCATGGGGTAGATGTTTCAAGCAGCCTCCTGCAATCCCTCCCAACTGCCCAGGCAGCCTCTGTGGCTTAATGAACTCCATGACATGCACGCCTGCATAAAATGGGAAACAAAATCAAGACCAAGCATGTACTCAAACTAGCCCCAGGCACTACAGTTCATTGAACAGGCATTGCTGATCATGTGATTTACTTACATGGAACAGCTTCTCAGTCTTCGGAAATACTGCTATGATGTCATATAACCTTATATTTGCTGACGTTGATCTCTACAAAAGGAGGAAACAATTACTACCTTGAATTCTGGCAGATGCCAGTGCTATGCACGATGATTATGACCAAAATAATGAGAAGAAAATCCCTTTTCCACTTTCAGGTACTAAAACAAAGCCAATAATCATCCAGTTACACAGCAGGTCTCTGCTGTGAGACATACTGTGAAGTCACTCACTGTCATTTCGAGGCTTGTCCCACCCACCGCGGACTTACAGCATTTGCTTTGATCACATAGCATTAAACATAAACAGACACAGGGCTGGCTCACGGCCTTCAAGTTTATGCATGGAAGTCCAGAAATCAAAGAAAAGCACTGAGGAACAGAATTATTGTCCCATATTAACAAATGATCAACAGAAGCCATACCCAGTCTTGTAAGTTTGCTTATTTTCATGTTCACATTTGCTAAAGATGCATTTGGAGAAATCACTGCTACGTGTCCCATAAAATCCACAAAGTTCTCCCCCATACAATTTCCGAAGTTTCATTTGTTCATTGAGAAAACAAATTAAAATTGAAAAATTAATATACTGAATATACTTACCAAGAGATTACAGTGGGAAGGATCAGAAACAACAAGTGTCAGACGGGTTAAGACTTTAATCCTTTTAGATGTCCCCTACAAAAAAGAAATAATACAGAAGACTTAAAAAGCTTCAAAGCAAAAATCTGCAGTGACTTTCACCCTGTCCACTAGAAAAATAAAATGGTGGCTTGTTCATATTCTTGCCTACACTAATTGTCTGAAGTCTGTAGTTACACTTTCCTATTTTATATTGATCTGTTTGATATTTTATCTGCCCTCTACAAAGAATGAATTCCTGTGTTTTTGTGAGGAAGGGTCTACAGAAACAAAAAAAAAAAGGCATAAAGAGAGAAATAAAAAGCAAAATCATGCAGAAAAAACAAGTTTGTTTTAATACTGCTATGGCTCCCCAGGCAGGCCACAACTGCAAGCAAAAGCAGTTCCTGAATTAAAGTATGGCAGTGATTTGAAACACAGACATGGTTCATTATATCCAAATCTCACTAACAAAACCAGGAAGTTATTTCCAAAACTCAAATGTCAATAATTATACTGTAATTATACAACTACAAGAAGAATCAAAATTCACATGAAGCAGTTTCTTCAATAATTTCCAAAATAATGAATAGAGCCTACTCTAACATGAGTGTATTATTCTTCCAATGCTGGGAGTTTTAACAATCAAACAATGGACAAATTTCTCTTCTTGATTAATATGTATATAGAAAATCCCATATACAAACATACCAAGGTAAGAAATGTAAGTCAGAGTAATAACACATAGATGGAACGTAACTAGACATACTTGTACAATAGGCAAAGATGGAAACAACTCTGAAGGAGATACTGGCTTGATGATTTCCTTAAAAGAGAACAAAACAAAGTTACTCAAGATGTCATAGGTTAAGTTCACAATGTAAACAAAAGCTGTATTCCACCTCTAAAATGAAATTTGCCACGCTAACTAAACTATTTCCCACAGACAATGCACAGGCCATATTAAAAGTTAACTCTAGGGCAATTATACTGAACTATAAAATGGGAGTTCTGCCACAAATGCAGACTGCACTTGTGTCTAGATGTGTGTTCTGCAGATAAAGCTGCCTGGGAATATGTAATAAGGCATGTAGCTTTACAAGAGAAATAACTCCAACAAAAGTTACCTGTTTCTTTTCTTTAAAATCGATGACATGATTAAGAGCAACTGCAGAATATCCCACTGAAAGAATAAACACATAGTAAGAATATCTTGTCTAATGGAAACAAACCCAAACAGAAACCCGTTAAACACTCATCACTTAAATGTCTCAAAATTAATAAATGTGTGCATATGTACCTTTTACATTATTTTTTTCTGAAGATTAATTCACCCCAATAGTGTCTTAAAATAATCATAATAAAAAAATATCTGTTTGCCTTTTAACACACCCCTGCCCTGACAATATTTTCTCAATGGCAGAGCTTTATGCACACGAATACTTGGGGCTCAAGTCCCCAAAGATTTTGCCCTAGTTTGGTCCTGTTGATGACTTTCTTTATGGAAAATGGCTAAGGACACTCAGGATAGTTGTTAAAACTGCACAAACCGCAGAGGTACAGCTATAGGAGGAGGCAAGGCGAGCACTCCAAATGATGTTGATGAAAAGGTTTTGTTCAGCAGGGATTAGGAGAAGATGGTACATTGGCTAAAGGCAAATCATCCCCCAAACACTGGATGGGCTGCACAAGAGTCTGCAGAAAAGAGATTTAAGCCCTAAGAAACTGCAGGGGGGAAGAATGTGTCCTAATTGGGAAAAACCCAACTGCCAGGCAGGGATAATAATATTCCTATATGTGAAGGGGCTACAGGAGAGCTGGGGAGGGACTCTTTTGTCAGAAAGTGCAGTGACAGGACGCGAGGTAACAGTTTTAAATCAGAAGAGAGGAGATTTAGATTAGACACCAGAAAGAAATTCTTTGGTGTGAGGGTGGTGAGAGCCTGGCCCAGGTTGCCCAGAGAA
>JAOTQQ010000002.1:20642645-20745020 GCA_026546715.1 Gallinago undulata | reverse complement strand
GCAGGTCTGCAGTTCCCATCCCACTGCAGGGGTAACTCCAGGGCCTCAGCTGGGCAGGGGTCCTCAGCATTCTCCTTCTTCATGCTGGGCTAAATATTCACGAAGGGAAGCCTGTGGGATATGTGGAACTCTGAATTCTTAACGAGGCAAAAATATTTCTAACCAAGGCCAAGGAGTCGCTGCTGCCAGCTCCTGGTGCGTCCCTGCTTATGGGGTCTGTCCTGGGTGCAGCTTGTCACATCTCTGTGACAGGGAAAAGACACATCTCTCTGAAAGGGGAAAAAAAACCACCAGCTGGTAAATTGTCTTTGTTCTTGCCACATCTATGGCAGCATTTTGTTCTGAGAGATTTCAGTAAAGGAGCTCTGTTTGGGCCTGCCTGCGTCCATTCGGTGTTTTTCTGTTGGATCAGCCGGTCCTGCTCCCCTGCCAGTTGTTGGAAGGAGCAGCAGAGCCTGAATGGTGTTCTCAGGCTTTTCTTTATGTGTGCGGAAATGGAAGAGCTCGAGGTATTATTTCAGGTTTTCTTTGACCGGGTGTATGATGTAACTTGATTTGATTTGTCTTTATGAATGTAAGAAGCAATCCATAAACATGCATCAATTACTTTTGGACGGCCCCGCTGCAGCAGCGTTCAGGGACATCAAACAGGATTGTGCAGCTTTTGTGTCTGGCAACATACAAGCAAAACAAACCTCTCCTCAAGGCATTTACAATGGAGAACATGTAAACAGACCCTTGTGCAGAATATCTGTAGAACCCTGTTTGCTGTGATGGTGTAAGAATCTGAATATGAAGCACTTTCAGCATCAGGTATCATGAACCAGTGTATCACCTTATTTCCTATATTAATTACTCAGGTCTCACTACATTTTTTTAGGTCAGCCCCTGTGATGGCCTTAAAACATCTTTGTGGTCCTCACTGCTAAGCCACAAGCTTCTAATGCACTTTATTTCATTGATGTCCTGAGGTCCTCCTCGTGGAGCAAGGTCTTTTCTTTCTCAATACACTTGGACCTCAGGGCAGCCCTCTCAGTAATTTTTTATGCAGAAACCCTAACAAGTCTTCTAATCTGTTTTCACTTGGCAGCCATCTCTTACATTTTTTTCCCTCTTGTTCCATGATCAGCACTTTTAGGGAGCTAAGATAATACTTGGTACTATCTGTTTCAGCAGCTCCATAACACGAATACCACAGTCACTTCTATCATAACCTCGGTAAGCTCCTTTGAAAAGGTGCAGACTGAATTTTCAGAGATGGGAGATATGTTTTTCGAAGCGATACAGAATTTTTATTATTATACATTTCCCTTTGTTTGCTTGTTTTCTTTTCAGGTGGCAGCTTGCTGTTGTTAGTATTTGCTGGTTCCAAAAAGGGAAGACATTCACATTTAAGTTGCACAGATGCAAGTATTTACTTTGACAATGATAAGAAATGCTGAAGATGAGAACGGTTACCTCTCTCTTCTACTGCCACTGAGTGGTGATGATTTATTTTCCCAGACAAGAAAAGACAGAAAAGAAAACTGCAGCTGCAACATCTTTGCTAGGAGTTGGACAAGAGTATGATTTGCTAAACAGTACATGTTGGGAATGAAAAACAAGGTTCAGTAATATCTGTCCGTGGAATTCTAACCAGTCTCTGATAAAATATTCTAAACCTTTTGACAACACATTTCCCCAAGGCGGAAAAAACATATATTTTATTTATTGTTCCCAACAGCGGATCCTCACCAGACTTACATTTGTTTCCAAGAAAAGAAGATGAAAACAAAAAGGAAAGAAAAACCTGACAGATTTGCAAATAATTATTATTGCAATAGATTATCAGGGGTGAACAAAATAATTCAACTTCAATAAGTACATGAAGAACGAGGGACAAGGGCCTTAGCACAGGGTCAGAGGTATAGAGAAATGTGAAGAGGCTTCTATACATCGAGAGGCCAAATTACTCAAAGAACAGGATCTTACTAAGCTCAGCCGGAAAACTGAGTTGATGATATATATTGAAGCTGAATGGCAGGTGAAAAAGCAGTATCTTGGGGGAGAACAAGTGGCAAGTCACCAGGTTCAGCCCAGCCCTGGAAACTGGAATGTTCTGTGTGATTGCAGTGAAAAGCTTTCAAGGAAAAGATTTGAGAGAGGTATCAGCTGCTTCATCTTGTTTCAGGTTTTCTCTGCAGTAGTATGTTAACCCCTTTCTATAAAGGTACATAATTTGACTTAAATTGGTTCATCTCTTCAAATATAAGATTATGAGAGTAAATACAAGGTACAGAACAAAAGATGAGACAAAAATCCTGCTTTCAGTTTGGAATGGGTAAGAGTTAAGGGGCAAATAATTGTGCATATAATGCACTGAGTGCACTGAGTCACGTTCCAGAAATGTATGGAAAAGCTGTCAAGAAGAATGACTGATTTAATGAACTGTGTCAAAACACTCACAGGAAGCACCAGATTATAATTTGTTCTGCTTTAGTGACATTTTAAGCAGCTGAAAAATTGCTTTTACAGAGTGTATGAAACTGTACAATGTTATCAGCTTGTATGATATGAATCTACTTTGAACAAAATTTACCCAGTTCCTATCTGCTTAGCTGTACCTCAGATACTATTTTTAAAAAAATGCATTCACACAATGAGGAAATATTCTCCTTTCTCTGCATTTTGCCCCAATGCTTCAACTTATTTTGCTGTACCCTTGCCATTTCTAAAGATCTTTTTCAGCCTAATATTTGCCTGGTGGGGAGGAGGGACAAAGGACTTGCTTTACTGCCCTGGAGGGGTCAGTCACCTCAAGCTCAAGGGTCATGACCGTGGTGGTTAAACAGGGAAAGATTTTCTTGCAGGTGGACACCATGAGGAACTAACAAAGTGCAGGAAAATACGGGACTGAATAGGAAAAGACTTTCAGCTCGTTGAGGGTCAAAGAGCTGCCCAAACAGATCCCATCCTTACCGTGTGGAATGTGGCCTATTTTATTATCTTGGTCAAATCAAGTTGTGGGAGTGGAAGGGAAAGAGGTGCAATCTGCTGGTGTCCCCTGGGCAATGGGCTACTCAAACTGTTGGTTTGCACCCCGCTTGGAGGCAAGGATGTGACTTAAAGAAGGGAGGAAGCCAGTGAGTCCCAGGAATGGGCCAGTATCCAAGATCTCAAGGAATCTCGGCAGGAAAAGCAGGTACTTCAAAGCGATGGGGTTTTGCTGGTGGTGCTAGTGGTGGTTTTAACTTTACCCAAAGGGTTCCGGACGGAACGGTGAGCCAATTGAAAATAATGCTCTATGAATATCAATAAAACCGAAAATACAGCAGTGGGGTTTATGATAATTTAGTCGGAAGGGAGAAATCTTAATGCTGCATCCATAAGCTTGAACCACACAAAGAGGTCACTGCTTCCGAGGTGACCCCCTTCTTGGGGGTAGACCTTACCAGAGCTTACGGGGGTTCCTGCCGGACCCGGACCCGGACCCGCACCTCCCAGCCCGCTCCTTCCCGTGGCGGGGGCACCGGCAGGTTCCGTGCCCGCCGGCGGCCACCCGGGGCCGCGCCGGGAACCGCTCCCCGAGCCCAGCCGCTCCGGGAACCGCTCCGGGAACCGCTCCCCCAGCCCAGCCGCTCCGGGAACCGCTCCGGGAACCGCTCCCCCAGCCCAGCCGCTCCGGGAACCGCTCCCCCAGCCCAGCCGCTCCGGGAACCGCTCCGGGAGGCGCTCCCCGAGCCCAGCCGGCGGCCGCTTCTGCTCCGGGCGCCGCCACCCGTTCTCGGGTCCCACCTATAGATAGAGCTATAGGGGGGGCTCCCAAGCAGCCCCCGCGGCGGAGAAGTCGGCGGGCGCAGCCGGGCTGTGTCTAAGGGGCGCCCCCCCCCCAAACCCCAAACCTGCCGCTCGGGGGGGGGGGGCGGAGGGAGCGGGGGGGCGGAGCGGCTCCCACCCCGTCCCCCGCTGCCGTCGGAGCCGAGCGGGTGGGAGTGGGCGGTGGGTGCCGCTCCAGCCTCCCCCCCCTCCCGCCCCCCGCGGTTCCTCCCCGCGGGCGGGGGGCGATGTGGCCCTGCCCACCCCCGGGCCAGCCGGGGAGCGCGGTGGGCGAGCGTCGGCGAAGTTGAGGGCTGGGTTCCCACCCCCCCCCCCTCCCCTTCTCCGAGCTCCGCCGGCTGCGAGGGGGCGGGCGGGCGAGGAGGAGCCCGAGCGGCGGCCGAGCTCCGCGGGCGGCGGCGAACGGGCGGAGGGGGGGCTCCATGGGCAGCGCAGGCCGACATGGTCCTCGCCCTCACCGGCGGCCACCTCTACGGTAACCTCCGGCCCCCGGTCCTGGAGGACCCGCGGGCGCCGAGCGGCGGCGGTAGGATGATCGCCGGCTCCTGGCCCCCCCGCAGCCCGGCCAAGCTCGGCCCCTCGCCCCCCGCCTCGGCGCTGCCCGCGGCGAGCCCCCCGCCCGCCAACGCCACGCAGTGCGGGGAGCAGATCCTCAGCTACGGCAGCGCGGAGAAAGTTCTCATCGGCGCCGTCCTCTCCCTCATCACGCTGCTGACCGTCGCCGGCAACTGCCTGGTGGTCATCTCCGTGTGCTTCGTGAAGAAGCTGCGGCAGCCCTCCAACTATCTCATCGTCTCGCTGGCCCTGGCCGACCTCTCGGTGGCCCTGGCCGTCATGCCCTTCGTCAGCGTCACCGACCTCATCGGGGGCGAGTGGATCTTCGGGCGCCTCTTCTGCAACGTCTTCATCGCCATGGACGTCATGTGCTGCACGGCCTCCATCATGACTCTCTGCCTCATAAGCATCGACAGGTGAGACCCCCGGCCACACGCCGCACCCCCCCCTCCCCTCCCCTCCGCGGCCACCGGGGGCGGCGGGTGGCCACCGGCGACCGGCAGCGGGGCTCCCCCGCCTCCCCTGGCAGCGAGCTGTAGGAGCTCGGGGGGGAGCGGGGAGGGGGGAGCGATGCTCGCAGCATCCCCGCTGCCTCCCGTCCCGCCCCCCCGGTTATCCCCCGGGGTGCGCTCCCCGCCGCCGTGACAGTCCGTCGGAAGGAAACCGGAGCTGAACTCCCCCGTTTCCCGCGGCTCTGCACAGGGAACGGCGGGGCATCCCGCAGCGTGGGGCTTTAAAGAGCCTCATGCCACCGCCGGATCCCAGCTGGTTCCTCCCAGGCTGGTGACAGCGTAACCTCCCCGGGGTCGGGGTTTTAACAGCTCAGAGAATTACAGCTCATTAGGGCTTTATCATTATTCTAGGACAATCCCGGAATAGCTCCAGTTCAACTGATACAACCATTTTTGACAAACAGCGCTTTGTTTGAAGGAAAAATTGCTTTCAAATATTTGCTTTTTAAAAAATTTCTTCTTCCCTCTTAAAACCCAAGCTGTACTCCTTGACCTAAGTTTCTTCCAAAAGGTTCAGGCACTGGAGCAATTGTGTGTGTGTGTGTGTGTGTGTGTGTGTGTGTGTGTGTGCAGGCTGCAGAAGTGGCTCCCAGGCAGCCCTTTCTGATGCCAAGGCCATACCTGAAGCCTCACATTTGCCCACGTCTGTGCTCTCCTCTGCAGAGGGAGGCTACACATCCCTTTATTCCGGGCAGGTCCCATTCTGAAGTAAGTTGCAGCCTGTAACTTCTCCCTTCCACAGCCTGAATCCTATGCCAAGGATTTTACCGACTAGAGGGAGTCTGTTTTCATTGCACCTCAGCACCGTTAGCAGAAGTCGAAGAAGTTCCTAACTCTGCTGTAGAATTAGTCTATGGAGCTCGATACCCAAGTGTCTACTTCAGAAAGTTTTTGGGAAGAGCTCTGTATGGGGTTTCTGCAAAGAATCCATCTTTCATTTCCCCCGGTAACCGGAGGTTGTTTCATGCCAAGGGAGATCAGGGTTTATATTCATTTCAAAACGGCACTTTGTGTATGAGGAGCCCCTGCTCCGGTGGCTGGCAGATGTCTTGCAGCAGTGAGATCCACCTACACACTTGGACTGAGTAGCAAAGGGTGGGGTTTCCTTTTTTTTTGCTTTTTTTGTTTGTTTTGTTTTGTGTTTCTTTTTGTTTGTTTTTGTTGTTACCTCGAAATTTACTGTCTTTCCACTTAATGGCAGTATTGTAAGAAAATGTGAATAGGCTTATCTGCCTTCCCGATGTCACTCTCTGCTTTTCTATCCTAGCTGTTTTTAAGCCAGGTGATTTCAGTTTTTCCCTCTCTCCACATAAAGTATTTCCATTTTTTATTCTTGGTATCTGTCCCTGAGCTTTCCCCCTCCACTTCCAATAGCCGCTGGATGACAGGTTAACACTGACAGGTTAACACAATTAACTTTTCTTACCCAGATAAGCGACTGATTCACACGCTGGAGCACTGAAGTAATTTACTGATACTTTTTTTCATTTCTTACCTTAACGTTTGAGGTCACTGCTGGATGCTGAACAGGGGCTTTGACTGAACTGGTCGCGGTGATGATTGTGTCTCTTGCTGTCTCCTTTCCTTCTCCTCCCAAAATGCCATCAGGAGATAGAGCTCTGTGTTTAGAACAGACTATAACCCATTACGAACGATTGATTTTCATTAACAAGTGCTTGTTTTAACCAGAATGATTCCCCTCTTGCCTTTGCATTCCTGTTCCTATCCTTGAATGTTTATTGAACACCGTTTCTTCTTAATTCATTATACTGTTGTCTACTCCCTGCTTAAAATCAAAATTCTGTGAATCGTGATTCTCCAACCTCTGTCACCCAAACCCATTATATAGTGAAGACAGGCAATTAGCACAAATAAAAGGAGACAAGCCAGCAATTCATTACAATATGTCTCTACCCCTTGGAAATAAGGAATCAAAAAATCTCCATGATTTGTAATCCTATTTAAAAATAAATAATCTCACACTGTTGTAACACTGCTCAGTCAGGCCAAAGACTGACTCAGGATGGTAACTAACCTTTGGGTAGGAAATATACACAAAACGTGCAAACTGGGGAGAAATAATGAAAATGAAATGTGAATGATGAGATGTTGCTAGTGTAGCATCGGTTTTAACGGTGCTGTCTTACCATCAGTTTTCACACTGGTGGAGTCAGGAAAGCCTTGAATGATCAGTGAGGGAGATTTATCTCTGGAAAAATGAGTATCTCTGGGAAAAGTACTGTATGTGGCACAGGAGCTTGCAAATCCCAGGGTGGATCATGGTTAGAGGCTCAGACCGTGCTCACAAGGACCACTTTCCCATGGGTTTGATGGAAACACTTGCATGTTTTATATTGTCTGGGAGGAGGAGATCTCCCGTGATACAGCCCAAAGTATCTCAGTGCAAGGAACACCAGTACAGGATGATCCAGGAAATCCCAAAGCGGGGAAGGAGTGAATGAAATTCACTGTCCTCCACCTTGGCCACTCTCCTCACTGCCGTTCAGATACACGTAGACCTTGCAGCACAATTGAGTGTCCTGGGGTCACGCAGGAGACATTTCTTTTGGGAGAAGGGTTAAGATTGGCCAAAAAGGAACAGTTTTGAAGAATAATGAGTTGCACTGCCACCTGGCTCTTCTGGACGGTTTAGGAAGCTTTTGTTGTGATCCGGTAAAGTCTCTCCCAAAGGGGACGATGAGGCGGTTGCAGGCAGTGCAGAGGCAGCAAATAACTTGGATATTTTAAAATTTTCATTGTTAAATATCTAGTTTCTTCCTGAAGCAGATATGATAATCAGTTGAAGGTAAATAGCTGAAAGAATGTTACTATTGAATGAATTTATTTTTTTTAAAAAAAGTTTTTTCCGAATTGTTAGGCAAGGTTTTGTAAGGAGAGGTAGTATCTTTTATTAGACAAATAGAGCTGGTAAAAAAGAGGCTTTGGGGCCCTTCCAAAGAGGATAAAATGAGTAAATTGAAGAGGCTTTTTGCTTTGTTTCCCTTGCAGAGCTCCGTGCTGCTCAGCTGGAGAGCTCTGAGGGATGCAGGTTAGGATGGAGCCTACACATGGGCTGCGTTCCTTCTGGTGAAATAAAACCCCCTCTTTTTTTTTTTTTTTCCTAATCAGACACGCCAAGTGTCGTTCGTACTTTTAAAGTTGCTTCTACTTGAAGTTGTACAGATGTTAAAACTGCGAAGCAGATGTTAGTGTGCTCTTGTGGGCATCTCCTGTCTTTGTCCAGGGCACACAAGGAAGAAGCCAGTCTGTGGGTAATAAAATGAGCTTTTCAAAAAACTAATTTTGTGGAGCTCATGAGATAGCGTCCGTAACAATGCCAAGATTTGGACTATTATTCTTGTTTTCAGATCATATATTTCCTTTTATTTCACAAGGTGGAAACCTCCACAGGTGTTTGTCAGGGTGACCTGAGATGACATGTTATTTTTGAGGTATCTGTCTCGCTGAAGACCTGCTCTCTGCTTGCAGGCAGGAATGTCAGAACTGAACTGTGATGGAGAGACAAGAGTATTTCCCCCTTTTCCAATTTCCTAAGGATTAAACAGGCAGGACAGCGTGATACCCAGAGAATCCCTATTTCCATTGCTGTATTCACCATCCACGATATGAGGGGTCTGTCTGGAGAAAGGTAGGAATTACAGAGACTTTGGCAGGATAATTGTGCCTCAGTGAATAGCAGCCTCCTTTAAGCATTTCTTATTAGTGCATTTTGGTTTTTTCTCTTGAGGCTCCACTTTTCTGGTTTTGAATTAAATAAACTTTACCACGTTTAGGTTCTTTTGCATTTAAGAGTGAGTGAACGCTGGGAGTGAATTATGAGGGACGGATTCAAACCACATCTTAGTGGGTGAAGGTATAAAGGGAATTAATTGAATTTAAACTGGTGGTGTTTGCATGCTGATTCATCATGTTCTTCTGACCCAAGATAGCTACAGAAATCCTGTTTTGGAGGGTATCCACAGGATAACTGCATAAGTAGCAATTTTTAATTAAATTTAAAAATAGCTCTTTGGCTTAGAAAGTGATAAAGTAAGGTAACCACTCAGATAGGGTTGACGAATTGTATCTCTTTCCCCACACCAGTAATGAAACGCTTCTGGGGGAACTTTCCCAGCCTGTAACCTAGCCAGCAGTTCACAAGCATTCCAGACTTCCATTAAAATAATGAGGATTTAGAATTTGTATGCAAATTATATCAAAGTGGGCCTTTCTGTTGATCCTGAGATTTTTATAGGCAAGGATGAGTTCTCTCCCTCCTCGTGTGGTATTTTTTGCCATGCTTTGCCTTAGAATATGTCAGCCCCTAAAAGTTCATCCCTTTCCGGAGTCCTTGGCGTGTGCCTGGGAACTGAGAAGGTCTCCAAGTGCCCCATGGGAAGAACTTGGGGCTAAATTTAAATAAAGACTTCTTCACTTTTAATAGGATCCTAGGGTCTAAATTCTGCCTCCATCCCAAACTGAAAATGTGACCCCAAAACCCTGTCGGGGATTCCCTAAGCCCAATGGCACCCGAGAGCCCTGTGTGGTTCCCAGGTAGGCACGAGTGGGGATTTACAGTTCCATCCATCCCAGGAGGTTTGCAATTACACCACGTTTACAAGAAGGCCTTTTCTTGACATTGGATGTTGCATTTTCCCCCCACATTTGAAACTGTCTTCTGTTTGCTCCTGCCAGGGTTTAACACTGGATGAGTTTTCAGAAGTGATTTTGAGGTCTGGGGGTTCATCCAGACATTTCAAAGAGGCCCGATAGTCAGAGGTAAGGGAACATCAATTCCCATTGTTGCCAAGCAGGGCATTCTGGAGACGTTTAAAAAGCAATTTTTTTCCTGTCAAGGTCACAAAAATAGTTTCCATAAGTGAGGCTGGATTTGCTTCAAGATTCACAGGAAAAATACAATTCTAGAAACACTCCTGTTAATTTCTGGAGGGAGCTTTCAGAAATATCTCCTCATATAAATCACAAAATGCAAATACAAATCTCACTGGCATGATGGTGTAGGTAACCTGTCTACACTGGTATCAAACTATATTTTCCAGAGTGTTTTTCTTGAACTGAATGAGTGTCATAGAACGAGACATCAGAGCACTTGCAGTCATTGCACTGGGTTTGAAGCAAGATCACCAAGTCACTGGCAACGTGCTCTCTCAGCCTCTCACAGAGGAGCAGAAATTAATCAAGGAACGTGTGCTTTGACTTTTCTGGATTAACTTTCTCTGAGACTTATTTATAAAAATCCCAGTAATCTATATAAGGACAATACTTTATTTTTCTAAAAGAAATCCAGTATTATTTTTAATAGCGTTGTTGAACGTGAAACAATTTATCGGAAACATTTGTGGCAACTTTTGAAACAGAATACCCCATTTCATCTGCAGTTGAAATTACATATTACAAAGGTTAAGTTTTCCTTTCCAAAAGACTCCAGTAATTAAATGTGTCAGAAGGAAATTTTGTTTCTATTCCGTTTGAGCTAACATAACTAAATTAGAGTGCAGCAGCTTTGGTTTTCTGCTTGCACCTTGCTGTTTACTCAGGAGGCTTTATATAGAGCATCTAGATTATCCCATACATATGGGTGGTTCTGTACATATTAGCATGTATGCAAATCAGGTAATGATTCACCTCAAACAGTAAACAAGGGGTTTATTTGGGAAATGTACAGACAAGAATGAAATTTCTGGCAGTGCCAGCTGTTCTAATAACGTGCAGAACTGAGATGTGCAGGGAAAGCAAGTCAGTGCTGGATCTATTTTCTGTCTTTCTCCTGCTCTCAAATCCTGAGCCAGCACAAGAGACCTTTGAGGGAGGCTGACATCCCCATAGACAGCTATTTCACTGCAAAATGCTCAGGATTGTTTAAAGAAAAGCCAACCTAAAACACAAAACTGAGGAGGAACACTACAAAAATAACTTCTTTTTTTTTTTTTTTTTTAAGTAAGGAGAAGTCAGGGTGAAGTCTATTCTTGGAGGTACATTGTGTCTTGATGAAAAAGCTGGCAGCAAAGTTTTTTCCTGAGATATAGCACGGAAATGGGTGTTTTTTTGGTACTGTCAGAAACTCGAAGCCAACCATTTTAGCTGGTGGAAAAGCTAGTTAAAAATATAACCACAGGGAAAGTTGGTTATCCATTTTTGTTAACAGGTTTTGTGTTCCTGTAAGGAGACTGTGGGGAGCAGAGGGAGAGCCCTGGGAAAGGGAACACTTTCCTCCTGCTGGGAGCCCTTCTGTCCCACGGGGTGGAGCAGGCTGGGGAGCAATTAGCAGCTTGCCACCTATTAACCAGGGGTGGACAAACTGGCCAGGGACCAGGGGAGACTGGGCAGAGTTTTTTTTGTGTCTCTGTGACTTTCACTGGGCTGGGTAAAATCAGAGCTGGAAGCAAAGGCTTCTGCCAGCAAGGGCACTGTTTTTGTGGGAGAACTGTGTACAAACATTCTCCTTCTAATTCACCACGTGATGGGTTTTCTGTACTTAAACACATCAAATTACTAGTTTTAATTTAAATAAGATTGGACTTTTTTGAGTTGAAAACTCTTCCGTTTTTCAGGGAGAGCTTTTTAGTGGGCGAACAGGCCATGAGGTGTCCTCCCAGTGTCCTCCCGTGCAGCTGTGCCAGCTCCACTCCCACCAAAGGGCACCATCAGTAACCTTGCTGGCCCGGGGATTATCATTTCTCACCAGTGATCCCTGCAGTCGGAAATATGGCCTGCTGCTGCTGCAAGGTACATTGAGCCACAGATAGAGAGCTTTCCTTAAATGCGTTGTTTATGAACAGTTGGCTTTTCACAAGAGATGTGTTGGAGACCAGGGACAATGTATTTCAACGGACGGTTTCCAGATCTCTGGAGAGGGGCACAAAAGTTTGACTGCAAAACCCCAAGTCTGTTGTCAGAAGTGTCTGTTTAGTAGTTAGAGCCGTTCCATACAAGAAAACGTAGGGATTTTGGAATCAGAGTAAAGAATAGAACCATAGAATCGTTTAGGTTGGAAGAGATCTTTCAGATCATCAAGCCCAACCGTTGAGCCCATGCTGCCACTGACCCACGTCCCTCTGTGCTACATCTACCCGGCTTTTAAACCCCTCCAGGGATGGGGACTCCACCACTGCCCTGGGCAGCCTCTGCCAAGGTTTGACAACCCTTTCAGTGGATATTTCCCAATATCCATCCTAAACCTCCCCTGGTGCAACTTGAGGCCATTTCCTCTTGTCCCATGGCCTGCTCCTTGGGAGAAGAGACCGACCCCCCCTGGCTACCCCCTCCTTTCAGGGGGTTGGAGACAGCGAGAAGGTCTAGAAGATTTACTCTGGTAACAGGTATTTAGAAACTGGCAATAGGCAGAGAAATTAGGAGATGGAAATGGAAAGCACGAGCACGGATAACAGAAGTATGTACTATTATCTAAACTTACTGCAGAATTTGCAACATAACTGTCATCCTGAATACAAACCAGGAAAACATGTTGTGATTGTCCTGGAATATTTCACATACACAGTACCGTTTGCCAGAATCGTTTTCTGTAAGCAGATCTCCATGTGGGCTGTTAAATTTTGTTTATTTGCTGTAGAAGTCGACATTTAACAAATAGTTGAAATACTAAATCCCTGAACAAAGTCAGAGGGTGTTGTCTGGCCACAGATTGCTCGGAAATATTTATACCCATGACCCAAAACATCTGCTGACAAGATGCAAAGCCTTTCTTTAATAGTCTAATAAGATGTGTTGGTGCTAAAAATATCCCAGCTTTGGCTCTAAAGACTTGATTTCTGCATTGTTCTGTGCTGCAGTTTCCCTCTTACCTTAAGAGCCGGCATTCAGAGACCCACTTCTCAGCACAAGCAGTTTCAGCAGCAAAAGCCACTGGGGCCTCTCAGAGTGTCTTGTCCCATGTTAAAAAGCTATTTCTGTTAAAGGCGTTTGGTCATTAGCGCAACACCAGCTTCATTTTTTTCAAAGATAACTGAAATGAAAACAGCACGGCGGGCTGTTTGCCTGCGAATTAAACAAGGCGAGGAGCAGCTGAGCGTTTCCAAAGCCTGTTTCACTTGACACGAGGCTCCTGCGCCGCTGCCAAAAGCCTTGAAACGCAGGGAGCATCTTATTGAATATCCCAAGGAGAGAGCTGGGCTTGGAGGGAGCCCACCCCGAGGCCGAGGTTCCCCTCCTAAAGTCAAACGCACGGTCGAAGTCGTCATCCCAGCAACGGGAACTGGTGTTATTGGAAGCTGTGGGCACAGCACCAACCCTGGGGTGTTTTGGTCTTTATCCACACAAAGCTGACCCTCCCACGCTGGACATTTACGGTTCTTACACACCCGGCCCAAGGGACCATAGCTAAAGCTTTGCGGGGTTTTTGACAAATTCGGGTCCGCCTTTCCGGCCGGTACAGCTATGGACAAAGCCCCAGACGCCCAAGTAGATCAGTTCTTTGTTGAGATTCACCCATAATCAGTACTGAGGTGTTCGTTAGGGCTCTCACAACATCACCGTCGTGGAGAAGCAAAGAGGAGAGCTTGGACCGGGTCCTCTCGGGATTTTTCCCCTCCCTTCAGAAAGAGGAAGAGAAAGAAGGGGGAGAAGGGAAGAAATATTCCAAAAGGGGTTGTTCCTTAAGTGCTTTGTCTGGAGATATTATGTTTAAATTGTTTGTATTCAAGGAAGGAAGAGAGGGGACATAAATATCAGCACATTTAAATAGCTATTCCCTGAAGATGCTTTGTTTTAATATAGTGGTATTATCAGTTCAACGGGCTGTGGTTTTTCATTTCATTCATCGCCTATGCTGTGGAAGTTTCTGAAATGCCTCATTTAATTGTACTAGAGACGTCAGTCATGATTTTCTGGTTAAAGTTGTAGGAAGCTTTCATTTTGAAACACCATTATAACTTTCAAAATAATTCCTTTTAAGCTGATGTTTAGTGTCAATCCAGGCGTGACTCATGTAGTGAAGCTGGAGAAAATCACCTTAGCCATTTCTACTTTATGGAGTCTGATGAGGGTTTTCTTTTTTAAAAAGACAGTTTTTCGTAGCTCTGAAATCAAGCCCCCACACTTTTTAGTTGAAGGTACCTCTTAGCTTATCTCAAAGCAACGCTAAAAAAACCCAGTTATGCAACTAAAGCACCAGCCTTGGCTTGTGAGGACCCAGTGATCAGTCTCCCCATGTGTTTAGGCTTTCTCCTGGGAAAAGCAAGGGGCACAGGAGGGCTGGTCTTCTGCCAGTGTGATGCCAGGGAACAGCCGGAGTGCTCAGCTGGGCCACGGGGACTTTGGAGTTCTGGGGTTTTGTGTTGTTGAACTGGACATCCCTGTGCTGTTTTGGCAACCTCCACCTCCTGAGAACCATCTAATGTCCTGGTGTCCCATCACCAGTCTGGATCTCCACCACTCATCCTGAGAAACTCTGCAGGAACCCTCCCGTGTGCATCTGCAGGCACTTCAGGACCCACTCTGAAGGTCCTCCTAGAGTTTGCTTTGGTTTCAACTTGTTTGTAGCACCTACAAAGGCGCTGGGACCCACCTTGCCACCAGACACAAAGGGGTCATCTGATGGGCGTGTGTGAATGTCCCCGCGGACTCAGGGGAGGGCAAGGTGGCAGACTGGTCCATTGGCCAAAGTGCAGCCACAGGTCCTGTGGGCTGGTGGGCTGCCTCGTGGCTCACCTACGGCATGTTTGGGCTGGTGTCTGGCAGAGTACACAGCTGAGAGAAAACACACTGTGGGTTTCATTACAGCCTACTTGAACGCCTGCACAGAGCAGAACGCTCCCAAGGCTGAGGCTTGTCTGGTGGTTGTCTCCTGGCACATCTCCTCTGGCCTGGCTGAAGCCGCAGGGCTGGCTTGGAACCCGGAGAGCTCGTCCTTGCCACAGGAGAACAGCCGACAGGAGATGGGAGGGCGAGAGGTCTGTTAATAAGTGGTGAGTTTGAGAACTAAAACCCTCTCTGAAGGCAGCCAGGGGAGGGGAAGAAGTTATATGTCAGAAGAACCTCTGGAAAAAACCCTGCAGTCTTCACTGGCTTTGACAAGGGGTGTGAGGGACAAGAGGGGCAAGATGGGGGAAATCTGAAAGGAGGATTCGGTATCTTTTCCAGTTCCTGACCTGCACAAAGTGTTCTTTTCCACTCCTTTGCTTTCTTTTGCTCAGAAACTGCCTCTATAACAGAGCAGGGATTTCATCTCAGCTGGGGCCTCAAGAAACCACATCTTTGCTTAAAGTTCCTCTCCCCCCACATCAAGGGCGAAGCAGCAAAGAATCCTCTTTCTGCTGGCAGATCTCAGCCGTACGGCGTGGCCCTGCCCGGCAGCTGGCCAACTGGCTTCTCCCCGTGGCACCCAACTCGGGTGTCTTTCCCTCAGCGCTGCCCAGGGCTGACCCCCGTAAGGAGAAGGGGGTCCTTGCCAGGTGGGACTTGCCCAGACCTGGAGAGCTCCTGGAGCGTTAGGGGTTATGGATCAAGGAGCGAGGTGAGGAGCTGCTGAGCTCTGCGTGCGATCCATCCCACTGCACTCCGCAGGCAAACCACACGCAGATACAGGAAACCAGTGGTGACAAAATCCACAAAGTTCAGACATTTTGAGAAAGTTTTAAAACGGGAAGCCTGCCATTACAGCGAGCGACCTCATCCTAAAGAGTCCTTTGCCAAAGTCTTTCTAGTTTTGAAACACATCGAGGTTCTGGTGAAGGAGGAATGGCTGAAATCCGTTTCCCTTCTGATGTCTCCCACCCTTACGTCATTGGTGAAGAGACAAGAAAGGAAAATATACACGTGCTGCTTCCTTGAAAGAGAGTTAATGAGTGTTTATTCTGTAATATAAAATATTTATGTGGGTAGCTGCAATAGATTGGCCAGGAAACGTATCCTATCTAACATCCAGGCAGCGTTGTGAGATAAACATCAGCAACTCCGTGTTGGGACCTTCTCTTCCAAACAGCCCGTTATCTGCCACCACAGGGTCCCGAGCTGCTCCCTCAGGAGCCGAAGAGCACGGCGGTGAGGGGTGACAAGGGCTTTGCCAGGGGAAAGGCAAAGGGTGAGATGGGTACAAGAGACGGGCCGAGGTCTGGAAGGGAAGAGCAATACGGCTTCAGAAGTTACGACTGAGGTGACAGAAGTTGAATGGAAACACATTGCACCTCTCTTTCTGGCAGTGGAATTATTACATATTTCTTAGAATGAGGAGGATACACCCCCCCACCGCCACCACCTTGGGATGGATGCCCTACATCAGCAGCCAAAAACGAAGAGGGAAAAAATACAGAGCTAAGAGAGAAATAGAAATAAGGCAGGGTAAGAAAGTGAAGTAAAAATAGAATGAGTGAAATAAAACAATGAAAAATGAGCTAAAATAAATAAGGCAAATATGAAGCTGTAAAGTTATGCAATGTAACAGGAAGAAAGTCCATGAAAGCACAGAGCAACTGAAAGAAATGTAAGAGAGGAGAACATAATCTTCTACTATGCAAATTACATCCCTTTAGAATGAATAGATATTTAATTTTGATTGACTTAGTCCTCCCCCACTGCTAGGAATGCCTACGCTTCTGGAGTTCCATCAAAAATAAACCCCTACAATGATTTCTGAGAAAAATAAAAATCAAGTCAGAACATTTACTATGTACAATAAATGCATAGTACTGTGTTTAATGTGTACCCGCTCTAACAGCAGGAACAAATGTCTTCCTTTTGCCAAGAGCATTTAAGGAAATACATTTAATTGAGTGCAAGAAGAGGAAAGTGTTACCACTGAAAACAAAACAAATATTTCATTATTATTCTTCCCAGCATCAAAATTAAAGTATCACCCTTTCAATAATAAGAATAAACTTGAAATTGCATGAAAGGTGAAGCATAAGCCTTGAAAGCAATAGATACCAAACATATATTTAAGATCTTTCACATCTGCATTCAACATCGACCGAGAAGGATGAAGTAGAGCTTTAACTGTTTCTAGCAAATACAATTAAGACACGGAGGCTGGCCACTCTGCTACGACTTTTTATAACTACTTACTAATTCACAACATAAAAAAGATGCATTAAAAAGATGCAACATTTAACTAGATGGAGCACAGGACTAGTTGAACAAAGTCTTTTTTTCTGCAGTGGAGAAGAATGGTTCCATTGGTGATGGCTTGACAGTGTCAGTCCCACTGGCTCGCTCAAACATCGCACAGTATTTAATGTTTAGGTCTTAACAGGATCTAATTCATCTTCTGGAAGCTGTTGTGGATGCAATGAAATCAGTAACTTTGTTCACTTCTGGGAAGGAAATAAAGAATTTTACTGCCTCTGAAACACCCTCCTCTTCCCAGCTGACAAACTGGTTTCCCTGGTGTGATGGCGAGGCCGACCTGAGCCGCAGGGGGACAGGGGTTGGTTCTGTCGTGCCATCAGTAACAGGGTACTTCTCCCATTAGAATAATATTATAATAAGCACTGTAATGCTCATTCTCTCAGCACCCCAGTCTTCTTATGTGTCTATCCCCTTACTTCCATCTCAGTTACTTAAATATGTGATGGGAATTGTATTTCCCTGATCAGTTTGTATACCTTACTCTATTTAGAAGCATTATTCTATTTAAAAATCATTATTCTGTGTTCTGTGGGTCAGAGCATCTCTGCCTTAGTGTAAACACAGTATCTTTGAAAAGAACAATTTCTGTTGGTGGTTTGACATAGCCACAAAGGAAATAATAGATTTGTTCATTGTTTCAAGTTGTTACATTTACATTTCATGTACCGTTTAACATGTCAAAGTATAAGAAGAAAATAATCTAGACTGATCACTGTACTAGAGATAATATTTCTGAACGCTGGGTAGCTTTTAGGAACGGCATTGTGCTCCTGTTCTTGGGAAGTGTCTCTTAATGTTGCACTGAATTTATCAGGAAAATTAGGAAAGCTCACGAGAGAATCACAGCTACCACAGGGCAATCAGTAGCTGAGCATCATTCTTCAGAGCACGTTATTTTTGCAGGTGAATCATTAGGCAGGATTCTGTCGCGGTGGGTTGGCACAGAAGCTGAGACAAGGAGATGGGTACTGAAGCTGGAAAGCAGCTGTACTAGGAAAAGCACAAAAGCAAAGAAGTAAGCATTTTTGTGTCTTTGAAACGAGACAGTTTTATGACTCTCCTAAAATACAAAAATAGGAAGAACTGAAAGAACCTCAGGTTGAGGGCAACTCCTAGTGAGATGGTGAATGGTAACAGAAGAGTATTATCAAGGTTCCTGGTAGAAACAGCTCTAATACACATCTGTATCGTTGCCAGGAGGGTGTTTCCAGCTCCGTTCCATAGCAATCCAGTCTGCTTCGTGAAAGCAAAGTCAGACAGGGAAAGATGCTGATGTGTTTCTGGAATAATTGTCTGTTAGATCAGGTCAGTGGATTCAGAGAAGCAAATGTGGACTAATTCAAACGGAATTCTATCTGCCTGCAAAGTACACGGGGACAAGAGGCAAAGGAATTACACGTGTGTGCTTCACACGCGGTATGAGTGATCCTGATGCCGTGGAGCATTCAATTTATCACCGAGTGGGGCAAGAGGCTTCAAAACAGTTCTAATGCTTTCAGCCGTTAGGTTTTCCATCGCTCTGCGACTTTGCTCACAGTGAGAAGCAAGTCCTTCTACCTTTTTTATTTCTCTTTTAGCCATAGAACAGATGTAATAAAGATTTTGGACACAGGACCCCAAATCAGGCCATCCTATTACTATTTGCTTTCTATTGTTGAAGTAGATGTTAAGTCTCAGTTTGCTTTCTGGATATTTCAAAAGGCAGGAGGACTAGAGCCATCTCAAAATGTCCAGTGCAGCTGGGAACAATTCACCATTTCTACCCCATAAGTATGACAGATATGGTTAGCTTTCTCAGGAACAAATGACATAAAAGGAAATGAACTTTTCTACTGCTGAAAAAAAAAAATCAGGTTTATGCCATAAAGAAAAAATAAAAATGCCTGGTTAACCTGAAATAGCACCATGCCTGGCACTGCCGCTTGTTGTCTTCTTGGAGGAAGAATTGGCATCTTCTTCTGCAGCTGTAGGATTACTGACAGATTCAGCTACACATGGGGAGCTATTCGTGTGAAGCTGATGAGACAGGTCTCCCTGAAAGGTTCTTCTGGTGGATGACAAGCAGGTGGCCACGTGAATAGGGAGAGCCCCAGAAAGGTAGAAGCCCCAGAAGCAGGCACCAGGGTCTGCGGATGCCTGTGCCCTATACCATGTTCCATTCTGCTTTCCAGGTACCTTACATCTCAACCCTCACCGTAACAGTTACTGTATTGAGCACACGGCAATAAGAAATGTCTGTGCTCAGGTTCCAGTGACAAAGGAGACTTTCAGCCCTAAAAAAATATTCTGTGTGGTTGTTGTAATGCATCAGCATCAAAAAGCCACAATATAAAAAACCCCGCAGATGGAATGATCTCAGGAGCAGTCCTGTACAGCTGTAATGGCTTTACATTAAACTGTCTATAACAATTGCCTGTCATCAAATGGTGACAAGTTAGAGGTACTGGGAAAGAACAGAGGATCACAGGGAGCCTGGTTTTTATTAAGGGGAAGAAAAAAGGATTTATTCATATACCTTTTCATTGTTGGTGTTCTGTGGGTGGATGTGGCAGAAGGTGATGGTCACAATAGCTGACGATCTCTGCTGTCTGCTCTTATTTTGAGCTCTTCGAGCAAGGGCCTGTTTTCCAGATCTCAGTGACGTGGTACCAACAAAGCTCCCATCATCTTATTTTATGGCTGTATCCTCTAGATATTAGTGCCAGGTTCTCCCTACTCTTTTTCCCCACTTTCCTTTTGGAACGGTGGGAGAACTGGAGTATGCTGGGTGTGATACGGATAGAGGTCCTGTCCGGCACAACCATCTAGGCAAGAACTTCCAAGAGGGAAGGGTAGGAAATAGCGTTGCCCGTCTCTTACTAGTGAGAGCTGAGGCACAGCTTCCTGCCCCACCAACATCAAAACGAACACTTGTGGCACGTAAAAGGAACAAATCTCAGCGTAACAACTCTGAGACGCTTCCTTCTTGCAGGGGGTAGCTGAGACACATGAGATGGGCTTTTTAGGGACTTTGCCTTCATTCTTTCCCAGCAGTACAGCTGCAAGGTGTAACATATTCCAAAAACACGTAGAGTTCAGCTGATTTCGCCTTTTTTTTTTTTTTTTTTTGGAAGGTACTAATTAAAGATTGAGCATTGCAAAGCGTAGTTCTGCACTGAATTTGAGACAATACTTTTGAAGTTCGTGAGTCTCTTAAGTGTTGGACACTCCCTGGTGCATTCGAGAACACTAGTCATTTACATTATTTTGAAGTTGCAAGTAACTTTTCCAGGGTAATGCTTTTCTTACAGAGAGATAAAAAGATAAAGTCCCTTCCTTTGTGCTTGCTGACTTTTTTCCCCGATCATACTACGTTTAGCAAAATGGATACGGCAGAGAGAATGCTGGTGTATTTTTATGTTAATTAATGTATTTTAATTTCAAATAGCATTTTTGAAGCTCAGATAGCTTCCAAAAAAGCAGTGCCAGGGCAAAACTAATGAATTTTAATTCTTTTCAGTATACTTCTGCTTTCATCAATTCTTTTTGTTATATACCAATATATGAGAAGGCAGCGGTCGGCATGCGGAGCGTGCAGCCCACAGATCTGATTTTTACAGAAATCCAGTTTAACTTTTTTAGCTACATAATAAGGCTCACCTCATAATCGTGTTATTTTTAATGACCATTTGGGTAATGGCTAGAAAAACACATCCTTCATCAACACGGACCAAGTTTTTAAAGATCTTTTTGGAGCAGCACATTATAAGTGACAGGAGAAGTATTTAACTCTTTTGTAGCTAAATCCTGCGCTTCTCAGAGGGATCTGAGGTTGTCCCACTCTCGTCCCAGGGGGGCTGCAGCTAGAACCCCCCCTTGGCTGCAGTTACATTGCTTAGAGCAGGATCATGTGTCCCTTGGGTAGTGCAACTCCAGAACTTCACCGCATTAACCCCGCTCTTCTACCTCTCGGAGCCCCTCCAGAAGCCCTCCCCTCCTTGCGAGCGTGTTTTTAGCCAGGAAAACCCCAAATCTCCGCAGACTCTACAGCATTCCCACGGCTACCGGAGCAGGTGAAGCACTGTAGTCTAATGCTGGTGGCGAGGTGCACAAGAAACAGAATTTTTTAACAGTATGGTCCAGGTGTCACAGCCTCTAATCCCAGCCAATTTTAATTTTCAGTTCTCAGCTCCCGGCCCCACCAGGCACAATTCCGGCTGGGATGTGCTTGAGAACAAGGCACAACAAACCACTCCTGCATGTCACATAACGCTTGGTATGAAATCAGGGCTGCTGTTGAGAGAGAGCTGGTTGTCACTCCTCAGAGCAGCCCCCAAAGGATGCTGCATTTTCCTTCCCAAACCGTCGCCTACCTGGGTGCCTGCGTAACGCAGCAGCGCTGCCCGGAATTTACTGCATTGCAGTAAAATCAACAGTGCAGCGTCTGCAGAGCCAGGCAAACACTCGTGTTGGATTTGCTAGGTGAATAGAGAGGAAAAAGGCTTCAAAAAATATTTTAAACTGCGTTACCGTATTTCTTGTTTGTGAGCCTCTGAAACCTTCTCTGTGTAACTAAAGGCTGGTACCTCTTCAAACCAAAATGTTGTTGTTGACACCCAATCTGGAACCATTCCTTTTACGAGTGGCAAAGTGAGTCACGCTGATTTTGCTCAAAATTCTTTCTTTTGGGGGGGGAGGGAAAAAAGAACAATTTGAAAAGTTAAATGTAACTCATAGGTAGGTTTCTCTTGAGCAGAAACCAGATTTCAAAGCAAAAATGTTAGGTGTTAAGAAAGCACCTGAGTCCATGGAAGACAAACTTCCCATAGTGAGAGAGGAAATAAAGAATCTTTTGTAGTTGATAATAAACACAAACTTATGGTATTTCTGTCCAATTATGTAGGGCAGTAGTGACTTCTTTTTTTTATTTAGAACAAAAATACATGGTCTAAACTGTCACAGTTTAGGAAGTGTAGAAGGTGTCAATGGACTTCATTTTTTTTTTCCCCTATGAAAACTTGACACATTATAAACATTTTTCTTGTCTGTTTACAATTTATCGCTTTATACTTAGCTTTTGGTAAACCTGTGTTTTCTCCGCAGCTCCTGTTGAACTGCTACTGTGATAGAGATAGATTGTTAGTTTGTTCAGTAGACGTTTGAATGTTGAGTAAATGTAATTTCTTTCTAATTAAATGATGATAAAAATAATTGTTGTAGTATTGAAATAATCTGCTCTTGGCATAAGTTTTCCATTTGTCATTCCCGTCTGAAACGCGAAGGTAAGAAAGACAACTCATCCTCTCAGTTTAGTGGGGGGACCTTCACAACTGTTGAAGGAAGAACTTCACAACTGTGAGGATGAAGAAGAATGTGTGCTTGATTTAACTTAACTGTGTGCTCAATACAAAAAGTGGTAGGTTTTGTGGAGTGAGCGTTCATCTGTAATCCAAGATTTCCTAAGTTAGCCAAATTTAGGTTTCAGAATTTCCTTGGTAACAACAAGAAAAAAATAATTACCTGTGTGAAGATTGCCCAGTCCTTTGTGGCTGATGGGAGGTTTCTGACTAGAATAAAAGACCTTGTATACGGAATATCAGCGCCATAAATATGGAAGGGAAAACCCTGTGAGTTTACAGGTTGGAGATACGTGCTGAGAGAGGGCTGACCCCACTGACCACCGCTCCGTACGGTAACTCTGCTGTCCTTCCAGGTACCTGGGAATAACGAGGCCCCTCACGTACCCCGTGAGGCAGAACGGGAAGTGTATGGCCAAAATGATCCTCTGCGTGTGGCTCCTCTCTGCCTCTATCACCCTCCCCCCGCTCTTCGGTTGGGCCCAAAACGTGAACGACGAAAAGGTTTGTTTGATCAGCCAAGACTTCGGCTACACCATTTACTCCACGGCGGTGGCGTTTTACATCCCCATGTCGGTGATGCTCTTCATGTACTACCAGATTTACAAAGCCGCCAAGAGGAGCGCCGCTAAACACAAGTTTGCTGGTTTTCCCCGGCCAGAAGAAACGGAAGGGATTTCCGTCAACGGAGCCGTGAAACTGCACAAAGAAGCTGAAGAATGCGCTAATTTTTCGCGGCTCCTAAAGCACGACAAGAAGAACATTTCCATCTTTAAAAGAGAGCAGAAAGCTGCCACTACCCTCGGGATTATTGTGGGGGCTTTCACCGTCTGCTGGCTGCCCTTCTTCCTCCTCTCCACCGCCCGGCCCTTCATCTGCGGGACGGCGTGCAGCTGCGTCCCGCTCTGGGTTGAGAGGACATTCCTGTGGCTGGGCTACGCAAACTCGCTCATCAACCCTTTTATATACGCCTTCTTCAACCGCGACCTCAGGACGACGTACCGCAACCTCCTGCAGTGCCGATACAGGAACATCAACCGCAAACTCTCCGCTGCAGGGATGCACGAGGCCCTGAAGCTTGCAGAAAAGCCAGAATTTGTTCTGTAAGGTCACTCGGTCCCTTGATACGATAATTTATTCTTTTGTCGCGTTGGCTTTTTCCCCACAGGTTTGGAAGAAGAGTTATGGGAAGGACCAGGCTTCTCGAGCACGGTTAGTGCTCTCACCAGGAAACGGGAGGGTAGCGAGGTTCGTTCCCGAACAGCCCCCCAACCCCAGGGAGCCTGGAGAAATGAGGTGACCCTCTCCAGAAGGTGGATGTAAGAGGAATGCCAGGCAGGGGGAGGGTAAAAGGGGGTGCAGGGTGTCTGAGTCACTGGTGAGGAAAGAGCAGAGTTGGCCTAATCCATTCCTTTGGCCCTTGGCCCCAAACAACTTTTAGTTGGTCTGAATTTTGTTGGATGCATCTTGTATCCTAGAGATTTTTTTGCTGTAATAAAGACCTGAGAATGGTGAGAAGTTCAGTATAATTCGTTGCTTTCCACTTTGTTATTATAGAAATAAACCATTTGCGAAGAAGCTGGATCAAAGAACTTACATTGCCTAGAAATACTCTTTATTATAAGAAAACACCTGTCCATTAAACATTAATTTACTGGGTTGACTGGAAATAAAGGACTTTGTGAAATTTAGCGTTGCCTTTGCACAGCAACTACGGCACTGCAAGAGAATGTTACGCTGCCAAAGCAGATACCAGAGTCTGAGCAAAGTCCCCCAGAGCAACCCCTCCTGCTGCAGGGGGCCCGGCAGCGCCATTCGCTGCAGAGCTGCTCCCAGTTCCCCCAGGTAAAGACCTCCTCCCACGTTCCTAACGTAGCAAACACCTCCCATTACGGGTTATTTCTGGGGCTGCCGGGTCTTTGCCCATCTTTTCTTTCTTTAATTCTCCTGGATTTGTCGGCTGAGCCCTTCTCTAATCTAGAGACACTCTGCTGGTGCTCAGGCGGTTTCTGTTGCACAGTGCCCAGTCCTTGTTCCACTTCAGTAGTTCATTTATTGTCAGTTGGAAAGTTCTTCTAGTTCTGGGGATTTCTTGCCTTTCTGAAGTCAGGAAGGGAAAAATAAAAGTAAGCTTTTATGAGATTCAGGGACATGTGGACTTTATCCTCACAAACTGATTTTGGTCATCACTTCTGCTTAAGATTATTTAAAGCTCTGATTTGTGTAAGAGTCAAGATAATTTACTGTTGTTCCTGGTTGTTTCCCCCACCTCTGCAGCTCATCCAGGTACGTGGTTCTACTTCTGACCTTGATACCAAGCAATTTGAGATGGGTTTATACACCAGGATACACACGGTAGGAAGTACATTGGGGTGGTTTTTAGAGAAAGATCACAGTTTTGTAATCGTAAGAGACGGGCTACATCCCAGCTTCAAAAAAGTTTTCTAAAGAAGTTTCAAATCGATTTAGAACAGTCCGATTTCTTTATAATATTCCAAAAATACTATGTGCAGAAGGACAAGAAAAGCTTTTGGCCCAGAATACCCACAAGCTCTTTTCCCTGGGAGAGGATACAAGGAAGAATGTGCAAATAAAAGCGTCTGTGAAGATTCCAAGTGGGATTATAAAACTCTGATGTGGATTTCGGAGTTCTGTGTGGAAAGCTTTCAGCCATTTGGATTCTGCAGGGAAGTCTGAGAAGTTCTGTTTCCTCCAAATAAGGATTTTTTTTCTTTTTTTTTTTTTAAATTTATTTAAATGAAATATATGTCTTATGAGTCAGAAATTGACATTTGCCCAGCTGTTAACTAAAAGCAGTCTCTTTCCTGAGGGAAAGCATCCTGAGGGACTCCACCTCTCCCCGGCCAACTGCTTCGGGTAGCGAGAGCCCAGGAGAGCACCAGAGTTGAGAGGGGCTGCACGTCAAGCCCTGAAGCTTTTGGAGATAAACAGCCACCTTCTGCACCTGGGGATGTTTTGGAAAGAAAAGAAGAACAAAAGAAGAAAACCAAGTTTTTTCATACAGCCATAAAACACAGCCCGGTGGCAATAGGAGCTATTGTTAGATGGAGCTGTATTTGGGGGAAAAAGTGAAGAAGTTAGGAAGCTCAGAAGGGTGTCCCGTTCCCCAAGCACACGGGTAACGCGGCGCTGAGAAGAGGAGAATTTCGGGCAGAATTTTCACTAAAAGAGGCTTAGATAATAAAAAGCACGGGGAAGCAATTGCTTGAGTTCAAGAACAGGACTTTATAAAAGGTTAATAAATCGAACTGCATAAAAATACCTAACTGCAGCAGTAGGAGTTTTTAAAAATAAGGCAATTCACTACTTATATGTGAAAACATGCAAAAACGTAGAGGCCAAGATTTTGAGGATAAAGACACAAACCCAGCTAAAATATGCTTATACGATCCCAGTGAAGAGACTTTCTAGCTCCTGGCTTAAAGGGGAGCTCGTCTCTGCAGGTCAGCGCTGCTCTAGTTTTAGCAAAACTCTATTTTTATTTTTTCAATATTTTTTTAAATTTTTTTTTAATAGAAGCACAAAGTGAATGTTGAACGTAGGTAAGATCTGTTGAGATGTAAAAGCAATGAAATATAAGCCAATCTTAGCAAACAGTGCACACTGTCTTAATCCATGACCTGCAGTCCCAGGAGGAGGAGAAGGACGGTGACAGGTCCCTCTGTCACCCCGCTCCCGGCAGCTCTGGGGGGGTTTCAGAGATGCCCTTTCCCTTATTATAGAATCATTCCAATCCTACATTGGAAGGGACCTTCAAGATCATCTAGTCCAACCATCAGCCTAACTCTGACAAAATGAAAAAACTCCAACATTGTTAAACCATGTCCCCCAGCACCATGTCAACCCGGCTTTTGAACACCTCCAGGGATGGGGCCGCTCCAGCCCCTCAATGTCTTTATCAGCATCAGCAATTACCAAGCTCCTCCGTTTAACAAGAGCCTTACCAGGTAATAATAGAAATAGCAGAGTAGCAAAGGACATTAATTTATGATAATATCTCATTATTATATGTCTATTGCTTCACCCTTTGGTTTCACGAAGAGAGAAGCAGGTTTCCCATGCTCTGTTCAGCACCACCCGCAGAAAGACACGTCAAGCAGCGTGAAATAAATCTACTACGATGAGACACAGAGATGGGAATTATTTATCAAATTAATACTATAAATAATGCAGGCAGAGTCCACTCACTCCCCCATCCCAGCTTTATGTCAGGAAAATGGGTTTCCTCTGCTCCAGACCCTGGGGTCAGCCCAGCATCGTTAGAAAAACATCCTTGGGGTAAGCTTTGGGATCGCTGTCCCAGATGCTGCAGGGACAGAGCTGGAAGGTGTTTCCACCCAATGCCATTTGCCCCGATGCCTTCCTCTAGCTATAAACTTTGCTTTCCGTAGTATTTTTCTTATCCTTCAGGAAAAACTATTCAAAGTATAACGTTCTCAGCAAAGGCGCAAGATCAGCGTGTCATTAAATCCCCTTCAATTTGCTCAAGAGTCAGTTCTTGTCTTTTAAAACAGTGTTTCTCAGCACGAGGCAGGGAGAGGGAAAATTCAGAGACACGGGGAATAGTTACTGGGCAGAATTGTTCATGGCTGGGAACAGCAGACACTCACCCCCATTTCAGAGCGGGAGGAGAGAGGGATGGTCAGGATTGGGTTTATTTATTTTTAAGAGGAGGGCTCAAGTAAATAAATAAAAAAGTAGCCTAAGAAACGCCGCATTAAAAGAGCAATCCTTGCAACCTCCAAGAAATACAAACTTGTATCCCTCTTTATTGATTTTAATCTCTTAAGCAGTGATTGCCACTGAAGAGCGGGTTCCTGAGCCCGAGTTTGAAGTGAATTGATAGTGGTTTCTGTTCACGCTGCCCAAGCGCTTGGCCGAAGGGGCCTGTCCTTCCCCCCGGGCCCCCCCAGCTGCGGTGCCAGACCCCTTCCCACGGGCAATAGCTCCAGTTTTGGAGCAGAACAACAGAACGGGGCAGAACAGCTTCTACTCCCTGCAAACTGGAAGGTGCCTATCATCCCCAGCTTAATTTTTCTCCGTTGCAAGCAAAAAGGAACAAACAACAAAAACCCAGTGAGATACTGTGATTTTCTTAAATATATTAACATATGGTTACTGCACGGGATAATGTTGTGATGATTTGTAGCTTCGTGACTTCACGGATTCAAATTATTATTTCTGTCATTTGTGATCTTTCACGCAGAACTGCTCAAATTATTTCAGCAAAAATAATGCCCACAGATGCATCAACGTTTCCAGAAGAGACCAACGCACTTTTATAGACCGACATACCAGACTGAATAAATATTTTCCTTTTCGTTTTCTATCTACTTAGTCAAAAGCAACAATATTTCATTAATTCAGTAGTTGTCTGGTCTTGCTAGTTCCAGAAAATTATGTTTACAGTAGACTTATTTTTACTTTCTGTGAGAGAAGAGAAAGCCAGCTGCTCTAGTGTGCTGGGTCCAGCCTGGCTGAGAATCTGGGTGTTAAAGCAGAAAACTTTGCCTCTTTGGCTAATCTAAGCAGGATTTCAGCAGGTCTGGGGCAAACCAGCAAAGATTCTTCAGTCAAATCTACCAGCCCGAAGACGGTTGCCAGGAAAAAATTAAATTAGGCGAGTGCAGTGAAGATTTGTGCCCAGCAGTGGTTGCAGAAGCAATCCCTCCCCACCCAAGCACTAAAAACAATGATTTTTTTTTTGTAATCTCAGCCCTTAAACAGCACAATGTCGAAATATTGCAGCTGCTTCACAGAAATACAGAAATTAATTCCTTAATGGTGTGTATTTCCAAACCGAGCAAGAGCCGTTTTACTGTGAATTTCAGAGTTTACCTTGTGTATGTAATTACTGGGGACTCGCACTGGAGCAGGTTGCTGCGTGTGCTGGTGTAATCCCATCATTTCATTAGGGAGCCTCTAACGAGCCAGAGGAGACCTTGGTGCATCTATAGGTGGGCAGAACTGAGCTGGGATGCCCCGGGAACCTCTCCTGGAATCCCACGGATGCTTCTGTTACTACTTTTCAGCCCAGGCACAGTAGAGGGACGCTTCTTCCCATCACCAAATTTGAGAAAAAGAGGCAGGAATTTGCCCTGATGATAATTAGGGGATGGTGTTATGGGTGGGATAAACACAGCGTCATCGCAGCTGAGATGGATATCCCATGCAAAGCCTGCGTGGTGGGATAATAATTTGTCTATAGATGACTCCATAAAGTTGAGGAGAAGCCTTCATTATTGCTCTGGCTCCTTTCTGCCTCCCTCACGGGTGAGGTCTCCACGAGTGGTGACCCTTGTGTAGGCTCCTGCTGCCTGGGCCAGACCTGGGGCTCTCAGTAAATCCAGCTGCCTTTTTATGGAGCTGTTTTGGGTTTCTGCCACCAAATTATGTAAAACTTGTGGGGAGTTCCTCAGTTCTCCCAGCAACCCAAAACCGGGATGAGAACAAGGGACTTGAAAAGCACCAGAGCCCTCCATTTCCCTTGCCCTCCTCCCTACGGGCCCTCTGAGAGTTCCCTCGTTAGCCATCATCTAATTGCCTCTTGAGAAACATTTCCATGTATTTCAGTGGTGCCTGGATCAGGACTTCTAGTTTGTCCAGGACATTTCTCATCTAATTCATCCACTTTTTTCTTTTTTTTTTTTTTTTAAAAAAAAAACAAAACAGGAGAAGTTCTGATTTCTCCAGGGAAAAAGAGTCATGACCAAATGTGCATCAAAGCAGCCAGAAAAAGCCGAGCCAGAACTGGGAGAAGAAAAACGAGGAGTTGGCTTCTGAAGAACTGGATAGATTTATGAAATGTATTTCATCTTCTTTTGATGGGAATGTGCTAAAAATACTCAATGAGCTCAATGCATTGCATTAAATACATTTCCATCAGAAGGAGCCACAGCTTATTTGTTATGGAGAGAAGTGCTGCTATATACAAATGGAAATAGTTTTCTGCCTGAGGAAGCCAAATCGTTTCAGCAATAAGAGTTTGGCACACAGGGTGAGGAAAAAAAAATTAAAAAACTAAAACTCAAGGATAAGGCAGTGTCCAGATTCCCACCACGTCAAACCATGTAGAAGAGCGTTCGTTCCCATTTACCAAACCCCTGCATCCAAACACTGACATTAACGTCCAGGGACCCCCAGTGACACCCAACCCATTTTGTTGGACTAGAAAAAAAGGTTTTCAGGCAAATGGTGACTGTGTGGATGCTTGTGTTAGAGGGATGCTGCACACCTTTACTTTTGTAAAAGTCTTATTTTGTACTAAGTAAATGGCTGGATACCTGTTACACACACGGGGCTTGCTCTCCCCAAAACCACTCAAAAAAAGCTGCTGCCTTCAGTTACACTGACAGAAGTTAAGGGACAGAATTAGAACGCACACACGTTACACCACAGTTAATTTACAAATCCAATCGCATTGTTTTAATGTAGTTTTCGTGACCTGCCAATTTATAAAAAACAATTTTTCTCTCATTTTGATTCAAATAACTATAAAAGGCTGGAGAATTTCCACAGCACTTTGCTTTTTGTCTGACTGGCTGGCCAGACTACACTGAGAATTACAACTGTTTTTTTTTATTTTTAGGGTTTTTTTAAATGTGCTTAAGAGGTATTATTTTTACCAATATTTGATTATAATTAAAACAAACCCCTTTGACTTGACAAAAATTAAATTGTCAAGGGTTGATGACCATTTGTCCCAGGGAAAATTGAAAATAGCTTACGAAGAAATACAAATACAAGGAAATTAAGCTCTTCAAACTGTAAGTGGCCTATGCTGGAGGTGCTGAGTGTCTGTGGTCCCGATATGAGTCATGTGGGGGAGAAAAAAAAAAGAAAAAAAAGAAATTGCTGCCACTTGCATCGCACGCG
Organism: Gallinago undulata; assembly: GCA_026546715.1. Lineage (NCBI taxonomy): Eukaryota > Metazoa > Chordata > Aves > Charadriiformes > Scolopacidae > Gallinago > Gallinago undulata. Next base: position 20,714,803 of record JAOTQQ010000002.1, on the reverse strand, counting down.
ATTCAAATTCATACAGCAGACTAATGTAGTAGAAAAGGAAACGGGGTTCTTCTGTATTAGGCACTGAGTTATGTTATGCTTTTAAAACGTATAAGCCCAGAGGGATATTAAAATGTTAATTTGGATAGTATTTAAAAGGTAATTACTTTTATACAATAAAATAAGAAGTCTACTGAATACTAATCCCTGTGTCACGTGCCTTCTTTGAACTAATGCTACAGAAAATAGAGAACCCATTTGTTTAAGTGATTTTAATTTAGATTAATGGAAGACATTCTCATCTACAGAAAATGTCTGATTTTTTTTTTTTTTTGCTTGACTCATTTAAAATCCTTGCTGTATCAAAATTAACGTTAAAGAAAGGTACCTACACTTGTTGGGTAGTGCTGAGCTGAAAGAACCAGAGATGGGAGATGTTATCAGCTCTCCTGGGGACAGGGGGGGGTTGGTGTGTTGGGCACAAGGACTGCACAAGGAACACTGGCTCGTGCCCTGCTCACCAGCTGGGGACTGGCCACTCCTAAGTAAAAGCTCATTTATTCTACTCAGACCTTTTAAGGGAAGGGCAAACAGTCAAAAATTTTCAGTCCAGAAGAAGATTGCCCAGATCAGAAAAGAATATTTTGTCCAAATCATTGAATAACATAATCATAGAATCATAGAATTGTCTAGGCTGGAAGGGACCTTAAAGATATTCTAGTCCAACCATCAACCTAACTCTGACAAAAAAATAAATAAGAAATAAAAATCACTAAACCATATTCCTGAGGACCACGTCAACCTCTTGGTCTTTTGAACACCTCCAGGGCTAGTGCCTCAACCACTTCCCTGGGCAGCCCATTCCAGTGCTTGATAACCCTTCCGGTGAAGAAATGTTTCCTAATATCCAAATATGGATTTGGATTTGCTTCTAGTTCTACCTAAATAAGTCATCTAACATACTGTCTAGGAAATCCTCTGACAGCCTTGTTTTTTTAAAAAACCCAAAGACCTTGGCTAGTGCTGTCAAAGTTATTTGCATTTATAAACAAATAACTGTAAATGTTTGTGTCACACTTTCATTCACGCCTATTTTATCTATTTCCTTGCAGGGATCTCACAAATGACTACTACATACTTTCTGTTCTTTTCCTTCAAACATTTTTCCCATCATTCACAGGTCACTTCCAGAGTTTTTACTGACAGCCACAGGCTGGGAAACACTGACCCACCACCTCCCCACCCAAACCTGCTTTAGATCCACCAGGCCTCCAGAGCACTTCATGTTCTGCCTCTGGTGACCTCTTCAATGCTCAGGGGGCTTCCATGCTGGGACATCCACAGAAAACAATATTCAGATATTTTATAATATGTTTTGCTTATGCAAGTGTTTCCTTTCTTTTCCCTCTGTTGTATCAATCTTATTTCTTTAGCCACCGTCTTCTCCTATAGCTGAGAACTTACCTAAACTCTTTTGTTAAAAATACCACACATCTAAGTTGGGTATTTACTCAAAGAAGCAGAGATGATTTCCAGCTGAAGCAAGATAAACCAATAAATGATATCATAAAAGCCACTTTTATAGGACAGAGTATTTTGAAACTGCTCTCAAAAAAAAAAAAATATCAGTTTTATGTGTAACCACCCAAGTTGTTCCGAGCAACCATGTACCTGCCACGGACAACCCTGCACAGGGACGCTCAGGTAGGTCTGTGCCTGGGATGAGAAACGCCAAGAACCTCTCTGCTCTCCCCGGCCATTTGCATATGCCCACTCTATATTCATTAGTTTGACATCTGCTGCTCTTATCCTGGCAGCAGAACGCTGATTTGATTTTGCTCTTGCAATTACAGTGTCACAGGTACAGTAGCACTGCGAAGGGTGCGGCAGATTTAGGGACTGAGTGAAATATGATTTCTGAGGAGCAATTACTGGTAGGAAATTAAAATTTAATAACAACTTGCAACTGGGTGGCAATTAGCTAAATAAAATCATTTTATTCATTATCATCATTTATGGATGAATCATTGGAGAAAAATGCACAACCACAAGCTTATATCTTGCCTGAGACGTTACGAAGATTAAGATGCAGAGAGCGATTGGTTTCTGGAAAGGGGCACCAAGAGGGAAGCAAGGTGGAAAACACTGGAAAAGCTGCTGCCGGTTTCAGATCCCCAAGACCTCCCACACTGGAAGAGCTTGCTTTCAAATTTGAGTGTAATAACAAAGTGAAACCAAGCTCTAGTTTCACCCTGCATGTGACCGACAAATAGTAAATTTTGTACGAGAACAGGGTGTATCTAATAAAAACTTACCCTAAGGGAGAAGCTTTGTGGGATTGAATGAAATATTTCTAGAATTGTGATCCAAAAAAAAAAAACCAACCCCAATTCGCTACCACTGCAGCATGGACGTCTCTAAAGAGTCTCTCCTCTGTTGGACTGAAAGCTCCTGCACAAAGGTCTTCTCCTGGGCCAGAGGAATCACAGCCAGAGCCAGCCCAGACCAACAGGAGACCTTCTGCCCAAGTCTCCAATCCCATGAGCACAGACTGAGAACCTGGGCTGGGCACCCACCAGACCTTGACATGTCACAGATCCCACCACCTCCTTTCAGAGGTGGTTGGGACAGTGGTAGTATCTATGTTTCTTATAACATGGTCAACAACATCACTTACTCAGCACATGGAAAATCTGGCATCAAGGCTCCCATCAAACCCTCCTTACTCCCAGAGCACTCCAGGCTACTCAGGGTGACAGGAACGTTGCCTGTCCCTTCTGGTGAAGGCCCTTTGCAGAAAGCAATTGGACCAAAATGGAGCTGGAGGGGTACACGACTCCATAGCCTGGTACTTGAGGTGTTAATTTACATTTCAGGAGTTTTTATCCAGTGGAGGTATTGTAAAAGTACAAAGGTGAGGATAAAAATTCTGGAACCAGAAACAGGGACTCACGATTACTGTTACCCAGATGAGCTTCATCACCCCATCCTACAGCACCAAGCCACTAGAGATTCCATTTGTCCCACAGATCTCATGCGGTTTTCCCAGAAAAGAGCATTACTTCAATAGCAGGAAGGGAACCCATTCCACCACCAAGTCAGAAGACCTTTGGAATTGGGTGCTTTATCGAGATATGGCCAAGATCAGCTCTCTGAGGTTGAGGGTCACTGTCTGTAGGTGAATGTTATAAACACCACTAACTTTTTTTCTATGAAATGTCCACAATATAATTGCCCTCTCAATGAAAATTGAGAGCTCTGCTGGGACTGTTGAAAGAAAAGAGCATAGATGCCCATCTCTAGGAATGGACCCCCAAAACAGTAGGCATATCTCAGCTCCAGAAAGTAGTTTGAAGTATCAAAGAGTACTTTACTGGCTGGATAAAATAAGCTTTATTGCTCTCAGACACCCCTCTGAGACTCCTGGCCCCTCCTCAGACACCACAGGAGCAGCCTCTACACATCGGCTACGGCATCTCATCTCGGGCATCAGGCACCCAAGAGGTTAAGTCCTACGTTGGATTTCATACATTTATTTTCAAAGTATGCTGGCACAAACACGGGGATGAAGTCATGGATATTATATTACCAGCTTTAATTAACTAAAAGAAAACATATACTGTTCTCTCTGAGGATTGACCAAGATGTAATGAAAATTATTAAGTTCATAGAGCCGCTGTGCAGCGAGCACAGGGATAAAAGTGTTATTTTACAGTGAATGATTATATTCATTAATACAGCTTACCAGAGAGTGACTCAAACCCTCATTTGCAACTTCTCATTTCTCTGCATTTGAAGACATGTTTCTAATAGCAACAGTAGTAATTCCTTTGCTGTGATGCATTTTGGAGTTATTGTAAATAAGAAAAATCCCCAGTGCTACTGGCAATTTGCATATAGATAGTGAACTTCTGTAAGATGGAAACTGAAATCAACCAGTATGTATATTTAGTTCATTTATCTAAAGCCTTTAATTCTATGCTCATCTTGCTGCTTGAACTATTAGCTCATACGGACTTTTCAAAGGCTTTAATGCTGTACATCCAGTAGCTCCTCAGAGAAAGCACCCACTGGATACTAAAGTTTTGATCCATTATGGGTATCTTGATGCACTATGGATTATTCACTTAAAAACTGAGAAAATCAATTTATTCAAAATCACTCTGAGATAATCAGCAGCTATTTGTTGCTACACACATTACTCTGCATCTCAGAGCATGCCAACAGATGATAATAAATGCCTTTCCTCCTATAATTTCATCCTACGTGGATGCATATATTCCACTCAGAAAATAGACTATGCCTTAAAAGGTCATTTCTTCACAAAATTTCTCAATGTGGTTTTGCAAGGGTGTAAAATATTGACGTTTCTCATCAATGTGTCCTTCTGTCTTCTACGACTCTCATGGAAATCCTTTATGTAAATTTATTACATAAATAATATGTAATTTCTAAGTTTCTAATTACTTCTAAGTTCTCCTTGTACCCCCAAGGCCCTCTTCTCCAGACCAACCCAAATCCCCAGTCCCACCTTCCCACCATAAAGCCAGAGCCTAGAAGCTGGGACACCTTCCCTTGCACCACAGTTCCACCAACGTGTCTTTGACCGTGACCAGCGGTGGACATTTGCCATGGAAAATCAACCACCCATTTCTTTGAAAGGTCATCTCACTTCAGATTATTTCTTAATTCGGTTTTTCCTCAGCAAGACTAGGATCTCTTTGTCCTGGAGCCCACTTTGGGGAGGTGCTGAGACATTCTGAGGTGGCCAACGAGGTTCTTCTCCAACGCACAAACGCGCTCTCGAAATGCAAGAGTGACGCTCCCTCCCCCTAAGCCTCGGCTGAAACTTCCCAAGGCTTTAATCCCAAAGCACCGATGCTTTGCCCATGAATGAAACACCGAGCAGACGCTATGAATATGCATTAGGCACATCCTGAAACAGAGGAGCAGCTGAGGAGCACTCATTCAGCCTCCGATAATCCCGAGGTGACGTTACCAGAGGGGCCTTAGGAAGAACGTTCTGTGACCCAAACCCAACGCTCGGCATTTTGGGACCCAGACACTGGGCAAGCTCAGTTGTTTGGATTTGTCCTGGGGAATTTATCCCCAATTTCTAGCTCTTCACAGAAGTTTCACTGGCAAAAGTACTTTCACAGGGTGTAACTGAAGCTAACAAAATGCCTGCTGCATATCATATATTAATATATTTTACGTGGTATAAGACTGGATTTGGCAGGGTAAGCTTAGGTAACAGCTCCAAAAATATAAAGATAGAATATTGAAAACCTGACAGCAACTTTTACAAGCTGTGGCCTCTTATTCCCCTGCTCCAGCACGGCCTTCCTGGGTGAGAGACCTTCAGACTGCTCAGCAGAAGAGCTTCTATATCAAAGCAAGCTTTAAAATGTTATTCAAAATCATTCTGTTGCCACAAAGGATCGCCACGGCCTCTAAACCACTCCCTGTAGAGCCCTCCCACACGACCGACAGGGTGAAAGAGCATCCTTCAGTCTGTTAAACCATCCCACGGAAGAGGCTGTAAATGGATCTCCAGCTCCTCCATCACCATGAGCTGGCCTGCCCCGTTGGGTGCTTAAACAGGGCAGCAAGTAGCAAAATGCACACCCAGAAGGAAAAGAACCTCAACAAGCTCCCAAAAGTTATTTCTCTTTATCTGCTCTGGCTTCACAAGCTGCAGGTCCCACAGATGCCCCTTTTTCCATTTAGACTTCAAACTCTCACGGGCAAATCGGCCGTGGGGTCCCGGTGTGGGCCAGTGGACGGAGGAGGAGAGAAGCCCGAGTAGTTCTGGTAGAACACGGGGAGAGGTGAGCTGTTTGCTAGAGGATGTGGGGTTCCTTTTCACTCTTTCGTAGGAGGAGATAAGAGACAACGTGGTTTGGGTTTTTCTTTCAGCACGTAATTAGCTGGGGACGAGAGGCCGGTGCTCGACGGGGTGGCACACCTGGACCCGGGTGCAAGTTCTCTGCCCGTGTCCCCTGCGGCCCCTCGGCACCTGCCCCATCACGGGGCTGGGAAAACCCCCAGAAACCCCCCTCCTCCTGCTTCTCCTCTGATCTGCCCCCACCATCGGCCAGCGTGGGAAAACTGCGCTCTCACCAGTTCACCTTCTTTAGAAATTGTTCCAAAGAGACAGGCAGTTAAAGCAAATCTAGTGACACCGCAGTACTCTTTAACCAAGATTCTTAAACCCTTTATAATTTAAAGTTGCAAGCAAAAAGTCTTTGTTTAAATGATCAGTTTTAATCTTTGCACTCACACTTTCTGCTATTTTTCTAAAGGAATAATAAAGTCTCATGAATTGGAAATTATCGACACATTCTGATTTGCAGATGAATGTTGCCTTGACTTTGGATTCGATACTCGCCTTTGCTGACCAAAAGGGTAGGATTTTCAAGAAGTTTTACACTTTAATGGACATGTATTCAGAATTTTAAAATTTAAATTTTGTAACAGGTGAATGGCATTTCTAATTACAGATTAACAGTTCTGAGCTACAGATTAAATTTAATTTAATTTATGTTATATGTCAAACTGTTTCAGAATGGGAACTGAAATTTAATGAATTTGAAGAAAATACTGCTTTACAATTGATTTGTTTTGTAACACAAAGGAGAAAGGATTTTTGTACTTCAAACACTAACTGACATTAACCTGTGGTATTAGGAGCTGTATTTAATGAGTTGAATTAATGGTTTCCCAGTCCCTCTGTCCTCCAGTGTTTCAGAACTCACCGGTAACAATTAATTGCACGCTTTTATCCATGGATTCAAAGAGGAAAATCAACTTTCCTGGTTTTGCAGTGAATTAAACTGAGAAAAGTCAGAACAGGACACTGTGTCTGAGCACGTATTTACCACCAGCTGGCCCGGCAGTATCTTGTTCAAACACTGTGGCATCAGATTTGTAGTTGGAGGCTTCAATTAACTCAATGATTTGACCCTCTGTAATGCAAAGTTGCACTAAACATACACCACAGACTCCCGCTGATAAAATTGTAATTTCTTTAATTTTAAAGGAATGTTCTTACCTAGTACCATTGGTTTCAGGCAGAGGATTTGCTCCATCATCGTTCTTTTATTTCAAGCTCTATTTAGGATACAGCAGTATCAGAACAATCTCTTCATTGCCTGCTGAGCCTGACACATAGATTGCCTTACTTTTTTTTTTTTTTTTGCCGTGCAGCCACCATAAACCAACCCCTTTGATGTTTCCTATTTAACTGAGTCAGTTAGATATTGCCAAGGAAGCAGCAGCACCAAGTGAGGGATATGTTAAACCTAAACTCCGCTTAGATTTAACAGCCCCCGGGGAGCAAAAACGTCACAGCAGGAGAAACGTGGCGTTTGGGACATGAATCCGCAGAGCTCACAACATCCAGAGGTAAATCAAACCCCACCTTGGTACTCTCCACCGTTATGAACAGTGACCACGCTCCAGAGGTTTCTGCACCACGGAATGAAGGGAGGCTCCTGGGCCCTTGCGCTTAAGCTTTCCAACTTATTTCAGCAATAAAGCAGGATCTCCAACGTAGGTAAGTAATAATACTTTCTACTTTGAAGGAAGACACCAAATTGAATTTTCCACAGGCTACTTAATTATTCCCTTTGGGAACAAATGGCATTCTGGAAAATACAGCTTTTGAAAGGGTAGGTTTGTTAACACACGCGTCTGTTGTTTTCTTAACTCCGCTGTGGTTTACATCACGTCATGGGACTGTTTGTCAATAAAGGGTAATTGTTTGTGATTTGTTGCCGAAGAGGCAGGAGGTAATGTTAATAACTGCCACTTGAATTTCCAGTCAGCATCGGTGATTTAACACCTACAGGTTAATTATCAGCCCCGTTGCATCTCCAAAGGTAATTGCTGAGTCTTTTTTCTTAGAGTTAAAAAAGAGTTAGTTCTCTTGCATCAAAAGCTTTTCTATCATGGTGGCACAACCCAAAGTCCTCGCTCATCTTCTTGTGTGCTGTACTGTCTTTGGCTCTCAGTACCTTCAGCTCAGCACATTTTTGGGCTTTTTGTGCTGACAATCTCAGATGGAAACTTCTCCATCAGCCCAAGTGCGATGCCTCCCGACTGGCCAGAAGTGGCCAGACACTTCCGATGCACAGAAGTCACCAGAATGAGAAAAAAACAGGTAAAGATAGAGGTTGCAAACACTAAATACACCAAATAGTTGTACGTGGCTGTTCGGGGGTTATATATACACGGAGCCGTGTCCACCCGGACCATAACCCAAGCAAAACACATCCATCGGGTCCCTTAACCCTGAATGACTCTTAAAAAATAAGCGACGCCTGGAGTGAAATGTGAGAGAACGTGGCATAAGCTGAGTATCAAACTCACCTCCTGCCCTCATCCAGTCGAGAGCACAGGCTGCAACAAACCCTCGATACGATGCTCTGGTCCCTGCAGGTGGCTACACGTAGGCTGCAGCCGGTACCCGAGGAACCATCTGTGGCTGATCAACGGGAGAAAGTAGCAGAGGCTTGAAATTAAATAACGTGTTCACACAGGAGTGTGATTTCTGATGGGAAAGGAGGGAACGGCGCCGGCGGAGCTGGAAGGAGAGCGGGGCCTGAAGGATGAAGGAGAGAAACGGGAGCAGGGACTGAAACCAGTGACAAATCCCTGATGTAAAAGGTACAAAGGTTGATGCAGAGCATCATGAACCTGGAGAATTAGAAGGTGAGAAAAGAACTAAAATAAAACTGCAGCCCTTCCCAAAAGAGGGGCAGGGGGCTTGCCAAGGACCTCTCCTGGGTTTTCTCAGGGCTACTGGATACCTCTAGGTATCGGGCATCAGATGAACCTACCTGAAAATGAGGTGAGATCTGGTTACCATGTCAAACATGGTAAAGTTGAACACCATTATTAAGGTCCCTTCTACCTGCCACAAAATCCTGGCAACAACAGAACTCGCCGTATATTGGATTTTCATCCAATATTGCATTTCTATCCCATATCGCCATCGGGCTTGACAGAGAGGAAGCCTTATGAAATTCTCTTCTCCAGAGGGTCTGACATGCAGCACTGTCCCACCGTGCAGAGGTCCACGCTGCAAAGGTCTGGTGAGGTGGAACTCCAATTCTGAGAAAACCTGGCCCTGGGAAGTTTTTGAACATTTTTATTGCTCTATTTACTGGCTGGTCATCTGAGCGGTACCGTGTGTGTGTGTGTGTCCATACGTGTCTGTCTATAGATATAATATACACAGACACACTCACATTTACAAGGCAGGCAAAGAACAGTGTTTTGCTTTGAGTAAATTATTTAAGCATACTTTTAATTCCCTCATTAGGGAGCAAAGCATGTAAGCACCTATTTAATCATGTGTCAGCCTCGTTGGAATCAGGAAGACTGAGTGGAGCTCAAGTGGCCTGATGAAACAGAGCCCCAATTAGGCAACAACGAGGAAAAGAGGATTAATACGGCTGTGTCTGAGACAGCTTCTTCTGTTTGTTTGATATTTTCCTTGAGGATCTTATTTCAAAGGCATAAATAAATATGAAAACATTTGTGTGAGACCATAGCTCTGAGGTTTTCTCCCCATTAACACAGCAAAAACCAACTCGGCAGCTCTTTGTGGTCCCAGCAGCACTTCTGGAGCCCGGAGCCCCTGTAAGGGAGGCATCCATGGGAGGTGGGGAAAGAAAGAGGGTGACCCCCAGGGGGGTGACATGCTCTTTTGTAAACTACAGCTGCAGCCTGCTCCTCTCCCCCCAGGCCAACAGCATCTCACCAGAAGGTGTTCAGTTCAAACCGCCCTCAGACCGCTGAAGCAAATTAAGGTACATATGTCACAAGTGCAGATTTAGACAAAATCCTTCTCATCCTCAGACTAGATTTCATGAATGATCAACTCTGGGTGTTTTGTGACCCACCTGCATCATTTTGGATGAGAAAAATAACCTCATTATTGTCATAAATATTTTATAACAGTAGTGCTGGAATTTCTAAATTGCTCTCCCCTCAAATCCCCCTCTGGATCTGCACTTTTAGGCTTTTTCCAGGTTTTGCTGGTTTTCTTTACTTAGGTATCTCAAAAAACCTGCACCATCTTTTCTGTTATTCCACCCACCTCTGTGAGATCTCACCCCAGTATTGCTTGAACTTAACATTTTTTAAACCTTGACTCTAGCACCTTTTTTCTCCCTGTTCAAAACAACCACTGAAGGAATTTGTGTAGGTCCCTCTAGGCTCCTTCAACTTAATCCCTGCAAGTCTTCTCCTTGCCCATTTAGTCCCTTTGCCATTTAATCCACCCGAGCAGTGCCCGAGCATCCCGTTGGGGTGTTAATCTCGGATATCACCATCCCAGCATCCTTCATCTTTATTGACCACTCATCGCCTTCACCCCTCGCCTTCTCTCATAGGAGAAACTCCACCATTTTTCTCCTGGTATTTTTTTTCCTGCCCGGGAAGAGCTCCCTCAACAACATCCTTGACAGCCTCTTACGCTTAGCTCACCTACACACATCACAGAGATGAAACCCAGCCATTTACTGCTTAACAGGATGGGGCTGTTATATCGATCTCCGGTGGGAATTCGGGGAGCAGCTTAGAGCACAGCCACGAAAAAAGCGAGAGTGAAAACTCTCACTCATTTTCTCCCCCCGGGGACTCTGTGGCCGCTCAGGAAGGAATAGCTCTGACGGTTGAAAGGTTTGAATCTCCTGCTAAACCCCTCATCCTGCTGGCCCAGGGCAGGGAGGGGACTGGTGGCCTTCAAACTGGAGGGAATTTATCTCCGAAGCACAGAACAGCCCAGGCTGCATCCCAGGAGGGAGAGCGGAGCGGCAGCAAGGAGGTGGGAGAGCAGTTCTAGTGAGACAGAAGAAAATAACTGGAGGAAGAACGAAGCTGTTCATCTTCATTAGCTCGCTCTTCATCAATTTGTACCTTGGATTTTCTACCTGAGTGAGCCTAATTACGTAAGGTATCAGTTTCTGTTTTCCCTGAGTGGGAGCCTTCAGCACAGTAAGCAGGGAGCTGAGGGCTCATGCCCAAACCCACCTTGGGGCATGATGTGCTACTGCTCCAGGTGTGCTACTATCACTGAAATATGACATCTGGGAAACTGGATGTTCCCTAAAATACACCAATATTCCTTACGTGACCATAACCAATATTTGTAGGAAAATAAACCGCAACATACAGGATTCTTGTTATGGAGAACGCAGCCTATGCAATGATAGCATTTGCAATGCAAGACAGAAAATATGTTTGGTATTCTACTATAAACACACATTTAATCTTGTAATGGGGATTTCTAGGCCAGATATTTGGCTGCTCCCAATATTTGCAGGGGTGGTGTCACATTGTTCATACATGAAAAAATGTTCTCATCCTATACAGCCTGAAATCGTGGGGTCTGCCTTTGCAGCAGCCTCACACAAACACCACTTTTTAAAAAAAAAAAATAAAAATCCATAGAAAGCAAATGATAAATGTATATTACTGTTCCCCCTGCCATTTGACATACCACTATCACACTGGTGTGCACTTTGTCCCTAGAGGGCATTTAAACACAACTGTAGATGCTGCAGTGTCCACAGGGACCCATTAGCACTCATTAATAGGAAACACTGAAAAAAGGGCTACTTTAATGTTTATCTCCTCTAATTGTTATTCAGCTCAGTGAATAGTTACCTTGCAAAGCAGGCTTCAAGTTCCTTTTCACAATGTTTAATTAGAATTTAGATTTGGAATAAGAAATTTAGATAGGGAGAAAAAGTTGCGCAGAATAAAAATGTTATCAGGTGTACTAAGAGTTAACCCTTGCTTGTGGTTAGTCTGTGCTACGCTGAAGATTTATGCTAAAATGCCAATATTCATTGACAGCACCTGGGTACCAACGAGCATAAGTAGGAAAATACAGTGTGCCTGCAACAGATACGATGCTGAACGGACACAAATATCCAGAAGAGGACCCCAAATTATATACAATTAATTCCAAGGCGTAGAAAGAGGAAAGTTCTGTAGATACAGGTTATGAACTGACGGAAAGATGGTTATGTTGTCCTACAAGCCTTTGCGTTTTTTTCACCTTGTTTTCCCCCAAGATTCCCTTTATTGGGGAAATTTGCATTGCTGAGTGCAGAAATGAAGCCAATTGACAAATTCTCCCCCTTCACTTGGTCCTTCTATACACGGGCAGCAGCAGCAGCCACTGAATCCACCACCCCTCCAACTCTGCACTGGAATTACTTGTCTAAAAGCAATTTTATCATTTCTCTATATTAAAAAACCTCATTCGGGGTCTGCTCTCCATTCTGGGTGTTTTGCTGCCGTTCTGCTGTGGTGTACACAGAACAAAAATATCATTTCATCTTTCAGAAAGCAGTACTGAAATAAACCATCGCTTTCTCTACCTTGAGGTAAAAGCGGGGGGGGGGGAAGGGACGAAATTTGACCTTAAACCTGTTGCCTTTGAGTTCCATCAGTTGGAGCAAAGGATACTGTCATTTTTCAAGGACTAGGTCCATTCTGTGTGCTTTATCGCTATTTCTGCATTCAGAAACTGGGAATTATTCCAAGTGAACAAATGTTGTGGGGCTTCATTCTGTAATTAGTATGATTTTTGTAAAGATTTCTAAGTCATCCCTAGGGTGCTTTGCCTAGGTGGTAGTCCTTCAACTTGAGCTTCAGGATAAACCAAAGTAACACACTTTACCAGGATAAAATATTAATGGAACAAAATGGGAGTTAGAAGCTCCAGGAATGTTTGGACAAGAAGTAAAAGCCTATTTAAGAAACTGCCTTCTTAGTTTTGCAGACATGCTCATCATCTTTTTGTCTCCAAACACAGGCTATGGAATGCATCCCACCAAAAGATACTGATTTTTTAAACGGTTACAAAAAAAGTTTATCAAGGAAGCTTCTTTAGATGCAAATATCCTCATTTAAGCAAAAAAAAAATTAAAAACAAGATATTGGGCATTCCATTCAAAATGTGTGACCACCTGTTATATCAGCATTAAACAGTAAAAGTTCTTTAGAAGAGAAGGTCCAGCAAATTCTACAACTCTAACCTAAAATTGCCGCAACTCAAAATGCCTTTAAAGGCTTCTTGCCTGCACAGCAGAAGGGGAGCAGTGTCTGTGAGTATTGGCCTCAAAATGCACAAATTCCCACACGAGACAATTAAAGCAGCTTTTTATCTATATCCTGATCTGTGGTATCTAAGAAGCTGACATTGAAAATAACTTACTTTCAAAATAAATGCTGTCAGAAATAACCAAAGGAATGTGGAATAAAATAACATCCTTGTCTTCAAAATTACAAAACCAAGTAATAAGAAAAAAAAATAATAAAGGCGTTCAGGTATCGGAAGCACCCTTCTTTACCCATGCTGTAATTTATCATAAGGGTATTTCCAGCTTCTCCATAGAAGACAAGCATCACAACTGCTCTCCAGAGAAATTGAAATTGCCTTAACACAAACCGACATGCAGTATGGAAACAGGGGGTTAATTTTTTTCACCTTACTCTATTTAACTGGTTTCCAGTTACGGGAACGTAGATGTGCTTTGTTCCATATCTGTGTGGAACCAGAAGTCGATGGCCAGCAGGAGCACGGCTCTGAGGCTGGGGCACTCTGAGAGTGCTAATCTGTGCTTTCTGTTCCAGCAACGTTTAATTTAATTTCTAAAAAAAGCACTTGGAGAAGGAACTGGAGCCATGGACTCGTCCTCTCCAAGGTAAGCCCCTTCACTGCTGGTCTGTAACGTTCTGACCTGATGCCACTGCAGTCTCAGCCCATGGAGGACCATTTTCTAGAGGCGAGACGAGGTGGAAGGGGAGCAGGGAGATGCTCCCACCCCGGCCACGGTGTGTCCCTGGGGCACTAGCACAGGCTGCTCACAGGCGGGGAGAAGGGAGCTTAATTCTCTCATTTGTTTCAGAATTGGATTTCTCTTTCCTACATCTAAGTTCTCCAAATGCCACATTAATGGATTTTGCAATAAAGAGGCAAGAAGGGAGAGGCGGTTTCCGTATTATTTTGAGAGGAGCCCGGTTCTGTCAGTGGGCATTAAGGGCACAGGGAGAGATTTGCAGCAGCTGAAGCCACACCAGCCACTTGAAACATTTCCAAAAAAAAAAAAAAAATCAAGTAAAAATGTTAATGACTTCAAGGCAATTTCATTTGGGAAGGGAAGGGAGGGAGAGTTAGACGAGACGTGGCTGGAATTGCTGTTGATGAAGCAAACCACCACCCTAGATAAGTTTCACTCTCAGAGCAGCTCAGCAGCACTAAATGCCACTAAGAGCACTACAGCCACTGGCAGCACGAAATGCCACTAAATGCTCAGCAGCACAAAATGCCACTAAATGCTCAGCAGCACGAAATGCCACTGGCAGGCTCCCACCGGTCAGCGCCCCACGAAGCTCAACGTCCCTTCCAATATATTAAACTGCCAAGAAGCAAAGGCCCACCTACCCCTTTTCCCCAACGTTCAGAACTCCTCTTTCTAAATTATTAAGTAAATAAATGCGATTAAGCTGCCTTTGAGAGACAGCCCAGCGATAGGGGAGGCTCTACCAAAGAATCCGTGCCGATGGGAGCTCTGCCGAGCGGAAAGCGCGACAGCTCGGAGCTCAAAGAGGAGGTATTATTTTTCTCATTCCATCAGCCGTCCTGAGTATTTGTGCCAGCCCTGCAGCCCTCGGGAGGGGCCGGTGGACATTTTTCTCGTTCCTTTTGTACGGCTGTATTGTCACAAGCTCATTTGCAATCGGGAGTCAAAGGCGGCAATGAAGCGCATGGGCTCAGTCCGAGCACAACGCTCGTTGGGGTTGCATTCCCACAGAGATCGCACCGAACACCGATAATCAGATGTTCTTGTGGGCAGGAGCAAAAGAGGAAACCATGAATTTATGTAAGAAATTCGCAAAAATGTTATTTTAAGCTGAGCTTAAATAGGCTCAATTTCCTAAATAGGCTCAATGAAGAATAGGCTCAAGCAATCATTCCGCGTGGGAGACAACTGCAGAAACGCTAATCTATAACAATATCACACATCTCCAACATCCAAGCCTTTCAAAACAATCCTAAATCACATAATTCCCCTCTGTTTTCTACGATTTCTGTCTGCGCTGCAAATTTGCCCAAACTCTTTGAAGTTCTCTCAGTTTCCCGACTCCCCCCTCGGGTGCTGCGGAGGCCCCAGCCCGTCCTGGGGAACAGCAGGGCTTTGTTGTGGCACCTAGAGCTGGCAATCTACACATGTGGCATCCAAAAAAACAGAAAATAGGAATCCCATGATGCCAAAGTCAGTCAGAAGGAGACAGTTTAGCCTGTTTTGAATTCCAGATTCAGTATTTTATAACAGAAAGTCATGAGACCAACTCAATTCAGGAGGTGATGTGGTATCACCATCCTGAACATGTTTAAGAGTGGTAGGTTGGACTAAACGATGTCCAGAGGTCCCTTCCAACCCCATAGGATTTTATGATTTCTCACCGAAGATTCGTTTAGATGTGGTGTTGGGGGATATGGTGTTGGGGAGAACTTTGTAGAGTAGAGTTGATGGTTGGACTTGATGATCCCAAGAGTCTTTTCCAATCTGAATTTCTTGACTGCCTGTACTTTTAGAGGCGTGGGGCAAGACCATTGGCCTTCAGTCTCAGAAAAAGCAAAGTGTTCTATTGTCTTTATTCTGCACTGGGGGGGAAAAGGGGGGAAAAAAGGAGGAGTAAACTACAGACCCAAGGTTTGCTTCCTGCCAAGCGCAAAAACATTACACTGAAAGTAGTTGTATTGCTTCCAAAACTTTTTTAGTTTTGTCAACTCCTGAGAGAGACTCATGTAGAAATGAACGAGCAGAATAAGATCTTGTGGTGGCCCTGGGACACGCCAGGTGGCTGGATGGGAGATTATAGGAAGGGATGGGCACACATTCACAGACACAAAAACCCAACCAACCAAACCCAAGGAGCAGCTCTGGTTTTTTCCAGGGTACAAACCCTTCAACTGCCTGGGGATCTCCAGGTCCTGAGAACCAGCTGGAACACACCACGCAATCTCAGCACCTGCCTGCTCGAATCCTGACATGCACGGGGAGTCCAGCTCTTGGAAAAAAAAATTTCCCCAAAACCCACCTAAAGCATGAGTTACTGAGTATTATCTTGGTTATGTAGCTCTCAGGTTTTTTAATCTTATTTATAAATATACATTGACTAAATAAATCCCACATTGAGAAACTGGATACAAGAGAACTTTTAAAATTTATTATGAGAGAATTTTTAAAAATATTGAAGTGCTAAAAAAAAAAATCTTATCCTGATTTAGATTTATGAAAGAGTATAATAGTTGCATCATTCCTTTCATGAACTTGAACAAACATATAGTGACTATTTTCCCTTCCTGTTCTCTTATTTTTAGAGCATACTATATCTACACACCAAGTCATTATAAATAAGTGGTGGCTCTTCAACTCCTATTTGTGGGACTTCTGATTCCCACATGAAGTTGCTTCTGTTCTTTAGCGTTTTTCCTTCCTGTTCTTATCAGCTTAAAACAATAGCACAGTTATAGCTTTTAAAAACTTGTTTATGATTCAGTCCTTCTAAGTGGCTCCACTGGTAATTAGCCTTTTTTTTTTTAAAAGCACTGTGGAGCAGGTTGCATTCTTCATTTTTCTGTTAGCTATGTGATTTAGCTGTGACACCTGTGATGGGGAATATTCCTTTGGCTGGCTTGGCATACCTGTGGTCCCCCTCAGCTTCTAGGGGAAGCTGGAAAAGTTCTTGACTTAATTGAATATTCAGCAATATCTTGAACATTACTCAGCAACAGCTAAAACAGTATGTGTTATCCACATTCTTTTCATACTAAATCCAAAACCCAGCAGGCACTAGAGAGAAAATTACTTCTATCCCAGCTGAAACCAGGATATAGCAGCCACAAGCTTCTGCTTATTCACAAACTGAGGACTACGTGAAACCTCAGTCGGGGTTGAGAAGGCACCTCTGATTTCACAGGTGAGTCAGCACTGGCATTTTCAGGGTAAGAGTAACATCATAAACCCAGGGAACTGGGATTCTTCTGGCTCCTGAGTTAACCATGTATAACAGGTGTTCATCTTATTTTAACATAGGATGAGATGTAAATATCCACAGTTTTAATTCAATTCTCCAAATCAGAGAGCCTTCCCTTCCATGGTATTAAATGGAATTAAATACTGATATTAAATACTTTGTGTTTGCAACCGCACATATGTTGATGCTTCTGTATTTATACTACTGCACAAGTCTTTTCTGCACTTCCCATGCACTGTGTCAAAAAACTGGTGGTTTTTTTTTTCCTTTTTTTCAGTGCTGCAAGCTTTGGGGATGAGGATCGAGCTCCACTCTTCACTAATCAGCCACAGACCTCCCTCCTTTAAATTCTCCTTACGATGAGGGGCAGCTGTTGCTCATTTTGGCTGGGGTTAAGAGAGGGGACGACTAACACAAGTGAGTGTGACAGCATCTGACCGATGCATCTGACAGAGCAAGCGAGTAGGATGGCATCAACACAAAACAAGAAGTAGGAAATTCAGACTAAGTGCTCTTACAAGGGGCTTCAAAACACTCTCCTTGGATATTCCTGTAATAGAACAGCCCATCTGTTCTGTACAGAGCTAATGAAACCACTTGGCATAATATGTCTTTACTGCCCTCATTGCCTAAGGAGTCCTCAACTGATAAAAAGGCACCTATAATGTAATGTTGACTTCCAGTCCTACTTGAGTTAATAAATTACCTTAATGGTAATTGCTTTTAATTTAAGATCTTAAATATTGCATAAATTTTATTATTTTAGAGATTAACAAAGAAGGGAAGTTAAAATCGATTTATCACGAGATCCAGGTCATTTTAAAATCAGATACGTTAACAAGGATAATAGTTTCTTTTTTAGTCTAGATGAAGGTAATTTATGAGCACCAGGAAATTTTGCAGATTGCCTGTGGGTAGAGCTTGGCATCAGTGTAATTATGTGGGATCTCTGAAGGCATTTAAAGGCCAATTGGCTGCTTTTAAATCATCTCTTTAAGCTGGTGACAACTAAGATATACAGATTTTGCGGCCAAATGAAAGAACTGCATTTCAGTGATGCCAATTCTGGCCCAGCAATTCACAAGCCTTGAAAGTTCAGGCCTGGATATATTTTATAGGATATCTATTAAAAATTAATCACAAAATCGATGTTGGAAAGGACTAATTAATTTTTAAAAGAAATGAAAACGTTCTAGAGCCAATGGAGAAAAATTTGAATAAGCGGGATGCTTTAATTACAGGAAGTAACTGAGAAAGCTCGCCTGGATAGCGATCAGATCCAGGGAAAGCAGCTTTTCTTGGCCTGTTCTCCAGCTATGTCTTTGTGTGTGGCCACCAGCATCAGTGCTCTGGCTGGCTGTCAGAAGGGGACTGCTGTGCCCATGGCTGTCAGTCCCTCATAATTAGTCTTACACACACACTCACACACGCACTGAATCACTCCCAGTATCCAAGTTCACCGTGTGTTGTATTTTAAAAGACAGAAGAAGCCGTTTCCTACCTGCCCTCCTCCGTGGTGATCATATTATACGTAACAGAGATATTTCCATCGCCCTGCTACCAATTCGGATTGCAATAATCATAGAATCAGAGAAATACCCAGGTCGGAAGGGACCTTTAAGATCATCTAGTCCAACCATCAACCCGACGCTGACAAAAACCATCACCAAACCATGTCCCCCAGCACCATGGCAACCCGGCTTTTGAACACCTCCAGGGATGGTGCCTCAGCCCTGCCCTGGGCAGCCCGTTCCAAGGCTTAATGACCCTTTCCATGGAAACATTTTTCCTTATCTCCAACCTGAACCTCCCCTGGTGCAACTTGAGGCCGTTTCCTCATATCCCATCACCTGTTCCTTGGGAGAAGAGACCAACCCCCCCCGGCTACCCCCTCCTTTCAGGGAGTTGGAGAGAGTGAGAAGGTCTCCCCTCAGCCTCCTTTTCTCCAGACTGAACACCCCCAGCTCCCTCAGCCGCTCCTCACCAGACTTGTGCTCCAGACCCCTCACCAGCTCCGTTGCCCTTCTCTGGACACCCCACATGGGTTCAGTTCTTCTCAACCTCTGTATTGGAACTGAGCTGTATATTCTCTTATGGTTTCTAGTGCTAACTTTGGTTATTCACACTAATTAAAGAATATTATAGTGTGACTCAAGCTCGTTTTCAGTGAAAGCTTCCTTGAACACATGGTTCGGTGTACCAATGGGTGGAATCGCTGACTTCCTCACAGGAGAACACACCGTTGGACACCGCTGTTGACAGCTTCTGGCTCACCTACTGGTTGCTGAGCACCAGGAACCAGACTGTTTGGCATGGCACAGCACAAAGGCACTGGAGGGAGAGTTCAACCACTAACCAGCACATCACTAGTACCCAGATCCTCCTGAGCCAGCCAGGCTCTTTGAAGCCAACCTGCCAGCACGGCCACGCATGCTGCTCAATGCTGAAGGGAAGGGGAAAAATAAATACATTGAAGACACACTCCCCCAAAGGCTGTCATCACGCGTAGCACACCTTCATTTTCCCTACAACTTCCTCTGTTCTCTGTGACGGGCTCTATCAATTCATGTCTCTCGTGCATTATAAACACAATGAATCCACAACAACTTCCGCCGAAACGTCAGCAGAAAGAATGATTACAGAAGAGATTTTTCTTCACAGAAAGTCGCAAATGCCTCCATTACTTTTGATTAGAGCATGAAATTTAGAGATCAGCATTTGAAGAAATAAGGGGCTATACTACTTCCCCAAAACACTGTATTTCGAATGATTCCAAAATGAAAAAAGGAACCAACATCTTATAATCACAATATCTGATGGCTTTATCATCTCATAATGCAATGCAGATTCTTCCCTAACCAAACTGCAAGTGTTTTATGGAGGCTAGAGGATAACATGGTTGGGTACACAATGGGACTTGCATTTCTCCATGTAAAAAAAAATATTTTGAAATCTAAATATCAGCATTTTGATGTATTAGAATTTAAAGTGAGATAGAATTCCTAGATTCTACTTTGCTTTATCATTTTGTTATTAATATCACCTACTTTCGCTGCACAGAAACCCCAGGTTCAGGTAAAAATTGTATGAGAACCTTATCTACCAGCTTTGAGAATACAGCTGAAGTAATTATGTAGAAATACATTTGAATAAAGAGAATTAAAGTATCCAAAAATTTAAAACTGAATTCTGGCTTCTGTGGTTATTCAGAAGTACAGTAAGATCTTATCTTTGTCAGCAACTGTGATGGTTTATGAATACAAGGTTGATAATAACATTAATTTTATTATAAGTAAATGCTATTGCCGCACAATATTTCTTTATGGAGTTTCTGTGTTTCTTTACAGAGTTTGTGGCATAAAATGAGGGCAATTATATTTCCTTCCTTTGTAAAGTGATTTGAAGCTGTTGTATGCAGGAGGTAAGTATATTATTACTAAGTCATACAGCCCAGTACCTCAGTAACACAATTCTCTCCTCATAAGCAAAGGGAAGAGTAAGTGACTTCTTCACTCATGAACCGAGCTCACAACACGATTTCCACTGCTGCATCTCACCATTTAACAAAACTCTGACTGTTCAGGACTCTCATCTACAGTATAGTTCGGAACTCAGCTATTTTTAAAGTGTTACAGTATTTTAAAAATATTATAAGACTAATAAAAAAACAATATCAAAATTTCATCCATGTCGTCACTCTAAATATAGAGGATAATTTCAAGAGCATTTGTGTGACCTAGAAGCTTATTTTCAAAATGCACTTGTGGAAAAGTCTCATTCCAGGTAAGTCGAAGCCCACACAGGAGAGGATTTAGCTAACTTTTAGAATCACAGTTCCTAGGCTGGAAGCAGAAACGTTCAGTAAGGCTGGCTGGAGATCCCCTGGCACAACTAACCCAATGACTGCTTTGTGAAGAACCCTTCAGAGCACACCAGCTCTTTGGAGGGCCCATCTGGCTCTGATGGCTGCGAGTTCTGTGGTCACCACAGCCCCATCCTCAGGGTTAGAAAGAGCTTCTCAATGTTGTCTTTGTTTTTTGTCACAGGAGGAATTAATTCCGCTTGGACATTCCATTCTTATCTCCCATTACCTTAAAAATGAGGAAAAGCAACGTCTTTTGCCTGAGTTTTGCACAGCCAGGGACAAACCTGTTGTTGGAGTCAACTGAACCGCAGAGCAGCCTTCCCACAGCCATCTCCACCCCAACACGAGCTGGTCTGGGACCTCCTGGCACCACTGGGAGCAGCGTTAATGTTTCAGCCACAGTCCATGTTGCTTTTAGACCAACCTACCTGCACCCTGGGAGCACCACAGTGGGAAATTCTCCCTCAGATCTTCAGAGGAGCTACTCTCATGCCTGGTCTGATCCAGAGAAACCGAGAGAGGACTCAGGACCCCATCTGCTCAAAGAGCGAGTTCAGCAGCAACGTGTTCCCAACGTTCCTTTTTTTAATCATAGCACAAAGTTGTCTTGGCTTATCCAGCCTAGCGAGACCATTAGCTTCCCTAAAACTGGTTTGCTTTAAGGTTTGTTTTTTTTTTTCCCTGCTACTTGGCAGGTTTAACCCCTGCAAGGGCTGCACATCTGTCCCCGAGGGTTCTTACTCACTTGGCACATCGAGGGGGTTTGGAGAGCAAACAATAAACCAAGTACATCAAGAACAGTTGTTTGCACAGCTTCATTTCATCTTCTAACCTTCACTGCTCCACGATAGAGCTCCCCAACAGTGAAACGACACTTGATCTACACAATCAATAGCAGAAAAAAGAATTAATTCACGCAGCTGTCTATGATTTAGATGATCCAGTGGGCAATGATTTTGTCTGCAGCGGTAGCAGACCCAGCCAGCACCGGCCATCCATGTTTCAGCTTAAGGTCAACCTTGGCATCAACAGCACAGGACTCCAAAACAGCGATTTAGTTTAAATTACAGCCTCATATGATTTATTTAAGGTTCTGATGCCTTTAAAAAGGCTGTTAGTTATTAAAACGTGATTTACGTTCTGTCCCATAAGAGGGATACCAGTAATACACCAGATTTAATATTATATTTATCAGTTTTCTGCAGCAGAGTAAAATAGAAAAGAAATATGGCTAATCGTGACTTACATCCAGTTCCTAGCGTTCAGGTATAAAATTTAAACATGTGCTATGGATTAACGGTCTCCTCAGGTACCTCATGACAATTTCCTGACGTGGGTTGACCACAAATCATTTTGAGGCACAGAAATTTCTTTAATGGAAAACTGACAAGGGCAAGTTAATATCTCTAAAGGAACAGGGAGTTTGAAAATTGAATTTTAACCGTACTGTGGGCAATAAAATAACCTTTAGGTTACAGGTGTTGCACAGTACAAGCCGTGGGACAAATTAAATAGGAGTGTTTCTTTGGTTTTGCATTAGTCAAAATCATGGTTTTGTTAAAAAAAATAAAGGGAAATTTAAAATTTAGGGTTTTTTTCCTGTCCTCCATAGTTATAAATGATACCTGAGCTTTTTTATTGTATTTAGCAGGGGAAGAATAAATAGAATTATTCAGTGACATTTCCTGGTTTTGATGAATGCCTTCTGAGAAAGTGCATTAAATACTAATACCACCACTAACAGATTTCCTTCACAAAAGCTCTCGGAATTTTCTCAGCTATTTTTGAGAAAATAACCAAGCCTGACAAATGACCTTTCAAACAGCAGCCAGTAACCCACCCTCCCTAGAAAATGATGCTCTCCCTTAGCTCCCAAGGCGCTGCTCACTCTGAAGAACGTGTTCTTCTAAATCTCCATATGCTTTTGTGGAAACTGAGCTAAAGTATTTCTTTTAAATTATTCCATCAGGTAAGAGCAGTGTGATGAGTGCATCAGCTGCAAACACATCCCGGGGAAGAAAGGGGATGTGTGGTTGCTCTGGTGCAATTTCTGCCCCCAGTAAATCAGAAGAATGCACCCCTGGGAGGTGTTGCTTCTTCATCTCTCTTAGAAATGTTCTTGAGGTAGACGAAGGCAAGAAAAAAAGTGCTGGTGGGTTTTCTAGATCAATAACTGACATTCCTAAATTCACTGCTCTCTGTGGCTAATGCTCTCTCCACACCAGAAGCCTTCACCTCTCCATGATCCTGACCTTCTTCACGGCTGCCCTTGGCTACACGACTCCTTACACCCAGAGCTCACTGAAGGGTCAGGACCAAAGACCCTCTGGAACACTGAATGCGTTTTTGCAGTTATTATTTACTGTAAGTTACCTACAATTAAATGAAATAAATATGTCCTGAAGTCATTCTCACAATTTACTTATGTTTTTAAAAAAAGAACTTTGTGGAATATCTATTAATATCTCTATGGAAAGACTGCCAAGATTATTTTTTTTCTAGCTTTTCCTAGAGAAACCCTCCTCAGAGCTGGCAAATGCTAAGTAATGAAGATGATTAGTGCTTATACGGATGAATTTCAGACTTTTAGTTGCCTTTTATTATCATGAAGTTTTTACCTTGTTTTTTCTTTGAGTCTTACACATCTCTCTAAATAAGCAAAGTTTAAAAGCTTGTCTTTGAGTAATATATTGAGAAACACGAATATAACTATCACAATTTTTGCCATGTTGGTTATGAAGTACGTACACTGACACCTTAACTGAAGCTGGAAGAAGTCAACAAAGCTGGAAACCAAGCAATAAAAAAAAAATTCAGAATTGACCTATGTAGTCATATGCCTGGAACCTGCCGTCAGGAGCCAGTTCTCTCACCACTGTAAAAAGTAATAAGTATTTTAGAAAGATCCTATCTTAGCACCACTGAGCCTGCTCATATTCATATCTGATACTTTTGCTTAGTTTTCTTTCTGGCTTTCATGCTACTTCATCTCTTAATTACCTATACCTAAATTAAATACTACATGGATTTAGATCCGTATGACGAGCACTGGCCCCAAGACACTTGGAAATTTATTGCGCTAATTATTTCTCGTATTTTTATGGCTGTGAAGTGTTTCGGTGAAACGAGGCCGTGGATCACACACCGTGTTGTTGTGGGACAGTGATGAAGCGTGGCCGGGGCTGTGCCGTGCTCCCTGGTGTCACCTGGTGTGACACCGTTCCCTTTTCTCTGCAGGACAAAGCGCTGGCACTGAGCGGCCCCAGGGACATCCACCTCCCCGATGAACGAGCCACCATTATGCTCTCTGGTAGGACACACTGCCCAAGAGCAAACAACCTCACAGGATGGCTTGCTGCACCCATAGCACAGATAAATCAAGCATTTAAATGCTCAAATTTAAACAAGCGCTTAAATGCATTCTATAGGTCTGAAGACTTAGGAGCTAGAAGAACGATCACACAGATCTTGTTGAACCTCCCACACAACACAGGCCACCGGTTTCAAAACCCACTGCTGAATCGATTCTTTTCTCTGAAGAGCTTAGAGGTAAATCCAATAAAACAGTGACAGCCCAAAGTGGGACCTTGCCGTTCCTGTAGTAAGGGCTCCTGGGAAACGCGGTGGCCTCAGGGGGACACGCACAGCCTTCTTGCAAGGTCAGAATCAATTTAAGAACAGCCCCCCCCAAAAACTTTTACTTTTGTTAATACAGCATTTCTGAGGATAGCTGGGGAAGAGTTGTTATCTTTAACTTTAATGGGATTGTTTCCACCGAGTTCTGGGTGGACCAGTTTAGCCACGGACCTTCTGGTGGCTCCTATTCCCACAGGAGAAGAGCAGAATAAGCACTCTTGGGATAAATCAGGAAAGAGAACATCGACCATCGTAGCAAGAGACTTCCTGTCAGTCCACCACGTGCTGTGCAATGGGGGAGCAGTATTTTTAGATAGGACACAAACCAGCTGGTTTCCTGCTATAAACACACATGATAATGGTGACAGACGTCATCACTAACCACACGAAGAAATAAATGGGGGGAACGGGAGGGTGGATGAGGGTGTAGTTTTTTTATTCTCCTCCCCCCCCAGTTTTACTTGGTGGTCTCTTGGCTGTGAACCAAAAAGAAATAAGAGGTCATGAACACACCTAAAAATTATAGCAGAATAAGACTACACTTATGGACGCAGATGCAGCTCTCTGAAGTATATCGCATGAACGGGGGATGAGTCAAAAATACCCGAAACGTATCACTCAGCTGGGAATTCCATTTGCATCAGGAAAGTTTCAATTGAAGATCAATAAGAAAATAGATTACGCAGTGAAATATGCCCAGTATCAGCGAGACACATAAAACTTCAGGGAACAGCCCAGTACTTGCAGATGGCTGTTCTGAATGGCCAAGTTCACTTGACTAAAGTCTTTTTTCAACAGGTCCTATCAAGCCAGTCCTTATGGAGGATACTTGGGAACTGAGCTTTTAGACACCCAACCAAGACGACACCTGGAAATCACATACTTGAACTTTATTTTAAACATTCCTGAAAAAAAAATTAAAAAATTTGCTTGCCTGTCTAGGAAAAAGGAAATATCCAAAATCACAAATCCACCAGAACTCACATTTATAAAGCAGATGATGGCAGGAAATATTTCTACAATCTAAGATGCCTATTGCTGGAGAAGTTCACATCAAGCACCCAATTTGATCCCTGGAGGCTACAAGTTGAGAATCTGATTATTGTACCCTTGAATTCAACCAGAGGCAACTACTGCAATTTTCAAAAGAGTTCTCTCCCAGCTCCCCATAATAAAATCTTGGGGTTTGTTTTGTTTTGGGGTGTTTTCACAAGGGGAACATTTTAGAAGGGATTAAATTAACTATGGAATATGGCACAGGAGGAATACCTGTTAGATGAATGAAAAAAAAACACTCAGGAAAACATGAAATAGTTCAAAGCTTAAAAATGTTCTTCCAAAAAGAACAAAAGCAACAACTGAACAGCAATATATACATCTTCAAAAAAAGGTAAGAAAATTAAATGACTAGGAAAAAAAAAAGACCAATCAAGAACACAGAGTATTCAATTTGGTGGTGGTGTGAGGGGAGAATCCTCCAAGAAGCAGCATAACTTAAACCCTAGGGCTTGAGTAGTTCAAAATAAGATCCAAAAAAGCTGGGGAAAAATAGGTGGGGAAAGTGTGCATCTGATGAGAAAGGAGAAGAACATGATTATTAACATGTTAACATCACCAAATTACTAAAACTTTCGCTGCAATATCTTTGAAATATCAAAAATAAAACCACAAAGACAGGGAATACAAGAATAATGATAAAAACAAGAGGATGCTAAACATCAACTAATGCGAGCAGTCAGGAATTGAGAAGTAATTTAGCATATCAAAGGAATTGATTTACAAGTCTATTGTTAATACAATTATTTTTTTAAATTACAGAAAAACAGAAAAATATCAGGTACTTGAAAGAAAAAAAAAAAAAGAATAAAATACCAGTAAATAAAAACCCAGTAAAATATCAAATGAAATATTCAGAGAAGCTGAAATATTTTTAAGATGATGGAACCATCAGTTCAATTTTCTAAAAACACGTCCTTTAACTCAGTTTCCTATTGTTTAGAGAACCAGGGGAGGCAGAGGGAAGGGGAGATGAATAAAGTAGATCTCTCTCAATTCCAGTCAGGCACTTGCTACAGCAGGAACAATTCCCTGTTGCGTCCCATCCCTTTGATACTACTTGAAAAGCTGCAAAAGAGGCAGAAACGGCCCGAAGCATCCATCAGGTGTAAAGGTGGAGAACTAAGAAAATGCTGCTCGGTGCCCTGGCTCAGAGGATGAGAGTGCTGTTATGATTATTTTTTTCCCCAAGTTAGAGAGGGCAATTCCCTGGCATTGCTGAGGGTGCAGGAGGCACAAGTGAGCTCTAATGGGCCAATTTGCATCTCTTTTTCTAATCCTATACCAACAGTTTCCAGCTGCTGTACATGGTTTTCCTGGCATATAAAAAAATCTTATCCTCAAAATAAGATTTAGTTGCTTTGGATATCCATATTGCTGGATCAAAAATAAAATTTAACAGGCAACTAATAGTTAAAATTAAAAAGTAGTTAAAATAATAGTTAAAAATACAAAAAAATTAATTAAAAATAGTTTAAAATATAAAAAAATATTAAGATATCTTAACACTCATAATATCCAGGGAAGATTTCTAGGGAGGCTTTACATTTACAGGTGAGGAAATGTAGTGTAAGCGTGAGGAAAACCCAAGAAGTTAATAAAATCTGGTGGTGAGGTTATCACCGGAGGAAGTAATTTGACCTAGAAAGTCTGGAAATAAAAGCAGAAAATAAACCGAGTTGGAACGTGGCAAGCAGAGAGCGTTATCTGGCCGGCAGCCACACCAAGGGAAGGAGGGAGTGATAAAACCAGTCCTATTAAACCCACAGTTAAAAATGTACCGTGGAAGCAAATATCAGACTGGTGCTCACACGAGTGTCACAACACACAAAAGCAGCACAAACTCTTGTAGATAGCTCCAACAGGAGCATATTTGAAATACTTCTACTTGTTTGGTTAGTTGTTTTTTTTTTTTGTTTGTTTTTTTTTTACTGAGAAATCATAAATAACCAAATTAAAGGAATAAACTATTTCTGAAAATTCTATTTACTTGGAGCCTTCAGCTACGTTTTGGTGCTTGAACAACAAATACAGGTGGGGGAACAAAGTAACTACGCACGAAGAGCAGAGAATTCTAAGCCAAGAGCAAACCCAGAGAAATAAAATTAGGTAGAAAGGTGAAATAAGATAAAAAGTAAAACTTAAGTTGAATGGCACAAGAACGTCCTACCCGTGAGCTATGTTCTATTTAGTTAATCAACTGGGAAAGCGAAGCCCGTCCTTCCTGGACAGAACTGCTTTCTTCTTAAACCTTTGAATGAGAATTCAAGGAGTTTTGGTGCATCTGGACCCTCTGAACCTCCCCCGAGCGAGCAGCATGGGGACATCAACCATCAGCCAAACGCTCCGGAAAGGACCAAACAGCAAAAAAAAAATGAACTAACCAAATAAAAGACGCTTAATAACATTTCTGGGTTTTGCTGTGGGTGTTAGAGCCAGTGACCAGCAACACAGACCCCACACAGTATCCTGGCCTTCTTGCTGCGTTTCCGATTCCAATTATTTCTCCTCCCCAGGTGCCCCCGTAGCAGCGCGTTCAGTTCAGGCACATTTCGTCTCTGTTGAGATGGCAGTGGGAAAAAAATAGCCATTGTGGCAGAATTCTCCTCGTTTCTGCTGGTCCCCAACTGCCCAGGAGCCGGGAAAGTAGAAATTGGGAGTAATAACACCTATAACTGGCACAGTTTGTTTTATTTCTGGGAACAGCCATGACAAATTCTTAGATGAATACTCCTGACTTATGTTCTAATAGAAGAAGTTCTTCTGTGGGCATTTTTAATGCTTTTTTTCTATTGAACGAGACAATTTTTGCTTTCCTAGGCAATATTCAGGGCCTGTGTAGGTTTTAAAAATATTAATTATAATACTGAAAATGCCAGAGGGACAAATTAGAAGCAGATCGTTATGCCAAGTGTGTAGATATAAAGCATGCTAAAAGTATCAGCTAATCTTCATGCAGGAAGCAAATTCAGCGGCAAAAAACTACTTTATTTGGAATAAATTTGATTCTTAGGGATCTTAGGGATTCTTGCTGAGGTGCAAGACTGAGAGAATGCAGCAGAGCAGCTGCCATAAAGCTGTTTTGGAGCAGAAATATAGGGGCTGCAAGGAGTACTTTGTTTTCTCCCCACTTTTCAGAAAGGAGCACATAAAAGGCAGACGTTATTTCCCCACTAAATGTGGTTTGAGCGAGCATTTGCGGTGACGCGCGGTACGATAAATCACTGCTCCTCATTACACGTACTCAAACCACTCTCTGTCGCTGAAAGGCTGCCTTAAACAGCGCAGGGAGGAGGACGCACCACGCTGGGGCTGCTTGTTAGGCATCATACTCAATCACAACTCATTCTGAACAAACTGCATCTAAAACATCTCCCATCGTGTGTTCCCCACGCCCTTTGCCTGTGCTGGCTGCTGCTCGTCGCTCCCAGGAGGATGGGGGAGAACAGCAGCGACTTGGCAGAGCTCTTCACCTGCCCAAAGGCACAGACAAGTAACGGGGGGGGGTGTTTCAGGGCACATGGGTGCCTTTTGGCAAATAATGGGTTCTGAAAAGCCGACCTAAGCATTTTACTTACCGCTTATTTATTTTATTGCACTGGGTCAACTACCTTCATCTGCATCTCAAATTATTTCTGTCCTCTATTTCCTCCCCACACATATTTTTTCCTCTAGTTCTATACGTGGGTTTCTCTGGGAAACACCTAAACAAACGCCACAAGTAGCACAACTGATTTCAGGATTCCTCCCTCCTGTCCCCAACAATATTTTACAAAACAACAGTATTTATAACCAGTGAAACCACCGGGAACATACAACTGTTGCCTTGGAATTTTTTGTTGTTTCTATTATTTTCTGTGCAGAAGTTCAACTGCGATGGAAGAAATGTAGCATCTTAGATCTTTGAAAGATGTTCAGCTCTTAGCACCCTTATTCTCATGGGACATTGCCTTCAAAAAATCTTCCCTCTGGTTCAATAGTACTCTGAGAAGCCTGGGGGTGAGTCAGGCACCCTGCAACATGGAAGATCCACTATCCTTTTTAGAGTTATCCTCAATTTCAGCTGAGAAAACCCTGATATTAGGGACCAAAACGTCCCCAAAGATTCCATTTTCAACCACCTCCAGATAAAAGTCAGTTCCTCATATTGTATCTGTGCCAGCAATCTAAACATTTATGCCAAGCCTCACTTTGAAGAATCCAATTATGTTGATATTTTTGCCATGAAACCTAGATTTTCTTAAGTAAGCTATAATTTCTCTGCAGCAGCTTCTTTTTCTAGCCTTATATCTGAAAGAGCCATAATTGTCCTTTAATAAAATCTGTCTCCATCTCCCTTTGGACAACCATCAAATAAGTTTAATGGCAGTAGTATGGAAAAGCACAGCAGGGTATGTGATGGATAGCTCTCCTCTACTGCTCCTACGCATGAAACTTAGCAAACAACTTATTGGCCAACTCAGCAAGTCCCACCAAATGAAGGCAATTGAGCTTTTCAGTGACATGGCATGTCAAACCCAAAATTATACCTCCTAGGGAAGAGAGGACTATGCAGAAAATTCCTCCAGTTCTTCACCTTTATTGGGAGCCCAACAACTCAAAGCCTTCTTATTTCTAGAGTAAAACCAGAACATTTCTACTATTTTCTAAAACTTCTGACTGAAATTTAATCTACTCTACAGGATACGTCTGGCTTTAAAGATGTGTTCTGAGTTAATGTTTTGCAACTCTTGTGCCTAAGGAACATCTGCAGGATTTCAAGAGCTGGAGATGTCCCTTGTGCATCTTTCTCCTATCTCATTTTTGCAGCTCTCTATACTTGGGGTCTATAAAAGCTGCTTAAAGCACCCTTTCCAGTGGATTTTCCCAGCAGGTGGTCACCAGCAGCAGCCATCGGTGAGCCACCCAGTTGGGACTCTTCTTGGGGCTCCACTGCCAGTCAATGTGAAGGCAACAAAAGGGTTTTAGGGGCTCTCTCAGTCCCAACTGGGAGACTGGTCTGCTGTTTATTTCTGAATTAAGGAATCTCAGTCCTCAAGAATAAAATCTGTGCAAACAAGACCTTTTTTTTTAAAGGAAACAAAGAGGATGAGACACTTCCCCTTATTAACATGAAGTTTCAATTTGGAGAACACCCTTCACTCATTTGTTTTGCAGGTTTAAGCAGGAACATTCTTGAAATGCAGAAGAGTTGCCCAGATCATGACAGAAACATTAATTCACGTGTAGGAGCAGGAGTCGGGGTTCAGAGACAGGGGAAGAATCCTCAATAGCAGAGACATCACACATGTTTTCCCATGCCAAGGATTTACTGTCATTTCCATAGAAAACCCCCAAACCCTTGGTTTTGCAGCAGTGACAGAGCAGGCACTAGGAGCAATGATTTGCAGCTCTCTGGAGTTACTGGTTACACCACAGAAATGTTGCTGGTGTTTGTCTCAAATCGAGGTCAAGAGAAAAGTGTCAGGAACACGCATCATCTGCCGAGGAAAGAATGGTCTCTGTATGTTAACGAGCACCACAGTTAGGGAAAAAAAAAAAAAGGAAGTGGGAATAATGTCTTCACAACAGCTGCCCTTCAAGCATTTTTCCACTTGATTTGTTAATATTATTTTTGAGAACATCACTCGAATGCTAAGGACTCTGCTGCTGTGATGGATCTTGGATACGCCTTTTCTACCGTCCACTTCAGCCTCTAAGCAACCCTGGTGGCCAGAGCGTTCCCTCTGCTCCAGAGTCAGTCAGCAGAGTCCCAGACAAGAAGGGCTTTACAAATATCACTAAATGAAGTGGTCGTTGCCTTAATGACCACACTGCAATAACGGGCAGGTACTTGGGGACCTCCCATGGAAAGAAAGGCAGACAACACGGCAGTATGGCTGAGCTACCTTCCTTTTTTTTTTTCTTTTAGATGCATCTGTCACATTATATTTTGGATTTGCTTCATGAAATATTGGGTGTGAAATAGACAGGCTACATCTCCTCTGGCCATAGTCTGTATAAGAATTACTCACCTTAAAATCAGATGCCTAATAGACCGCTTAATATACTCTGATACTTCCCTGTCAAAATTACAGTAAAAAGAGCAGGAAACAAAGCACCATCAATCTTTTTTGTCACAAAAATTGCATGAGAAAGATTAAAATTAACTGTGTTTTGAAGAGTATAATGTTAGTGTGCTCCCCGAATGCATAATTTATGATATGCAGCTGTTTTCATTTAGCCTGAAATAAGGCAGAAAAGGCTTTGTGAAGAGAAAAGAAAGGACCTTATATTCTACAGCCTCAGTCCTTCAGCAGGATCAGGAGACCAAAAACTGGGGTGATGTTCCACTCTCCACTGCCCACAACGAGGTACCAGTGTTGAAGCATTCTGTTATTTTTCTACAGAAAAAAAATATTCTATCTTAGACTGAAATATGGAAAAGCCACCATTTGTCACAGGGGCAGAATTCCCTCCGCGCAGGGAAAGGGCTCTGTGGGTCAGACCATCCCTCACCTCTCCCTCCTGTAGGAAAACCAAGTGATGGACCACATCTACTGCAGCTCAGGGAACAGCTCCCAGTGACAACCTGGTTGGTGGAGGGGACAAAAAAAAAAAAGACCTTTGCAATTTTCCACGTGAAAGGGGGTTCCTTCCAAATTCTGTTTCTTAAGTAGGGTTTTTCTTTGGTAAAAACCAGACTCTGACGAGCCTTGCCCCAAACAGGGTTTTTAGCCTGACCTGGGGGTTAAGAGTTTGAGGATCAGGGGAAAACTCACTTTTTAGAGGCAAAGGAGGAAATCTGAAGAGAAAGCAGGAGTGATACAAAGGGATGGAGTTATCGGGGCCCCTCCGTGATGCCGAGTGCCGTCGCAGAGCCCGGAGAGAAGCATCTGAGCTCCGGCCCGTGATAAAGGCCGTGTGGGTGTACAGAATACCAAGAACAAACCCCAGAAATACATGTGAGGAATTCACACGTTTTTAACTCTTCAGAATCCAGCAAAATGACCTTCTGTGGCAGTTAAGGCTGCAAAAGGATTTTCAGACATCAGCCTTAAGTTTCTGAAGAAACTTTAGGAGTCTCTGTGTAATGAAGCAGCCCCTTCGTGGCTAATGCTCCATGTGTTGGAGCACACCACAAAAAACTTTACACCAAAATACACAGTTCTTTGAATTTTTCAGCTTTTCCAAGAAGCAGTGCATATCTTTTTTTTGTTTTTTAAAAATAACATTTCTGTTATTATTCCATGGAGGACAGAGTGCAGTAGGGGTCGAGCCAATTTCTCCATCAGAGGGTGAGGGCAGCCCCTCTCCTGTCCCTGCCCACAGCAGCAGAAGGACCTCGCAGGCAAGAACCTGCCCTTCCCTGCAGGACCCGAGGTCTTCTGCTCACTGCTTCTCTCAAATTTACAGCTTCCAGAACATTCTGCATCCTGTACGTGGACAGTTTTACAACACGTATTGAAGCCACACGGGGTAAGGAGATGAGAAGAGATGTTCATAGCAACCACTGCACAACACAAAATCTTATTTTATGAAGTAATATTAAGATGAAGTGGTGTAATTTGATGTTTGTGCCTACCAGTGCCCCTACCAGTACTCAAAAAAAAAATATTTGCCATCTGTAACAGCAACACATATATTGACTTCAACTCATACACTCATAACTGGGTGTTTACATAGAGAAACTCCAAATGAGTTTTAGCTACATAATGGTTATATATTGCACAGCTACACATTGATCCCCCACACAATAATTATAACCACACGCTCATTAGGATTTCTAATAACTTCTGCTGAAGTCCTTTTCTCATCAACCAAGTGTCCAATGATACCTCTGTCACAGGCAGATGCCAGTATTTATTGTTTGTTAGAGACAGCAAATGATTCTTACCTAGTACTATCTGAATGAATGAATTCAATAAATTCTTAAAAGCCAAAACTAATTTTCCATTAAAGTTGATCATTGTGACTGCATTCATTGATACAAATAAAATTATATTCGCAAATTGATGTTGTAAGGACACTAGCAAAAAATGTGTGTGTGTATGTACATCTACATGGAGACACATGAAAACAGACTATGTATGCATGGAAATATTTTGTAGGTATAGTGTATATGTGTTTGTATGTTTGTGCAGCTCCAAAGAAATATTATCTTTATTTTTACATAGAAGTTCAGCCAAATCAGAAGGGACAGATTTGCCTTTTTTTTTTTTCCTATTCTGAGCAATTTCATTTTAAATTTCTTTTTTCTCAAACCTGCTCTAATTCTGGAAGGCTGTTCCTGAAAGCTGACAACGGCAGCAACTACCATCAGCAGATGGAAAGCTTTATTTTCTCAAACAGCAATAAAATTTCAGAAAAAGGTAAATATTTCCTCTTTTCACTAGGAGATATCAATGGGCTTCATGCAAAACAGAATTTCTTGGCAACTGTTCTGACAGGGGGGAAATAAAAAACCTAAACCAAAGCCAACCAAAACTCCCATGTGTTTGGATGTTTGGAACACGCTCTTTTGAGGGGCAGCTGAAAGGTTCCCTTGCTCAGGTTTTCAGATGTTTAACTGCTTTTTCACCCAGCTTTGGCAGGAGGGGAAGGTGTGTGCCATATGCTGCTTCTCCGGAGCTGGCAGGAAAGCCCTTGGAGATACCTGATGTTTGGTGTTCAGTGTTCAGCCTCTGGCGTTTGTTTCCAATGGAACATTTTGCCTCAAGCAACATCTTTTGTTAAATCGATAATTTCTAGAAAAATACAACTAACAGTCAGCTCTTTTATTAAGTTTATTATATACTTTTCAATGGCAGCCAGCTAAAGTTGGCCAAAACTTAAAAAAAAAAAAATCTTCAATTTGAACTTCAATTTTTTTATCTAGAACCTGGGAACATCACCTTTCATTGGGAAAGTAAAAACTCTGAAAGCTTCATTTTTGAAGGATGTGGGTGAAACTGCTGTATGGAAACCCCTGATGTCAGTGCTGATGTCAAATACGAGAATGTCACCTCAAGCGTGTGGGGCTGCCAGACAGCTTGCTGTGCATTTCATAAAACCAACCCTCTGATCTTTACTGAGCAGGAAACGACAGATCGGGAACAGACCTCACGGCTTCCATCAGCACAGTCTGACAACGCCAAAGGGAACCAACTGAAGCCACATAGCTTATATCAAATTTGCGGGGAAAGAATTACAGACAAAATGAAAGTTGATGACTTAGACTTTCTTACGACTTACACATAAGTTTTTAGTTCAAAAAAAGTCAAAATTATTTGGCTAGCTTAGCTTCACCTACAGGCTCTACACCATTGTTCCAAGTACCAAACACGTCCTTACGTGTGTGTGATAAAGCTCCGAGGTGGACACTGACCAACCACCCAACCTCTTCCAACACGGTCCGGTTTGCTGAACACCCGAGGTAGAGGTGTTCCCTCCATCCTGGTTCCTGTGAGCCCCTCCTGACATTTCCATCTGGAAGGGTACGGACCAAGAAATGGTGGATTACTTCCACACTAGGTGAACAGACTGTTTAATATCATTAAAACTTGGAAAAACTGTTCTAATCCGTGGCAGGAGGAGGAAAGACAAACGTTTTAACTCTCTATTACACAGTTTCTTTACCGTTTGTAAACATGGCTCACCAATGCTGCCAGCAACTTTGATCACACTCATTAGCGTGCCCAGATGAAAATAGATAACCCAGGACCAACACAAAAATAACAGATAATGATTTAATAAACAGAGTCCCAACGCCCACACCACCACTGCCAACTCATCCCCCGAAATAAAAGGGAGAGTGGGAGAACAGTTCAGATGAAAAGAATTGGCCCAGCTGCTCTGGCCGTTCAGTTCTGAACACCCGTAAATGTCGGGAATTAATGGATAGGGAAGTAATTTTTAATTTTTTTTTATTTAAATAAACTTGTGTACCAGTCTTTCAAAAGCAAACATACAGTCATTTTCTAAACAGGAAAATCCTCTTTCCAGTTAAATTATTGGGATTCTTGCCACTGGCATCAAAACAGGAACATCTAGACCATTCTGCTGAAAGCCATTATAGCATTATTGCTATTCATACGGGACCCCAGGCTTTGTGTAACACGTTGCACCCTTGTGGAAGGCTACTGGGGAAATAGCAGGAAAAAAAATAATCAAACAATCTAAACTGCAGCTAGTAAAAGGCAACTGTGAAAATGGGGTAAATGTCAGCAAGTATTTTCATGATTTTGCTGTGCTACAACTTCAAATATTTAACTGAACTGTTTATACAGAATATTCAATTTGTACTTCCATTTACTGAGTTTTGATAGCACTGAAGCAGATATTAACTTTGCATTAAGTCGATGCATTCGGTAGAAATGTCACTGGGACTGCGGAGAGGGTTTTCCTCTTCAGCTTTGCCAGAGCTGCTTTTATCTCTGCAAAGCAGAAAGAGGATATTCGTGTTAATTATTGTCTGCCTGAGACTCGCATCTTAGTTTTGTGGCTCTCCTCAAAGCAAACAAGCAAAACCCACAGCTAAGTCAACCATGCTTTTTTGTACTGGATATACATACTGATGTGTATGTATTTTCTTGGTCGTCCAAAGAAGGGCCATTAATTCCTTATTGGATAATTAAGTATTACACATATCTCCAAGTCAAGCACTGCCCAGTTACCCTACTGGGTTCCATCCATTAATTGAGTTTAATCTATTTGTTAACATATTTTTAACCAACTTCACTTTCAAGGTGCAATTCTGTCATTCTTGCTTGAAAGGGACATTAGACACCTTTTGGAAGCTACTCTCATCCATTCAGGCTGATTTCCTAAAATAAAGGTACCAAAAAAAAATAAAGACCAGTTGGGATGCTTCATCATGACACCAATACTCATTTAATTATTAATTTAATAGGACTACACCATTGTAAATTTACTCGTGGGCTACCTGCATCCGTGCTGGAAAACATCCAGGACCCAGAGACCTGTCTGACTGGAACGAGTATCTCCAGTGGACACGCTCTTCTTTTACACAGGAACTGATGTTGAAGAGATATTAATATACTGAACATCTGTGGGAGATTTAATCCACTCATCCTGTTATTCTAAAGGGAGTTTTATCCATGATTTATGATTTCTTTTTTAAACAAGCCTTACAAATATGCATAATAAAGCAAAGAAGAATTCAAAGTCTTTCCAGCAGCAAAAGTACGATTAGAAATAGATTTATCATTCAGAGACTCAAAAAGACTTTTTATAAATACTTTTTTCAAATTTCAGAGCTTTCATAGCTGTGCAGAGAACAGGCACGTTCACTCTCAGAACAGATTCCCAGGACCTGCAAAAGCTCTCAGTAGATGGAAAAATTAAACTTCTAGAAGTTTTTTTGGAATTTTTTAGAAAAAAAAAACATATACCCCATTCAGCATTTAGTAAGAATAAAAAAAAAATTCAAAAACCACCACAGACAAAACTAGAAAATCTCATGATGCAAAGAACTCTGTGCTACTGTAGGTCTAAGATATTTTAAGCTTTGATCCCTGGAACAAATTAAATTATTTTGCTGAGACACAGGGCACCAAAGGTTCCCATCATGTCGGTAAGGAAATCAGATCAAACTGACTGAAGTAGGTATTAGCACTTAGGTGTATATTATAGTTTAATAGTAATACAAGCAGCAAAATCTGCTGATTTAATAAAACTCTTTTAATATTGGCCAGCCCAAAGTCTTTGAGTGCACAGAACACCTTGTTGCGTGAAGTTGCTTCTACATAATCTTCAAGAAAATCCATCAAGGAAAAAAAATAAAAAATGAAGTAGGGAACCCCACCCACCCACCTGAACCAGACCATCACCGGACACAACCTGCCCACCCAAACTGGGTTTGAAAATCCTCTGTGGGAGTGCAGGAGAGAACATGGAAACCCCAGGATGATGCTTAAGACAAATGATGGAAATGATGATGCTGTTCCACTGCACGTGACATACGTGCACGAGGCTCCATCTCCCCGTAAATACAGGAGCCAGGGCTGGGGGGCTGCTCACCCTCTTTGTGGGAGGCAGGAAAGGAAGGGGGAACACCACGCTATGATTTAGGTACCACGTTACGGCTGGCGAATTGCAAAGAGCAAACACTTCAGGCAATAAACAGTGATTAGTTGCTGAGCAATTCAGAATTTGAAATATGTTGCACGGCACCGCAGAACAGAAACTGAACGTGGAATAGGAGAAAGCAAATAGAGGGGTCGGGTAGAGGAACAGATCAGCCCCACGGAGATCTCTCAAGTCAATCTTCTTTCTCTAGGCAATCCTGCTTCAGCAGGGGAGTTGGACTAGATGATCTCTACGGTCCCTTCCAACTCCAATAATTCGGTGAAATTCAGTGAAATTCTGGCTGCCCTCGGCAAGGCTGGCATGGAAGCATCTTGTTGAACCTCAAGCCCAAAGCTGGGCTGGAGAGGAGGAGGAAGGATGGAAGAGCAGCATGTGATCGGTGGTGACACCCACGTCATCCGCGAGAAACAACTGCGGAAATAACATCTGTTAAACCCGGGAAAGCCAAGGCGGGAGGCAGGGATGCCTTTTGTCCTCCACAAAACACTGCCAGCAAAAAAGGGGAAATTAAGTGTTCTGCCAAGCAACTGTAGATAGCTGCTGCTGTGACTGTGGAAGGAACAGCTGCACGGGGCAGCAAGAAATGCCTCTCTTAGGTGTAAGCAGAGCTTTTTAACTGTAGCTGTGGTTAAATGCAGGAAGAGTTTAGCCAGGCGCTTTGTTAAGACCAGCTTGGACAATCATCTGTCAAAAGTGGTCGGGGTGAGCAGGGGAACCAGCCAGCTTCAACGGCTGCCTTCCAAATATCTTTTGATTTGCACGCAAAAACTGCAGGAATATTTAACGTACCTAAGAGTCATAACTCAAGTCAATCTCCCCACAGGAATTTACAAACGCAATTTTATTTAAGTCAGATAAACAAGTAGCTGCATCTACTCCCCTCAGCTCCCTTGGTGGTGGGCATCACCGCTACGTGAGATGGTTCTCCAGGCACTAGCACCAGGCTGCTCTGAGCTCTGCCTGCCCCGGCAGAGAATATGTGGGCTGTGATACAAACACCCCCCCAAAACCAGTCCCACCAACCCTGTGGGTCTGGCAGGGAATGAAGACAGAGTCTTGACAGTGGCCAGATCTCGTATTTGATCCTACGCCAGCTACCTGCAATGGAAACACTACATGCTGCTTGAAAAAACAAACAACAACAAAAAACTTGATGCTATGTCACATCAGCCAACAAACCACCATTTTCAGGCAAGTAAACCACAGAACTACACTTGTTCAAACAGATACTTAGAAATATTTCCGCGTGAATGTTTGTGAATCCAGAGACTTGGTCACTCCGGCAGAAGCTGTTAGTTCAGTAACTGATGACATGAGTATTTCTTGTATTTTTGGGGTGAGCCTGTGGGAGGCACATCTGTTGGGTGCTCCTGAAAAGCAGGGGGGAGGTGGTAGATGGAAGGGGTGTTGACATAAACTCACCCATCACACGTAAACATTTCTAACGCTCCGCTGAATCAAGACAGCATCGTTAAGAAACACTGAACTTCTGAGTAGAAGTACAATCTCAGCTGTTCTCCTCCAGAAACAGTTTGGAGTTTTAAGGATTATCTTGCCATAAAATAGATTTAAACTCCAATTGCTAAATTATCATGATTATCCCTTTTCTATTCCACAGGCCAAAAAAAAAAATTAAAAAAATCAGAGTTTCTCAGAAGAATCTTACATAAAATACTTTTTATGGAGAATATTTAAAACACAGGTACTAGGGAAACAGGAGATAGGTCTTATTTGTAGACCTGACTCCAGGCCTCAGACCGTTTGGATCCTGCTCTAATGTGACTGATTGCTTATTCACATCAATTAATAAAAAAAAAAATCAGAGAAAGGCAACACCAGAATAATCAGTTAAGCAGAAATAAGATAATCAAGCCCCAGACACGGTATTACACTTCACTTCTAATTAAGCGCTAAAACTTTTCCTAAGTAGATTATCTGTTAATGTGATATTTTATGCAAACTTTAAACTCATGTACCTGTCAAAAATTAACACCTCCTGCTAAGATGTGTGTTTTATTGCCTGAAACACTGCGTTCTTCTAGACCCAATACGGATTAGCATTTGTTGGTTTTGACAGTTAACTGAAACCTCATTAAAGGCATTTGGGGAGAAATGCTCTAAGCATTAGGTTACTATTTTAGGATAGGAAATACCGAGTACTGCTTTGCTTTTATTCAGGATTACAAGATACTTACTCCAGTTTTAACAATTACCCAAAGCATTTTGGCCCAGATTCTTGAAGTTGTTAATGCCTTTTATTTCCAGCAAGAATAAGCATCCATCAGGAGTCTTTTTTTGCAAGATAGTTTCATTTCACATTTTTAAGCAACTGGATTGTTTTATGCAAATATGAAAGATTAATGGCTATTTTAAGGAGAATTTTCATTTATTATTTATACTGTTTAGGCACCCCTCCCCCTGAATCATTATTTCTACATCTGGTTATCTACGACACTCGGCAAAACATGAGTTCTGGCAGAAGTTTTCAGAGATACTTTTGAGGGGAGGTTCCATGGATTTTAAAAAATCATTTCATATCATTGAACTGCTGCCTCGAGATTTTGTCTTAGGAATCAGCTTACTGTGAAAAATGCTGCTCAAATAGCATAAATTCTGCAAAGTTCAGTATCAGTGCTTTAACACCACCTGGTAGAGGGAAAAAAATAAAGCAAGCCAAACCCACAATATCTAGAAAAAGACAGAAAGCTATCTCTTGTCCAAAACCCCTCTAAGTTGTAGTTGATTTGAAGAGTTTAAGTATTACAATATTTTTGAGATTTACTAAACTTACACAGCTTGGGTTTTTTTTTTAAAAAAAAAAGCAGCAAGACAAATGAAGGTTTCTGGTTTATGTTCTAAATGACTATTGGAATAAGACTATTTCTTCAAATTAAAAAGAAGTACTTCAATATTTTCACAGTTATTTATACATCTGCTTTTCCTTGAGAAAAGTGATGCACATCAGTAAGAGGAAAGGCTGTCCCTTTGGCCCAGCAAGACCCATCACCCGTGATCCCTACGAATCAGGTAACACCATTCTTCAAAGTTAAGTGCACCCCCTCGGACCTTCCACGAGCTGCCCTTGATAAAAAAACCTTTCAATTTAATGTGAAGAATGTGCCATGATTTGACCTGAAACTCACTTTTTAATCATCATTTTGACATCAACTTTCAAAATAAAGGGAGAGAAAGAGAGACTGTATTCCCTCGGTTAAAGATAAACTCTTAAATCTTCATGTCTCTTAAAGTCACGACACCTCAAGATCTGGAGAGAAAAAGTATTTTGTCAAAAACAGTCCTTGCTCTCAGTCCCGACTGACAGAGTAGATGCTGCTCTCCTGAGCGGTCCCCAAACCGGTCTCCGTGAGCATCACCATGACCATGACCATCTTTGGTCCTTGGGCCCCGCCAGCTGTTGAACGCCAATGACACCAGGCTCATGAGCAGTCTGATTAACTTTAACCCATGCACTGATAGCAGCAGGGCTAACCTTAAATTCACGTGTTTATGGTTAATAAGCGTCTATAAAGTTCATCACACTTAATATTTTGCTAGTTGCTGATGAGTTCCAGGGGGAAAGAACTGCAGGCAGATGGGAAGAATGCTCAGTGCGATGAAGGTCTCATCTTGTGTGAACATCCCTCTTTTATTCCATATCGTTTTCCAGTAAAATTGATTAACAATATAAATTAAAAGTGAGAGCACTGAAATTGGAAAAAAAAAAAATCACTACTTTCTTCCATCAATACACAGAATACACAGCAGTTTCCAGGAACATATAACACCCTGCAGTAACCAAAACATCACGACAGGACTCTGGGAGAAATTAATGACTTTCAAAGAGACGAAGTGAAGTTTTTGTATTTGAATTGCTGACCCTCTACCCATTTTGCAGAGCTTCAAGACTACCTCCCCATTAATTTTCCTAAAACAAGAGCTGACAAACAGGCAGAGTGGAAGGCAAGAGAATCAGCTTTATGCCAGACACTGAGGAATAAGCAGTGAAATAATTCAATAAAAAACCAGAACCTATTGTTTTAAAATAAAGCTATCTTTTTTTTTTTTCCTCCCCTCTCCCATTAATAAGTATTGCAAGACAAAGCATAAGAATCCTTTAACCTAAGCCAAGACAAACGAGTCTTGCTTTAGGAGCTCTTTGGGAACCCACGTGTGACCAAGCGTGGATCTGCTTTTACCAACAACATGGTCTCTGGCACAAACCAGTCCCACTTTTCCTGCAGCTTTTTCGGACAGTGACAGCCTCTGTGCCCTGCCAGACCCCCCTCCCGGAGTTCAGCCCAGGGAAGGCTCATTTGGTGGCCCAAGCGTTTTGTTTTTTTTCACGAGTTTCAGTGGGGCCACCAGAGGAGCCGTGACCGTCAGCTGTCACTCCCATCATATTCTTCAGGACTTCTCAGCCAGTTTCTCAGCCAGTCAGTCATTTCCTTCTGGTGGATAAAAAAAAAAAGAAAAGCAGAGGCTCCTCCCAGCACCACAACCAGTAGTTCCATACTGGGACAAAGCTTGGTAAAAACTACAGTAATGGGTAGCTCAATTAATTCCAAAACCTGCTTCAAAACCAGCGAAAAGCACCGAGTGCATCTATTCGTGGAGTACCCACGGAGGACCCGGGGGTGTTTATCTTCAGAGCTGCAGGATGAGGGGTCCCCTCCGTGGGCTCCAGGGACCTGGCTCCTGGGTTTGCTCTGCACCCGCTGCAGCTTCGGGGCCGTTGGATCAGGTATTTCCTCACTTCATTTCTTCCCTCAATTAAGCTAATAACAAGTTTTCTTGGAACTGCTGGCACGAGGTATAATTACCATGACAAAACAATTTTAGAACGTTACTTGTAGCTTTACTGTATGTGGTTAGGGAATCAGTGAGCTCACAAACCAGTGCCCATCGAGTACAAGCATTTCTGGGTTGTCCCCAGTAATTACCATTTTGTGCTGCCACTGACTTTTTCCAAATTTAATATTTTGTCACTGGTGCTCTAATTATTAACACCGGAGGGGGGTAACACCTGCGTTTCCTGCCCATATTTCATAGGAAATGAGTACTGAAAGTGTGAAAAGAAAAAGAAAACTAGTGATAATGGCAACTAGAGAGCTGTAGCAGCTTTGACTGCCTGGGTTAAGTCACAACCGAGATGTTCATGGGGACATTCCAAATTCAGTCTTGTGAACGAACGTTTAGATGGCCAATAGTAATTGCACAAAAGCACGAGAGTCCCAAGGCTCCCACTGCGTCTCAAATCCTCACACACCAACTCTCACCTGGAGCAAAGCAAAATCATTAACAGCTTTCAGTCTAATTTGTATTTTATCCCTTGTGCTGTTTGGGATGCTGCAGCCTGTGCTGCTCGGTTCCTCCTCACTGGGTTCATTTACCAAAGGTGCTCTCCTTATTAAAAAAAAAAAATATCTAAAATATTCTCAATCCAGATTGCACATTTGTAAAGTGTTTATATATCCCATAACAACAGATCTATACCTGTCAAAATAATCATCTTACAGAAGTTATGTTCCAATACTGGTACTCTACTGTCTCTTCGAGCTTGGCAAGCCTGCTGGGTCTCTGCTCATGCACCAGCCTCTCCAACACAGAACAGGAATCAGATGTTTAAATCAGATAATTTATTGTCCTTAGGTT
Organism: Gallinago undulata; assembly: GCA_026546715.1. Taxonomy (NCBI): domain Eukaryota; kingdom Metazoa; phylum Chordata; class Aves; order Charadriiformes; family Scolopacidae; genus Gallinago; species Gallinago undulata. The sequence goes on along the minus strand of JAOTQQ010000002.1, from coordinate 20,671,476 downwards.
CATTGTAGATGCCAAAGCTATCTAATTAAAAGGTTATTTTAAATAAATTGCCTTTTATATTTATGGCAAGGATATTCCATTGCTCTTTGGCATTACTTGTGCAAACCAAGCCAACCATACAGAATCCACAAAGGCCTCTGCTGGTAAAATTAAAAATAATCTTTTTAAAAAACTAAGGATTACTTCTCTAAAGAAGAGTTAGGAAAGACACAGAACCTCTTTCAACATGCCTCTAAATCTCTCTCCATTCTTCAGCAGCAGAATATATGCAACATACATATATAAAGGTACTGGGTATACACCCACCTAATCCAATTTCTCTATCTAGGAGATACATATGCATACATGTGTATATAGAATTGGATTTTTCAGCCCCAGAATGCCCCCATTGTGCCCTTTCAGGGGTTCAGATTTAGGGTAGATAGTGACATAGGGCTGCTCTAGTCCCCAATCCAGTACACAGCTGGCTACAGGTGTCTTCATACAAGTGTCACCCTGGTTTCCAGGCAAAGCTGTGGGCGAGGGCTGTAGAGCTGCGTGGCACCACACGTGCAGTTACATGTGCTCTTGCATTTAGAGCACCTTCCATAACTGTACCAAAGACCAGGTTTTGTTATCACTCTGTAATTAATGCTTCACAATTATCCTCAATTAACCTAGCTTGGCCCAGACACTTGGCTGTGTCCTGGTGGGAATGGCAAGAGCCAGAGGTAGGTGCCCGAGTATTCCTCACAGCTCCCTGCCTCAGCAGATGATGTGATCAGTAAATGCAATAGAAAATTCTCTGGCACTGTCAGGGGAGAAAAAAAAATCCCACCCTAGTTATAACAGCCAAAAGGGTGAGAACAGATCTCCTAGGAAGAGCAAATGTGCCTCTGCTTGTTCCTCTGGGGAACTCTGAGACCTACCAGTGTCTGAGAGAACGTGATTTTGGGCAAAGCAAACTGCAGCCAACTGAATGTAGGGGCCAGCCCCCCCAATCTCGGCTTCATTCTCCAAAATTGCCTTTTTTTTCCCAGGGGGAGAATGGACACAAAACTCAAACCCCAAGACAATCTGTGTGCCCAGAAGGACCAGGAGCCATCTGGGGGTGGGAAAGGTGGTCCCATGCGGTTGGGGGAGGACCGCAACGCGCCCTGCAAAGGGAGAGGATCAATAGTGACATCATCCAGTAAAGGCTCTACAGTGACTGGCACATCTCCCCCAGCAGCCTGAATTCACCACCAGTCCCAGGCATCAGCAGTTTGGCCAAAGCCCCCTCCCGTTGTTCTGCAGCAGCCACCATCAGAATGGTGTCCTGCAGCTGGCTTTGGCCACCTCTTCTCTGCACCGGACTCTGGGTTTCTGAGGAGCTTTTTCATAGCCAAGACACTCTCCAGGTAACACAGCTCTGCATTACACCGTATCAAACTGCCCCCTTTTGAGGTGTCTGGTGGAATATTGCAGTTTTTGTTCTATAGTGGTCAGTCTAGAGTCTGTGCTGCCCTCGGTGTACCAGCAACATCAGGGGGACTTGGACCTGCTTTCATTGCACAGTCACTGCTCGTGGCACCCAACTCCTGTATCTCCTCACATCAGTGGGGGTACGTACCTTACAAAGAACTTTCTAGACGAATTCCTACCAATTTAGCACATCGCATATTTGCAGACTCTTAATTTTGCCGACGCGGCCGTTTCCTTATCACCGCTTTCTTCTATTTTCACCGTATCGCAGCTATTTTCACTTACTTTGCAGTTTTAAACTTGCCTGGTCTTTTTCCACCTCCAGAGGAGACAGGAGATAATTTTGTCTCCTTCACAAAGGAGAAATCGATAACCCTGCCCGTTGCGGACGGATGCTCGGTGGGGACTGCCAAGAGCAGGGTAAGCAGCAGTGATTTAACCATCTCCCTTGGCAGGTTATTGCAGGGCTTCCCCGTTGTTCCTCAACATCTTTCCCCGATGCCCAATAAACTCCTTTTGTTGCAGTATGAACACCCTGCTTGGAATTTGTGCACAGAGAGAGGGATGGGTTTAATCCTTCCTACCTTTGCCTTATCTGAGCGCCGGGGTCTGAATCCTCCTTTTTATCTCTAGACAAATTCAGCCTCAATTCCTGCAACCTCGTGTCACAGGAGGTTTTCTGGAAGGGATGGTTCTCAGCATCAGGCTGTTCTGGACCCTTTTATTGGGTCCTCAAACTGTCTGTCCCCGCGGGCCACATCTAAACCCTTACAAGGGCAGAGCAGAAGTAACTCTGCTGCCTTCTCAGCAGCACTGCAGCCTCTGCACAGCCCTCCCGTTCTCAACAGCATCTGTTTCCGGGCTTCCTATTATTGAAAATTATGCTCTTTTTAAAATGAAAATACAGCATAATGGAAAAATCTGAGAAAAAAAAATAGTCCCTAGCTACTTCAAAAGAAAGAAGTTTCAACCCTCTGCATGCCTCAGAAAAAAGTTTTCTTGAGCTTTAAGTCTGCACTTCTATAAATTGTCACCCTTTTTCGCCCTTGAAATAAGGAGCACAGCTCCCTTTCTCTGACACCCCATCGCTTGCAACAGCACCTGATGGGAGTCATGAGGCACCAGCTCTCCTCTACCTGCTTTCTACTTTGATTAAGCTCCTGAGCATTCAAGGTGGAACAGGAGGTGTTTTCTAAGAAGAAAACATGGGAGATGGTTACATCCGAGCCGTTTGGCACCATCCCAGCCAGCATGGGAGCCGGGGAAAAGGAGAGCTGGAGACTGCCTGGCTCTCCGAACTGGATCCTGGTCTCTGTTCAGTACCAGGAGCTGTTATTCCATCTAAGGGGATGCTGTGTTTCCCGGGTACCGTGCCCACCGCAGCAGGGTCCGCCTGTCAGCTACGGGGACAATCACGGGGGTCACTGCCCTTTGCAGAACATCATTTTCCCCGTCTCCCGGAGTGTCCGTGTGTGTTTATGTCAGTAAGAGCCATCTAGGATGGAAGCAAACAGCATTTTCTGGTTTATGTAGCGACAACAGATCAATTATAAGAATGAAACTGCCATAAATCAAAGCGTTGAGGAGCAGAGCAGCAGCTGGGGAAACATGCATATGCACACACACACACAAACATTCAATTCCACCACAAACCAGTTCCCTGGCGAGCGAGGGGAGTGCTGAGCGATAGCAACCTGACCAGCAGGAGCTGACAGGGAACTGCCCTGAGTAGGAGTTTTGTGCTAATTGGAAACACTGAAAATATCAAATTGAAAGCGCTGGGCGGAGCATATATTTTGCTTAATTATACAAAGAAACATTGTAAGAAGAAAAAATTTTTGCAGACAAATCTTAGAGCACAGAGTGCAAGGATATAAGGGAGAAACTTTTTCCTAACAAAACCAACAATCTTTATTTCTTCATATTTTATAGGCACTGTGACAGGTCAGGTCTTTACAAATGAACATCCTAAACAAATTTGATCAAGGGTGTTAGAGCGAGGGGACACCACACGGTGAGGACACATTGCATTGACCAGCACGGGGATCCCTTATTGTCTTGTTTTTCAATCGGCTGCAGGAACTACTTTAACTGAAAACGCTGCCCAAGCCCATCAGATGTCACCCAGAGGAGACAAGGACACACAAAGAGCGCGTCGCTAATGCCTGTAGCCTTTTGTTTAGTCAAACAACTGACTTTTTCCCAGATAAGTTATCAGCGAGACAGGCTTTGGCAATTTATCCCTTGTATGCTCGTATTGTGCTGGAAACTGCTGAAAATTCAGTGAAGGCTACAAACCCCCTCCATACACCGTTTCAGCTTCGCGCTGATGATAGTTATTAACTCCTCGGGCGATGCAGCATCTGACGGAGCGATGCTTAACCACTGCCTTCTACATTCAGTACGTGCTGCAGAAGGCAACATCTGCTGTGCCCCATGGATATACCATGCCCACATCTATATGGAGGCTTTAAGACACAGAGCCTGGCTTGGAAATATGATTTATTTATCACTCAAAGCAGAAGTAAGTCCCATCATTTCGATCTTCCTTCTAAGTGCAGCCCCTAAATACCTTTTCTTTAGAGAGAAGGAAAAAAATCTTATATGAATTTATATAAATGTATCTGTTTCTTCAGCCAAAAAGGATTATAATGTGTTCTTAAGCACATTAACTATTAGTGTAGTGATTTTTGATTTCTGTTTCTTCAGTACAAGCTAGTGAGGAGATCCCTTACTCTCACACCAAAGGGTGGATCTGTCTATGCACTTGACTCCATGCTTCCTTACAAGTTTCCCTATTTTTTCCTATCCATTTCCTCCTGTGTGTTTCTAAGGTTATAGTCTGAGTGGGAGGAGAATAATGACAAGAAAGGGAACTATTTTCACACACCAAACACGTTCAAAAGTTGACCTCATCAGCATTTCCCCCGCAGTGTGACACTTGGGCTTGCCCTTGTTGGGTTGCCCTGGTCACACTGAGATCTCACTCCATCCTGCATGTCCAAACAATCATTTTTAGGAAGTAACCACATCACATGCCACATCATCATCACTGATTTTTAAGTATCTACTGATTCGCCTCACCACTTGCCATCTTCTACGCTTCTGCAGGCAGTGGTAAAGTCAGATAAAGGAGAATAAGCCAAGACTTATTCTTATACAGTTACCAGTATAAAATACCAGAATGCTGTAAAAGTGCTGAGGGTCAATAACATCCACCTCCTCTCACCCAACATGTTACATCCATCTGCTTAATTTACCGTGCATGCTGAATATCAGAGATTTTGGAAGGTACTAGAGTGAGGAAAAATGCAAATGGCCAATTTAAACAGAAGAAATTGAAGAGCTGTAGGAAGAAGGCAGCTTTCTGCTCCCCATCGTGCTCTAAGCACACGTGGAGGAACCAGGGAGATGGACACATCCAGCCAACAAGTTCCAGCTGAAGCCAAACACAGAGCCGTAATCACAAGGACTGGACACCCAACACACCTGAAGAATATTTCTAGTTGTCATGATAAAACATTATTTAGATGGGAATGTCACAAACATTCTCCCATGACTGAGCTTGGGAATGCTGCTGGATTCAGTATGAGTTTGGATATTTTACCGGGGTTCGACAAATTCTTCAGAACGGGCAAAGGAAAGCAAGTTTGTGGAATATCTTGTCATCAAAGCATAATCCAGAGCTCATGTTGATGCTGAGATTTGCCTTCATAATTATCATAATTTTAAGTTGCTCTTACGAACTAACTCATTCCTTCACCCTCCACAGCTTTACTCTGCTACCAGAGAGCACCTTGCAGTAGAAGGGAGAGAGGACAAAGGGAGCGTCCGTCATTCATTCAGGGGTCAGTCCAGCCCAAACCACAGCTAGGTGTCCCAAATGCAGTCGTGCTTCACCTTTACATGCCATTTTTGTTCTTTCAGTGGCCATTCAATGGTTGTGTTCAAAACCAACACTGTCAACCAAGTCATGAAGCAGTTGGCGAAGGGATGGAAGTCTTTGCTATTGTTCATAGGGCATTATTTCTTATGTCAGTGGATAGGAAGTAAAAAGACAAAACATTTTGAAAGGACACTTGAAAAGTTTTAAGGATGCCAGTGAAGCCATTCTTCATGGATTAAAGCATTTGTCTCTTCCTGAGAGAGATTTTAGTGATGTATTATTCAACTTCCCTCGCTTTAGTACCAGCAGTAAATCCAGCATTATGCGTTGTTAACACAGCAATTACACTTTCCACTCCATAAAGCGGCATATCGTCATCTCGAGACGTGTGCCATCTGGAGGGCCAGCTGACAGCAGTCACCTGGGACCCAGCAGAAGCCCAGCCCCACCGCGTGTTGTGCTCACATCCCATTATCCAAGCAAATAACACATTCTGTGGCGCCATTCATAGCGCCTCGTATTGAAAACAAATTTTGTCAATTAAAATATAACTATGAACGCTCATTCATTTAAAACAAGGAATGAATTATTCATACTTGGAATATTTTTTTTTCAGATGTTCTTTGTGTTTTCTCATCTAGAATGATTAGAAGTGGCCTCCAGTCCCAAGTGAAGGAAGGCCTTAAACGTCATTATTTCTTTTATGTTCCTGATAGAAAATAAGCTTTTCAGAAGGATCTGGATAACTTAGGAACAGAATCTACTTCTGAAAGTGGAACAGGGGCACACAGGCTGGATTATATATTCTGGATTGTTGTACTCCCTGCCAGTAACAGAACTGGGAAATGATAATAATACATCAAGAAGAGTTTCACCCTGGGCCCTGGACACATCCCCAACATTGCAATCTTCATGTCAATAACCAAAAATTAACAAACCCTTCTGGCAAGTTTTGAATCCTACTGTAAGACAGTTTGGCATTTCTGTATTTTTTTTTAATAACTACATGAAAAAATTATCATTGTAACATACTTCCCAGTAGGATAAATCAATTAGTCACTAAAAATATAAAATCAGATTCAGAATTTGTCAACTCGTGCCTCTGTGGAACCCACATGCTCTGCAGAATCAGCTGTTATGTGTGTTCTGGTGAAGGAACTGGATTTTTCTACATATGCTTCAGCTGACAGTACAGCTTCTTTTTTTGTCCTATTCTTCAAGTTCTGCATAAGACTATAAGAAAATTTCCAATATGATAAGCTCTTAACTGACAAGTTCCACTAAGTGCCAAGAAAATGTTGGGTCTGTAGCCTTAGGTTACACCTAGTTCACAAAATAATTTATTCTTTGTATTTTGAAGCTGGTATGACTGTCTCTAGCCAGGAGTCGACCAAGTGAAAGCCAGAAAACATCTCATGACACTCAAAGAATGTCACTGAAAATCTATACCTGATCTAAAGGACATTGAGACACGGGAAGGATCTCCTTCCCCATCAGTGAAGAGAGCAGAACACACCAGGAATGATTTTTGGGTCCAAGTGATTTAGTTCAAACTGTAACTATTTGCTCCTCTACATTAAACAGACAAAACAATCAGTAAAACTACTGATATTGAGCAGTTATAAGCAGGGGAGGGAAGGATCACTGGAAAACAGAGTGAATAAGTTTTGTTTGCTTCTTTGATGAAGGGTTCCACAGAAGCATAAGATGCAACAGGTGGAAGGGAGGAGGGAAAACAACCTAGTGAGGTCACCAAATAGACATCTCTCTACTGCAGACCAGCACTCAGCAAATTTACAAGTCACAAAAAGACTCGACCATAAGCTGGATATTTAGAAGATATTTAGTCTTCTTTACTCACACACATCTTAGGTGTGATAGACAGTAAACAGAGAAAAGGATTTGGAGACATCAGTCTTCTGATACATTCACCAATATTGACATTTCCTATAATATTTATTCCAACAGTTCAGAGTTTACTTTCCCAATAAACAGCTTCCGTGTTCCCAGTCTGCCTTTGGCATTGCATTCAAGAGAAGCTAGATTACTCAGATGTTAAAAATAGAGAAGAATGCAATCTTGGACAGAAAGCAGTCTTCATAACAAACATTTGCTCAACATTCAAATGAAGAATAAGGCAGACACAAGGCAAGCACCCAAGAAATAAGAGATACCATTAAAGTTCCTAAAATTCCCTTACATGTTATTGATGCCTGACCTTTTTCCATACAAGTCAAAAATCTGAAGGGTTACAGTAGATCAGTTACCAACCCTGCGTGTTCCAGGTGTGGAACTTTTTATGTTAGATTTAGTTAATTTTTATCAGCAAGAATTGTGGTAGAAAAAGACTACTGGGGAGATTAGAAGAAAGAGGTGGAGACATACTCCAGCAAAACCAGAGAGCCATTAGACCTTTTCACAGGTCACCTTTTACAGGGTAAATAAAGTCTTCCTAATGGAGTGTACCACAGGGAGAAATCACATTACAGCCAGCCCCACAGACTCCATTAAGACAGCCACTGCTTTACATTAACAGTCCCTTTTCAGAGAAATAACTGTTTTGATAATGAATGAGAAAAGCCTTAAATTACACTGGAGGGTTTTTTTATAGAGCTGCGGTTTGCCGTGGTAATTAAATTTCACAAGAAAAACTCTCTACGTTTTACAACAACTAGATGGCACTGTCCAAATAAACGGTTGTGTTCATGCTCATTTATCTGCTTATTAGGCTGAGTTTTCTATTTGTTTAAGCAATTAGTTATATTTAGAATAATAATTGCCAATCTCCACAAGAAGAATTTGAAAGGGAATTTAATAGGAGATCCTTGGCTAAACTGAATTTCCTCCGATTTCGAGTGTTGTCACAGGAATCCCAGCCCACCAGAGCCCCATGGCAAAGCTCCCAGGTGACGTGAGTGGAGCCAGGGCTCAGCTTGTGGATGCCAATGTTCATTAGCAGAATCATATAAGTTTTCCCAACCTTTGGCTCCTTTCAGTCTCTCTCCCCACCACAACCAAGTACAGAAAGGATTATAAAATTGAGAGGCAGAAAGCCATTGGTGTTGCCCAGCACACAGAGGGGTTTGCCCGTGTCCTCTCTCCGGTAGAAGGGTTCCCGGTGCTTCCCTGGCAGCGCCGCTCAGCGCTTCCAAAACTGCCCATGAGTAGGAAAGGGGACAACATAACGAATGAACCACCAGCAGCAATTTTCTAAAGCCTTCCAGCAGCAATCTGTACAACGGGATGGAATAAAGAGAAGCTGTCGCTGCTGAAAGGGCTGAGATTAGCTCATGGGAGAGGTGATTTTTGAAGAATAAACGTATCGTCTCCATTATTTTTCATGTTTTGCTTCTGTTTCACATACACATGCACTTTGGTATAGCCCAAATTATCGCGCAGTGAGTAACAGCAGGTATGAAGGACAGCACTTAGTGCCCGTGCACAGGGGTCCGTAGAGCATCATCAGAGTGTCCCTGGGACACAGGCTGACCGGGCTGCTAGTGTCCACCCTCTTCAGCAGGGAAGTTCTATTCTTTATTAACTCTCAATATGTGTGCTCCAAAGCACAAGATACACAAGAGATATCATAACAATTCAGGAGACTAGCTATGGCTGACACACTGCCCCCTACAAAAAGTTATACTGAATTAAAAAAAAAATTTAAAAATCCACACAAACCTTAGAAAAGTAAATAACAACTGGAATCCAGTCCGTGTTGCTCAATAGACCCAACCTCTTGCCACAAGCCTGCTGTGGAGATCCCCAAACCAGTTTCCCAGAACCAGAATGGGGTTTGGGGATAGCTTTGACTTTCAAGCACAGGGGACAAACCCTGGCTGTGTCTTGGGGAGGTGCCCACCTCCCTCAACAAGGGAAATACCAGTGAGATTTTTTCTAACTCAGTGAGATAAAGCAAACTGACAAAAACCTGTAAAAGATCATAATAGCACTGCTATAGTTATATGATAAATTTATTTGCTCCATGGACAACTAGAATTGATCAAATTTAGGCAGAAAATCCTTGCTGGCTGAAGATTTGCACTGATCACTGACCGGGGCAAGTTCCCCAAAACCATGGAGTTGTCTCTCTACAGAGGACACCAGTACCTGTGCTATCTGAAAATCCCTGGACAGACAGGGGCATGAGTTTGGTTCCTTCCTCTGCTCGACTGGATTTGGCCCCACACCTCTCCATCCTGGAAGGGCCCCGGCCACAGCCATGCCAGAAGGTGTCCTGGCAAAGTCTCCTCTCGGAGTCAACGCCTTGCCTTTACGCTCCCCCACCTTCCCCAAACACACACAATGTGGCCAAACAAGAGGTGTTTTTTCTGCATGCAAGCCAAAGTCTGTAGAGAAAAAAAAATTAAATACATAATAAAAACCACTGGAGCAGAGAGTAAGATCCCTGTGTCCTATCTGGAGAGCGCATCCTTGCCGGCAGGCTGGAAAAGTTATTCTCCTCTTGTTCCATCTCATCAGCCATTTAATTCTTCCACACAAGCCAGGACAGCTCTAACAGAAGGTTAGGGCACCCTCCAGGGCACTGGAAGGACGTTATTTCGAGCCTCCCACTTGCCAGGTGGGTACCTTCGCTACTGGATTATCACACAGAAGAGCAGCCCGTCCCACCGGCACCGAGGATGGAGATCTCAGCTGTCTCCTCTTGCAAAGGCACCAGCAGAAGCTGTGCCATGTGTCATGAGAACTGGTTTTTGCACCAGCCCAGGACATAAAAATAGATTGGTTGTAATCTGTTTTGAGTGACTGACTTTGATTCTTTTTTCCTCACCCCACAACGGATACAGTGGCGGTGAGGGGGAAAATAAAGTCATTATTTATAGAATCATCTCAGTTGGAACTAGATGATCTCTGAGGTCCCTTCCAACCCCCCTGCCCTGGGAAGGGACATCTCCCACCACACCAGGTTGTTCCATCCAGACTGGCCTTGAACCCCTCCAGGGATGGGGCTTCCACAACTTCCCTGGGCAACCTGTTCCAGTGTCTCACCACCCTCACAGTAAAGAATGTCTTTCTGGTGTCTAATCTAAATCTGCCCTCTTCCAATTTAAAACCATTGCCCCTTGTCCTTTCACTACACTTCCTTGTAAACAGTCCCTCCCCAGATGTTGAGCAGCACTGGTCCCAGTACCGACCCCTGAGGAACACCACTTGTCACTGGCCACCACTTGGACACTGAGCCGTTGACTGCAGCCCTTACCTCCATGCCCATACCTCCACACAGAGGACCTAAAGAGATTTTTCTAATGAACTGAAACCCCCTTGGGTCTGCTGAGGTCTCTCAGGAGCACCGTGAGCCAAGGACTCTGAGTACAGCAAACAATTTTATAGGGGAGAAGAGGCTCAGGGCCAGGAGCTGGAGGGCTGTGTCCCCACAGGGGCTGCACAAAGGCTCAAAGAACCAGCTTGCCCTCGACCAGCCAAACCCCATCACGCTGACCTGCTCCACTAATCCCTTCACAAATCACACACTCTGACACAAACATAGTGGAGGTGTTAGGGGAACTCCACTAAAACTATCCCTAAACCAAATACGGCAAGATATTATGCAGATTGCAAATTATTTGCATTTTGATTGACTAATCAGCTTCCTGAGAGAGCTCTCTCTGTGCTGTGATTGCTGTCTTGATTGAATTCAGCTAAGCCAACCTCCTCTATTTGAATAAACCCATACATTTATCTTGGATAACAAAGATTCCAGAGCTTTTTCTGTTGTCACAATTGCAGAGTTGTTTTTTTTTTTCCCTTTTAATCAAGTTAAAAAAAAAAAATCAATCATGTGTTGCCCAAGATCAGTAAAACCTTTTATTTGATCATGTTTAAAGTGAAACATGGTCATTTTTAGGCTGGCAGCTTTGTGGGAGCACCAGATTTGTGGGAGCATCAGGCAGAGCTATGAGCATCCAAAGTAAATTGGAAACGAGACCTCCAACCAGCTCCAGGAGACCCAGAAACAGTCTGTGCTGAAGAGCTTTGCGCCTCTGGTAAATGGTTTCTTACTGATTTATCACAACGCTGCCTGCTGTTCAGGAGGATGTTGTTCACCTCCCTGAGAAAAGCTCCCCTCGTGCCAGATGGAATGGTATCTGGGCAAAGAGCACCAAGAAATAGACCCTGGATCTACTGGAGCATCACTGGGGAAGCAGCAGGGACAACCCTACCAGCCACAACAGGTAGGAACCCACTTTCCTACTGGGAAAGGGATAACCCTTATGATTTAATTTACATTTGTGCAAAGCATGGAGATAATACGTAGATGCCCTTTCCCTTATTATAGAATCATCTAGGTTGGAAGGGACCTTCAAGATCCTCTAGTCCAACCATCAACCTAACTCTGACACCAAAAAACCCACCATTGTTAAACCATGTCCCTCGGCACCACATCAACCTGCCTTTTGAACACCTCCAGGGATGGTAACTCCACCACTGCCCTGGGAAGCCCATTCCAGGCTTGATAACCTTTTCCATGTAAACATTTTTCCTAATATCCATCCTAAACCTCCCCTGGTGCAATTTGAGGCCATTTCCTCTTGTCCCATGGCCTGTGACTTGGAAGAAGAGACCAACCTCCCCTGGTTACACCCTCCTTTCAGGGAGTTGGAGAGAGCCAGAAGGTCTCCCCTCAGCCTCCTTTTCTCCAGGCTGAACACCCCCAGCTCCCTCAGCCTCTCTTCATGGGACTTGTGCTCCACCGAAGTTGACCACCCAAGTTACAAATAAGCAACTAAATAAATAAATCAGTAGTTTAAGGGTACCGCGGTCACCAGCTCTCATGGGCTCACCTGGGTGCCCTCCCTGCACCCCCCGAGCAGAATCACACACTGAGGAGAACCACCAGCAGGACCGACACTGGGGACACCCCTGTCTGAGGGGACATCACCCCAAGCCCAAGTGAAGGGACAGAGGGGATGGCAGGGCCCAAACCCATCCCTGCAGGAACACGGAGGACAGAGGAGATGGGTTGAAGGGCTCTTGCACTCCAGGTTTTGCACCCAAAAAAGAAAGTGTTTAAAAAGAAAAATACCGTGCTTTCATTTTTGTCAGGAAGGAATTAAGCAGAGAGGGTCTGCCTACAGCTTGAAGGCAGGGCAAGGAGAATATCTTCCATCTAGAAACCAACAAGACAACCCTACATTCAGAGCAAAGTCAGCAGCTTTTGTTCATAAAGCACCAGGTAAGTTTTTACACTAATAAAGGAGAAACTTCAGGCTGGATCCTTCTTTACAGGACGCTGATGAATGCAACCAAATACATGGAAAACATGACACACTACCCAAGAAACAAATCCATACCCAGATCAACATCCCAATGTCATGAAAATTTAGTTGTCAATTTTCACCGCGAGTGAAGCTTTTGTCCCCGCAGTCTAAACGAGGTCCCAGGGAAAGGGGAAAGCGGTGTAGGGAGGGAAGAACAGATCCTAACAACTATCAGATTGTTGCTTTAGGTCCTTTTGGGGTGTCTCTCAAAAAAGTTAGGAATATGAAGAGGAAAAACAACGAAGTAAACTCGAGTGCGGGAAGGCAGAGACTCACCTCTGTTAGAGCAGGGACAAGCACCTCCCCGGTAACATCCAGAGACAGGAGAACTAACAACAGGGGAAATAAAGTGCCAGAAGCACGATATTTTCATCAAAACGAGAGCCATCTCTCCCCTGCTCTATTAATACTGAGGAGCACATCTGGCTTCCCTCCCCCAGCCTCGCCGGTAGGACAGAGCAACAGCGGCCAGAGACCACCATCTTCTGGGAGACAACTCAGGGGAAAACATACACAGCGTGCAAGGAAAAGCCAATTAAAGTCACAGCCGAGAAAAGTCACAAAAGGTTCTTTTCTCAGCCATTTGAAATAAAACATGTGACACCGAACAAATTAGTCCCAGAAGTAGGAGATGACCGGTTTGGTTGCAAGAGAGCTTTTAAAAGACCCTCTCAGCCATCTGCTGTCATCATATGATCACTGGAGCTGGAGAAAATCCTTCCTTCCAGAACAATTTCTCTACACGGTCATTAAATTACAGATGTTTCTTTAATTTTTTTTTTTTTTTTACAGCATACCTGGATTCTAACAGGAATTAAGTTGTCAATGAACAATTTTGTGTTTAGGTTTTTTTTTGTGGGTTTTTTTTAGTTTCCCTATTAAGATTTAAGTCTTTTTCCTTCAAAAAAAAATAAAACAACGCTGGAAGTTTTCATAACCTTTGCCTGGTTCTCCTCAGGGCCGTGGCAAATTAAGTACAAAAAGCCTTTTTGGGTGACATCAATAATGACACGTGGGACAGAGCCCGTGGAGAAGGCGAACAGAACCCTCTGGTGGGGGTGTCACTCGTGTGAAGGCAGTGACAGACCCGTGTCTAACACTCCTCCACGCCAGGGGTTTTGTCAGAATAGTTACCCTAGAATAACTTCTGCAGTTGAAATCAAAATCACTATTCCACTGTAATTACCGAGAAGGTTCTTTTTCCAAACATAAAAAAACCCCTCAGCCTTTGGAATCAGTTTATTATGATAGAAGATAAACAATTATTATTTTTTCAACTCAATAAATGTGTTTGCACGTCCCAGTACAAGACCACCACTGTCCCAGCCTTTACTTGCCCACTGATATAACGAGCAGTGGGACTCTCTGGAAAGTCTTAGTGATCTGCACAGCCCAAAAATACGAGATGGCAATCTCAACAGCAGGGGGGGGGGGGGGGGGGAAAGGCTGAGGAAAGCTTAGCAAGAGTTCAAAAACATTTAATTTTGCAATTGAGCTACTGAGAGAACATATGCATTCAGCACCTCTACTCTCCCATCGGGTAAAGTACAACTAAAATAGCCTAATAAAATGAAATTGTTAGTGGTATTTATAGCCAAAAAAAAAAGTTGCTCCAGTAACAGCAGGTGCCTCCCCACCTGGAGCACTGCAGTGCTGCCGAAACAAAGCAGAAAGAAGTTTGGATCTCTCTGCTTCCCCCCAAAGCAGCGAATCAGAAGAGAATCCAAACCCGTGCTGCTGGAACAGCAAACCCTGCCCCGATACCCGGGGCCACTGCCCTGTAAAACAGAGAGTGACACTGGCAAAGCACACACACCCCCCACGAGCATCTCTTATTTTCCTTGCCCATTGGTTTTCCTCCTGCCTGGGGCTGCCCCAGCCCTTCCCAGTCTGTCTCCAGGCTGGACGTATGGGTTTTAGTGGTGTCACCCTGCAGATGGGTGACTCGCTGGGCAGGTGGGGTAGGAAAAAAAAAAAAAGAGACAAAACTTCCACCACCGAAAGTACAAGTTATCTGCAGTTATGCCAGGCCAAAGCCCCAGACTGAAAAGCAGTAACCAGGGGGGAACATTTTGTTTTTGTAGTTTCAATTAAAACATTTGTACGCTAGTACACAAATTTAAATAAGAAAAAAATGTGTTCTTGGGGGAAAAAAATAACAAAAAAACGCTATTAGAAAACTAGAAAGCTCATAAGGAAACCTTTCCCTGATAAAGCATAGATACATGAAGTAGTTTAAAAAACTTATAACTAAGAAAGAGACAGGTGAAAATATTTTGGAGGAGGGCAGTGTGTTCTGTTTAAAGGGAGAGGGGAGGATCTCTCCAGCCAGCACAGTAAATATCTACATTTTAACACATTTTTCCCCTCCCACATCACCATAACTACATGGTTTCCACAGTTCTTTAAGGTGTTCTATTCAAGGAAAACCACTTTTTTTTTTAGCTACCCCTTTCCTATTAGCCTTCATTTCCCTTCTAAACATGGATAGGCACGGGCCAGACGGGACTATACTGGGGCAGGCATCACAGATGGAACAGCAGATAATGCAGTGCTCCCGGTGCAAGGGAGTGAGAAAAATAAGATGTGAAGAAAATAACAGATAGAATGAAAACTGACACACACAGAACTAGAGCTTGCTGAGGGCTGGACGTGGCTAGAAGGTAGGATGGAGCCACGGGAAGGGAACGCAGCCGAGCAGAAACAGAAAAAGAGGGAAACACAACGTGAAGCCAAGGTGAAACGTTCAATTCTTGGCAGTTTTTCAGCTCATAAACACACGGGCTGAAAAAGTGCAAATAGTGAGTGTTTGCAAAGAGAAGCTAAAGCCCAGCTGATCCCGAGCTCCTGTTCATCTCCCCTTATTCTGCATCTGCGGGACCCACCTCTGCTCAACCACCACCAAGGGAATCTACTCAGGAGCTGTACTCACAGCATCCCAACTGCTTGAAGAGTTTGGTTCTCAAAGATTCCTAGTCTGAACTATTGAAAAAAACATTCTTGCAATTATTTTTCGCTACACTTTTCACACATTTTTTCCCCTTATGAAGGCCCTTATCAGAAACGAGCTGCCTGCCTCTCGCTGCTGCAGAGCCGTCCTGAACAGGTTGCAGCACGTACTCTGAAAAAGAATGTTTTGCACCTAAACTCTGAAGCCCAGAACATTATGTTACAGTCCTTGATGGACAAGGGAGTGAACCCAATTAAATAAAAAAATAATTTAGAACCATGTACACACATGGGAGCTAAAGAACAGAAATGGTGATTATAGCCTTTCCCACACCAATTTTGAAGCCGGAATGAGAACGGTATAAAATTCTTCCTGTAATCAGCCTGCTGTTCTGCAGCTCCCTGGGAAGGGACTGGGACAATCCAGTCACATCTGAGCAGGACCTGCTCGCCCGCGTTGGCCTGTCCTTGGAAATTGTGCCGTCTCCAGACGAGCCAGGAGGGTCTCATCCATGGCACGGGACCTGCTCTGCCTCCCGGGGACATTCCTTACGTTTGATGCTCCTGTTTCAACGGGATACCACCCACGTGAAGTTACACTCTGCATCTCCCTTCTCAAAGGAGGGAGGTTTCATAGACTTAAGGGGAGTTACCTGCTCTTCTCATGGACCTACCCAACTGACGAAGGGGCAAAGGCCAGATCCTTCTTACACAGAAAACATTGACACTGGACTATAAAGTAAGCAAAATAGAAAGATGCTCACACAACAGACTACTTTTTGAACCAAAGAAATAAATTCAAAGGCAAGATTTGCAAAAGCCAACTCTAAAGTTTGCCCCTCTTGCTCTCAATGAGCTGATCTCTCCCAGGATCGCCTGCTTCAGGTCCACAAAACCTGCTCGAGCCTTCAGAGCTTGTTGTTTTGCCAATTGGTTTGATATTGGGTTGTTTTGTTTGATTGGTTTGGGCTTTGTGACTGCTGTTTTTAATATATGCATTTACGTATCCTTAAAAATACCAAAGATACACATCCGTGTTGAAGCCCTCCAAGAGAACAGCTACAAAAATTCTGTTTCTTCATAATCAAAAGTCTAAGGAATAAACGGTCTTCCAAATGCCTCAGCTGTGTCTGACTTAATTGAAAGAGTTACTGGGTAATAGCCCCATCTAACAGAGTTTGTGGTTATTAATTTCATGGTGAGATACAATAGAAAAAAAATGCATTTGAAGCACAGAAGGTAAAATAATTTTCCAGTGAGTTGTGTGGAATAGTGCGTACCCAGACACACATCTGGGCAAACCAGCAAGTGATATTTGCTGATATGATAGTCCTGTCTCCTTAGAGAAAGTCCCAACAGAGCAGAAAATCACTTAGAATAAATTCATCTTATTTAGGCAACACAGGTTAGCTTTAATTACTAATTAATCCCCCAAGATCCTTCCTCTTTCTGCTCCAGGAGTATATAATCCATGATCCTTCACTCGAATAAATGAGAGCCTTATCACAAACCAGGGTGAAATAGTATGTCAGATTTTTTTCCAGGACCATAGAACTGAAAAGGTTGATTCTGAAGTTAAAATTATTCATTTATGAAATATTTTTCAAGTTACTCCTACTAATTTTATATGAACTTAACGTCAGCCATTTTAGAGTTTGTCATACCCTTGCCACAGACCAATTGCTTGGAAAGTGTTTAAAACCTGAAAAGCACCTAAATTGATAAATTAAACTATATAGTAGTAGTATAATGGTAGATTACGTGTGGTCTAATTATTTGTGGTTTGTTTTTAAACAGTATTACTGCTGATTATATCTATTTTTAACGCTATGGCATTTGAATCAAAGCTGTGCCTTAAAATCATTTCACCTTGATGGAAGCCCAGTACGACTCTCTCATATTTTCATTTTCTGAACTACAAAG
Organism: Gallinago undulata; assembly: GCA_026546715.1. NCBI lineage: Eukaryota > Metazoa > Chordata > Aves > Charadriiformes > Scolopacidae > Gallinago > Gallinago undulata. Next base: position 20,653,998 of record JAOTQQ010000002.1, on the reverse strand, counting down.
AGCACAATAGTCATGGGCATCCTTCCCCTCGAATAGGGAAAGAGCAGAGACCACATCCAGCCCCATCTAACTCAGTCTTTTCAGTGACTTCAATAGGCACTATTGGAGAGGCTTTTTTGTTAATAAGAAGAAAAAAAACCACCAAAACCACACAAACACCCAAAGAACACACAAAAAATTCCCACCACAAAATCCCAAGCATGACCCACACCCCCCCCCCGCCAAACAGGTCCATCAGCCTTCCCATCCAAAGGTGGGATGCACCCCTGCACAGAACTAACACAGAACTTTCTGGGCACCAGCCAGTCAAGCCTCAGGAAGAAAGTCTGTAGGCTATCATCTCTTTTTTTTTTTTCCTTTCAAATTCTTTATATAGATTTGAGTCATTTTCCCCCAATATGTTTCCAAAGCAGATTTTTCCGCGTGGTTGGAAGGGATACAATTGCCCAGCCATTTGTTCAGCTCAGCTGTGCAGATCTATTGTGTTCCACCAGTTATTTTCAGCAGCAGAAATATTCTCCGCTTGTCCCCCTCGCTCCAGACGGGGAGAGGAGAAGGGCTGGGGAAGGAATCTCTGCCAAGACAAATAGTTGACGATGAGCACAACATGATGTCCCCCCCCCAACTCCCCAGGGTAACACTCCCGTCCCATGTCACCCCTATGGAAAATCCCAAGCACCTTCCCCATCCCCTTCCCAAGGAACAGCCACAACAGCCCGAGCCATCAAGTTTAACTCATTGGGGGGGGGCACATCCTGACACTTCCCAGAGGATTGCAGCCCTTGGACCCTGCCAGATATCTGCAGTGACAAACCTGTCGTGGTATTGCAGCATCAATTGTTTAAAAAAAAATAATTCATCAGGCAAAACAATAAAATAAAAGCTTCCTGTGTCACAACAGCCATTGAGAGCGGGATAACGCCACAGTTAGTGCCCGAGCTGTTTCAGGAGACAATAGGACACAGCTTTACCCCCCCCCACACACACACACACAAAGCTGCAAGCTTTTCCCTCACGGCAGCTCCTCGGTAGCGCCAGGTCCAGCTGGCAAAGGGAAGGAGAAGCAGCTTGGAGAAGCCTTTGCCTCCACCAGCCACCAGTGTGTTCCCACATCTGCTGGCTCAGCAGGGCTCAGACTAGACCTCCCCTGTAGCCGATGCCCTGTAGACACTATCCTCTGCTGTACCCCATGGAATACTGATGGCATCACTTTCTGTTCATGGACCAAAGGAAAAGAAAGCCAACAACAACTACCAAAAGGCAGAAAGAAGCATGGCCAGCAGGGTAAAGAAAGGGGATGCTGCCCCTCTGCTCTGGTGAGATCCCACCTGGAGCACAGCATCCAGCTCTGGAGTCCCCAGCACAGGAAGGACATGGAGCTGTTGGATGGGGCCAGAGGAGGCAACGGAGATGCTGGGAGTAAGGGCTGAGAGAGTTAGGGGGGGTCAGCTTAGAGAAGACTCCAGAAAGACCTTAAAGCCCCTTCCAGTTCCTCAAGGGGCTCCAGAAGAGATGGGGAGGGACTCTTGATGAGCAAGGGGAACCATAGGACGAGGAGGAAGGATTTTAAACATAGGGGAGGGGAGGTTGAGATGAGATTTTTGGAAGAGCTTCTTTGGTGTGAGGGTGGTGAGAGCCTGGCCCAGGTTGCCCAGAAGCTGTGGCTGCCCCATCCCTGGAGGGGTTCAAGGCCAGGCTGGATGGGGCTTGGAGCAACCTGGTGTGGTGGGAGGTGTCCCTGCCCAGGGCAGGGGGTTGGAATGAGATGATCTTTAAGGTCCTTTCTAACTAACCTATGATTCTATAAAGATGCCTTTTAAGCACAAAGAGGAAAGTACAAATCCGTTAGAGGGAGCCTCCAACAGCAGCCACAACCCCATCAGTGGGGTCTTCAGGGCAAATAACTTCAGAGACCTTTGGTCTCTTGTTACATGGACCACAGGGAGCAAAGGCAGGAAGAGTTTTAAGACAAGGCTTAAAGTTCCAGGTTGTGATATTTATTCTTAGGAGGTTCTTCAGGGAACTATCCGGTTATTGGACAATTAATTAACACAGTCAACTAAATCCAGAGAAAAAGCAGCAAAGGATTTGAGCAGAAAAAAAATTTTATTTCATTGCCTCCTGAAAAGATGCATTTGCAAGCCCACTTTAAATAAAAAGTCTGAGAAGGTGAAATTATGGAGTTTGTCTCGTTCTCCTGAGTTTTCAGCTATTGTTTTCAAGGAAACATAAAACCAACCATCCCTGGTAACAACCCCTTGCTCAGAGGTACTGGAGTGCAGCGGGGGGGCACTAGCAATGGCCAAACCAAGAGCAGCCTGTTCTGTCCCATGTAGCACCAGAGAGAGGAGGGAGAGCGGGAGGAGAGGGGTGAAGGAAGGGAAGACTGAACCCCACAGCTGAGAAGGCAGAGGAAGAGATTTGACAAGTGTGGTTTGGTTGTTTGTTTTTTAATCTGTCTCTAGAACTAGAAAAGTTAATTTAAAAAGTTAATAAAATGCTTTGCCCCAATATCTGTGTCGTGTGCTTGGAAAAGATCATCCATTTCCCTCCCCCCCAGAACCATTACTCCTCACCCCACATAGCACAGAGAATCCCCCTTCATTTCTTAGGGCGGTCAGAGCTAGAAGTTTGACCATTACATCAGAAAGACTTTTTTTTTCCTAATTATTAATACACCAGCTCCTACCTGTTTACATTATAATTCTCCCAGACTGAGACCCAGTGGCTCTGGCTTGTCTGCACCAGAATAATTTCCATAATAGTTTTCCTACCATCTCAGTGTGACTCCCTATCCAAGTTTTGGTATTAGTACTCTACTCATCTTTGATGGCATTTTTCTACCGAGTCATTTTGCTGTCATTCCCCACTTCTCATGGCCTGGGGTCTATTTTTTCCTTGAAGTGACAGAGTCATATCAAAGAGTTAAGTCTTATTGCAAGGATTTAAAATAATGAGATGTGTAGGAGGGAGCTGAGAAGACAGGGAGTCTGGCACAGCAATGTGACAAATGCCTTGGAAGATCTTATTGCAATTGATAATTTATAACTTATTTTTAATAAGCACCAGACAATAACTTATTTTTAATACTACCTTTTATATATATAAATGTACAAACAGGGAAGGTTTTGCATTGTGGTGTTTTCAATGGCTTACTGAGTCATAGAGCCCCTTTAAAAAGCACTTTAGAATAAGCTAAAAGAACAAAACAGAGGAGTATAATGATTACTATCGGATGGGAATACGAGTTGGCTCTTCGTGCTGTTATCTCCCACGCAGAAAATGAAGCAGAGGTGGTGAAAATTTCTGGTGGGGTTAAGAACGGAAAACATTGACAAAGCAGCAAAACGCTGGAACTTCTACAGGTCGACTGTCACGTTCTGGTGTCAACAGCATCACCACGGTCTCCTCAAAGCCCTTTAGCAGCACCCAAGAACCTTCAAATGGGGCCTTGTGGTGGATGGAATTACTCCGGGGTAAGGGAGGTTTGAGGAGAATATTTTTGGTTTCATTTTCTCATACGAGTTGAAAACAAGGACAAAACCCCACCAACTGGCTCAAAAGGGCCATGAAATAACGGGCTGAGTCAGAGCTACGTTCCGTGTTGCCTTCTCAGCTTGTGGCTCTTGCAGAGCAAAGTGAAGGGCAATAATTCTTTTGTGCGACAAAGGCACAAGTCCTTGCAGAAAGAGAGAGGCCCTCGGTGTTCCATCTTGCCATGGCACAAGTCTTTTCATCGGCTATTTAAATACCATAACATTTGCATAAAGTAGTAATCATCATCTACATCGCAGGGATGGCAAGTGGCTCGTGAGAGGTCCCAGAAGGCCACAGCTTGCCTTGGGAAAGGGTATAACAGAGCACCCACTTACTGCAAGGAAAGCACCCGTAAGAGAGGATGGTTTGTGAAGCTTCTGGTGACATCCCAAAGGACCTAAGCCCTCTTTCACCCCAAAAAGTGAAACTTTTTTTTTTTCCATCAACTTGAGTCACCCAAGACTTGAGAGTAGCCAACGCATACCTCCCATCTCCTCACCAACATTCCTACCCCTTCTCGGGGCAGCAAGCAGTGCATTTCAAAGGTTAGTTTCAGATTGATTAAATCCCAGATTATGAATAATGGGCGATACGGCACAGGCCGGGTATAAATTGGAGGAGACAGAATAGAAACTCCAGGCCAAGAGAAAATGGAACCATCGAGGCACAAGCAGATATTACTTGGCTGAGGGAGATGCACTTACTCGACGGGGCTGAAGTCCAGAGCTATGATAGTAAGTCACTTAATTGGCACAAGAGTCAAACTAATACCTTATCCAGTTACAGAGAGCAGCCTCCGTGGGAAGGGAGGATGGATGTCACTGCAGGGTCCCCATGGCACGAGGTGCCCAGAGCCCAAAGGCTTGCAAGAATATACCTCGGGCTTGCTGCTGGGGGGCAAAGCAGCATTTCCACACACACACACAGGGGTCCCAGGCTTAAGAATGCCTGAAAACATCGGAGTGTGGTACCGGGGAGAGGGATATCCAAGAAAATGAGCTCTGGACATCGATAGGCACCATGAGATCATCATTTCACCCAGCTGTGCAGCCCCAGCCCTTCAGCTCCATCACTCATTACTGTCTCTACTTTCTCCTGAGGTACAGGAGATAGATCTCAAGACCCTGAGGATACTGAGGTGAAGTGATTTTTGCATGAAAGAAAGAGGAAGGATCTTATTTCCTCACTCAATAACACCAAAATCCCACTTAGTTTACAATTAGTATTAGCTTACAATTGGGACAAAGAAAAAAAAGGGTTTCCCAAACACAACCCAGTTGGAGCTCTTTGATGATTAAGTTTAACATCAAAGAAGTCCCTTCATAAGGTACTCGCTGTGTTTCATAGAGATACAGGACTGCCATAGATGACAGGCTATTTCCCCCTCCCCGGGTGTTGGCCATGGCACACACGGACATGGGGTGATGGGAAGTGACGGTGATGAGGTGGGGCTGGGGGCTCTGAACAGGAGATTTTCGTGCAAGAAATAATCAGGGGTCCCACAGGAGACTCGGGGCTCTTCCACCAGGAACACGCGTGAGAAACCCATGCATTGCCCACACTGCAGGGGCAAATATCACAGCTTCTGCTGGGTGATTGACACATTCAAATCACAGAACTTGGTCACCTGATTGGTTATAAAAATATAAACACACACTCTGTATTAGCAGGCTAGCCTACTCTTTGCATTGGGGTGGTGACAATGCCACGGAGCCCAGTGACAATTGTTTGCTCTCCCCCAGCCACGGTTGCTGGCTGGCTCTCCATATGAGATTTTTGCTGAGGAGACAGTTCAGCTGAAATAGCTCAAGAAAATAACTCCCCGACAGCAGGAGCACTGGCAGAGCTTTTCCCCCTCGCCCCAGACCCAGCACCGAGCCCTTCCCAGAAGCTCCATCTGCTCTTGCTTCCTTCTCCTACAAGTCCTTCAACACCTGCCATCATTTGTAGTGGGGCAGAGCATCTTCCACAGCTGATAAACTTTATAGTCGTTTTTTTTTCCTCCAGCTACATCCCAAACGATGATCGAGCTCGAGAATCAAAATGAGTGCTCTTACATAGTACTGATTTGCAGACAGAAAGAGCAAAGAAGGGGGTTAGTGATGCACGTCCCAGCAGCTTCATCCCAAGAGGAAATGCAATCACCGTAACTCCATTTCCTAAACTTGATTAGATTAATTTTGTGGTTAGCAAGAATAGCTTTAAAAAAAAACAAACCCCCAAACCTATCTGCTTAATTCTCTCACTAACAATCCCCAGCAAAGCCATATATATTAAATGCATATGTTTGTATGCAATATGCAGAAAGTTAAAGTGATGATGTCCCTACTCCACCTCAGTAGCACACTTGAAGACACCTTTTTTTTTTCAGTCCATCAGGCACATCAGCACCCCTGCCATGCAGATTAGATGCATATGGGCACCCAGGTGAAGATAAGAGGAAAGGACATAGGCAGAGAGATCAGGTTAACTTTAAAAGAGATAATTACTAATTATAAGAGTTAATTAGAAGCATAAATAAATATGTAGGTACAGTAAGGTCAAGTATCCTTTGGAATCGGAGCTGGGAATGCTGCAGTTACTGAGGCAACACCTGCTGCTGCTTCTATTTGGGGTTTCACCCGTGGAAAGTGGCGTAAAAAGTAACTGAGGGGGTTCAAAAGTTATTTGGGTCTTTTTAGTGACTGTATTATCTAGATATACACACATGCACATGTATATTACGTGTTGTCTTAAAGGGAAAATGTCAGATTTTATACACAAAAAATGTGCATTTAAAAATCCCCAAATACCATTTCACTAATTAAGAATGACAAAAAACCCCTAACTTCAAAGCACCTGATTTGGCCAAACTCATCACCAATATCATTTCAACACAGCAAATACCATTTGAATGATCTATGTTTATAACTAAAGCCAATTCACAATTGAGTTTTATTCTATCCTTGGCATTTTAGATTTCTCTGAAAACAAAGAAAAAAAACCCAAACCAAATCTGTTTTGAGCACCCAAGAGCGTGCCAGGTTGGCAAAACCAGTTCAGTTTCAAACCCCAGCGGGGTCTGAGCTGAAATATTGCAGAGTTAAAGGCTCGGTCTAATGAACCCCCTCTTGTAACTCGTGTAATGGAGCACTGCAGGCAGAGAAATGCTGTGATTGAACTCGGTTCCCTTCAACAGAAATATTTACTATTGCTTAAAATCTTTCAGCTTAAAAAAAAAGTGCTCAAAGGCATATTTGTCTCCAGGAAGACAGATTACTGCATTAATTGAAATTCAGTAATTTGCTCTTGCTGTGAAATGAAAAGAACAGTTATCAGATTGGAGCAAAGAACAAAATGACATTTCTGAGACATTAATCTTTACAAGATGTTAAATTACTTGTAGAACCTCAATTGAGGAAAACAAAGGAATTAGTCAGACTATCGTTTTCTCAAGAAATGAGAGTGACTGATCTAATTGGATCATGTAACATACCGAGGACACAATTCTTGGGGAAGTTTGGGAGATTAGTCAGCGAGGTTCAGTAAGGACAGCTGTCTTGTTTTGGACAAAAAAATAAGGAAAAAAATTATTTCTCTCTGTCACTTGTTAGTTTTGCCTATTTCATTTCCAACCCCATCTTGAGCAACACCTGGCAGTCCCGAAGGGGGAATGAACAGGGCAGAGTGTGGGCTTTGGGAGCAAGCGGAGAGAAAGGATTTGACTGCATACATTTATAGAAAATTCTCCCTAATTACGTGGAAAATAGAAGCAGTTATTGCCATATTGATAATAAAAATGGATAAAAACTTGGTTTACAACTATACCGGTGATGTCAGCCCATTTGGATAATCACTGGATTTATCCTAAATCCAGGATAATAAAATTCCATTGTCTGCCTGTACTTCTAAATTTTAATTACTTATACCATTCATACTGGAGACTGAAAGTCTTCACCCAGTCACTATAAAGGGATTTTATTTTGCTATTATGAAGAGACAACACGCCTGTCCTTATTTCTTTGAGAGGATACCTTCCTTCCCCATCACCCTTCGTTATCTCTCAGGCCCTACCCATCTCCAGGTCTCTGGGAGGTTCATCTCCTCTCCCCAGCAGGGAGGACCTGTGACCAGCGAGTCCTGGTACCTTCTCAGACAGGTACCTACACCTCAGTAACACCTGAGACGGGTTCTGCTGAAACATCTCAGCCAGGTTTTGCTTCAGCCATCTGCTAGAAGCTCCATCCACAGGTGCCACCATGGAAACGCAGCTAACAAGGTTCAAAGCTTGAATAGAAACACCTGGTTTTGCACTGGCAGAAGAGAGTGATCGTGGCTGATTTATGGACAGAGCCATCCTTCCTTGCCCCCTGCCCAGAGGTTCAATTCCAGCTCTTAGTGCTTCTGGAAGTTCTTGTGACACAAGTGGCAGAGGAATCGCCCCCTTCACGCAAACCTCACGCGTTTCCATGAACAATTTGGTATTTCAGACTGTCACGTTTCAGGGAAATTACTACTTCCCTCTCAGGCTGCTTGCAGCAACAGCCAGAGGAATTACAAAATTAAACAGGTTTGACACAAGCCTCAACAGAACCCCCCCCTCAGCCAACCTGTGTGTCCTTCCATTCCCCACTCAATCATTTCAAGCCCATTTCTCCCAGAGCAAAGCGTTCGTTTCAAACGTGTCCCTGTGTTTTATTGTTCTGAGCCAGTTCTTCCCACAAACAAACACATAAAGTTATTTTCCTGCTCAAACTGGCCCCAAACAGCTTGAGGTAGGTCACCTTTGACTGTGGCCTGGCCTCCTCAGGCCAGCCAAAAAGCCAGACAGAAAGTTCTACTTGTTATTTGCTCGAATTCATACCCTTTTGTGTCTGAACAGAACCGTAACATTTACCTACATGTTTATTAAAAAAAAAAAAAAAATCTGCTTGCTGAAATACAGACAAAACGAACATATTGCACTCGTGGAAGCCCAAAGATTAACACAAACTTAATTCTTAGCCAAGTGCTCCCTCCCACAGCACCAAACACGCCAGGAAAAGCACCAGGTCTTTTTATCTGTTGCAGAAACCACCGTTCTTTAAAACCACTCGCTTCAGTCCTTATGTAAGCAGAGCTCTCTTTGAAGTGAAATAAACTTTTACAAAACACCAGCTAAATAAAGATCAGAGAACCTGAGGAGCCTCTGCTATTTTTATCTCCTTCTGCGCCGCACAAGATAAAGCCCCCACCAGAAACCACTCCAATAACCTCCCAGACAAGCAGCAGGAACACTTTACAGATGAGGAAAACATATTAACCTCTCAAGAAATATAACACTTCACAACAGACGTAAAGGAGAAAACAAGCACCCAATTCCTACCTGGTGAAGGGCTGGTTTGTTCAACACCTTCAGTTGATGGAGCCCCAAACTGGTGCTTGGTAGAACCGACCTCCACCAGCTCCTCCAAGTCTTCCTCCTCCTCCTCCACCAACCATAGCACAGAGCAAACACCACAACCTGCTCCCACCCCACACATCCCTTCTTCTCTCCTGCCCCAGAAGATGGGGCCAGCTAACGACTGCAGCTGTAATTAATGAGCAGCTTCTCAACCATCAGGTCCCCCCACAGACACCTGTGGACTCTCCGCCCTGTGATGAATTTAGCCCAGTAAATAACTCTGCTGAGAGCCCCCTGGTAGCAGCAGAACCTCCAGCTCACTCCTTGTGTGTGACAAAACCTTCTATTTGCCTCTAGAAATGTGTCAGGAGAGTCTTCTTTTGTCTAGAGCTGAGAGAAAGGGACTTTTTCAACTTTTATGCACTTTTCTACTTTACAACATGTCAACAGAAAGGGTGACACCAGGGTGACATCTTAATCTCCAAATAAGCTGCAGTTTAAGGCAGTTGAGTGGTTTGGTTTCTCAAAGTTAAATGTTTTGATCCAGCATTTTATTGGAGAAATTAAGTAAAAGGAATTTTTCAAATAAAAAACCCAACAGAACACCAAACTGTTTCTTCCCCAAAACATCAATTGAACAAATCACAGCTACCGACAGTTCTCCATCCCCTCGTCTGGTTCTGTGTGCGAAGGAAAAACCTTCAGTGTCTTGGGTCCTCGTGAAATGCAAACTCTGTCCTGGGCTGCAGTTCACACCTTGGTCCTAAAGAAAAGGCCCCATTGAGTTTCTGTCGAACATTTCTAGTTCAAATGTACTTCAAACCTTGGTGTGCCAATTAGTTTATGTCCCCTTGCGCAAAAGTCAGATTTTCTTTGTATTTCTTCTGTTTCGATTTTAAAAAATCCTGTAAATTCTAAGTAGTTGTTTTTGAGCTTAAAGAACATCCAGGAGCGGTGCCTGCCGCGGCGCTGTGGATGGGCTGCCCGGGGTGTTTCAGATGTCACAAGAAACGTACAGATGTAGATACATGGGCTTACACACTCAGGAGCTTCCCACATTCAGCTCACTCTGCCTGCTGAAGGAAACAAGAAGGGTTTTATTATTTATTATTAGGCAGGCGGCAACATGTTTTATGCTGTTTATTCTCTGGGCTGAAAATATATTTTATATAGTTCTTATTCAAAAGGCAAACTGCTCTTTCAAAGACAGAGAGAAAGAACTTAAAAAGAGAAGGTGTAAATTGCGATTATGTCCCACGCTCAGGAAATCTCCGCGGTTTGAGGCAGAGGTGCTGGGAGCTTTGCAGAGATTCAGGCACAAACCACCTTGTAAGAGCTTCACAGAACCCAAAACATTTTTTCAGCATCCGATTCAACCAAAAGCTGAAGGGTTGCCCCCAGAAGTGAGAGGCTGCTGGATGAACCCAAACCCAGTTGTTTTAAAAGCCTGCTTCCCCACCGACGGAAAGCGCCTGCCAGGGGCAAGGAATAATTCCTGGAATATATTGGCAGTCAATAAGGGACAGACCTGCCTTTGCCCTGTTCTTGGTGGCACTTTTATAGGTTTCCCCAAACCTCCAAAAGCGTTTTTATCTCCCAGGGAACAGCTGGTAGTTTCAGACACGTCCAAGGGCATCCTTCATCCCAGCTCCAGCTCAGAGAATTCTTAATATAAACCGATGCCTCCCAGGAGAGCCCTTCCCACCCCGCGCCTCCTGACGCCCTTCGGCTTGGGGTTTCTAGTCAAAATAAAACACACAAATAATAGCTGTGTCTGTCCCACGGCAATTTAAACCAGTTTCTGATTTGTACGAGGAAGATCCAAAAGCAGAGCTGATGGTTCCTCGGTGCTCAGGACAAAGCGCCCTCAGCCCCGCGCAGGGTGATGGTGGAAGGAGTCACGTCCCCTCCCCGTGTGGAACAGGCAGGACACCAGCCATTTGGGACATTGCCTTGGTCACAGGAGCCATTGTGTCACTGTCTGTGCCTTCAGGGAAAGACACCCAGGAGCGGGCTGAAGTCCCCAGGGGATCAGCTCAGAAAGTGCAGAACAAACCCAATAGTGTGTGTTTTCTGCAAACCCAAGAGGACCCAAGGGACTGCTTGAAGAATGAATCTCACGCTTTGGAGAAAAATTGTGCACTGCTTGTGTCTTCAAACAGCCCCTCTTTCCCGTAAAAAGTCTGTCGGCTCTTCCTTGTGCCAATGTTTGGTTTGAATTGCACTTTGACTGTTTAAATCTCAGGAGAGGGATTTAAATCACACGTGGGTTCCAGGAGAGGGAACTGCTGGAGAGGGGACAGCAGGGGCTACAGAGATGCTGAGGGGACCAGAACATCCCTCTGCTGAGGAGAGGCTGAGGGACTTGGGTCTTTTCAGTCTGGAGAAGAGAAGGCTGAGGGGGGATCTGATCAACACCTATAAATACTTAAAGGGAGGGTGTCAGGAGGATGG
>JAOTQQ010000002.1:20587312-20634395 GCA_026546715.1 Gallinago undulata | reverse complement strand
GTTTCAGTGCTGACAATATGCCTTCCAGTTTTAGGAAATTAAAAAAAAGAATACTGTCTTCAGTAGACTTGTGACACTTAAAGATTTTATAGTCTATTTATAATCTAAGTTTTTATACTCTATTTCTATTTAGCATAGGTAACAAGAAAATAACAATGAAGAGTAACACTCAGGTGAATGACAGAGCAATAAGGTACTTTTAAATTTAGTTCCATGTAATTAAAGTTACTCAGCTAAATGTTATACCATTTCAATGGATTGGTAAAACAGCCTTCTCTAAAAACTCGGGTAAGTATTTTAGAGGAAATATCTGTAGGTAAATTCTGTGCTGTCTCAGTGCCTTTAGGAGGGTGGTTATTTTTACACCTACTTGTCCAGCAGCCTGAGAGAATTCTACTCTCAAAGAAAATTGGTTCAAGACACAAGTAGTTCAATTCAACTTTGGATATTATTCCAGAATGAAGTGTTGAATTCACTTACACCGATTTTAACAGTCACTTTTGCAACCCAGCACAACTGGAGGACTTACAGAAGAATTAAGGCTTATGGAAAACAGGAAGGGTCAGGTGCTGAACAGTCCCTCTAAGTACAAAAATAATCAAAGAAAATACAGGCTGGAGAAATAAAGTCAAAGGAAGTGGTCTTGAAACTCTGAAATGCATTGATTAATCCCAGGGATTAAACTTGTAATTGCTTATTAGAAAAGATTATAATTACTACCAATGATTGCCTAAGCTAAAAGGAGCAATTCTACAGAACTGGTCTGTAACCCCCCAGTCCACAGTCAGGAACTGGAACAAACTGGACCAGCAGGGAGAACAAAATGCAAAAGGTAAATAGAAAGTGCAAATTGGGACAAATCTGGATAAACTGAAGTCTATGACCTTATTCAACACAGGCCAGAGATCCACCATTGTAGGCAGGGAAGGAAAGAGGTCATACTCTACCCTAGATATCTTTAGGATCTCAGTAAGAGTTAGAAGATAAGGATGGAATTTTAACAAAGGATCCGAGTAATACATTGAAAACCTGCACAATGTATTTTATGGGTTTTTCTAGAACACACCTCATCCATCTCTTCACTCTTCCGTTTCTTTCTAGGCTTGAGCATTTTAACTGTCACGGGTAAAGTGCTGCCCTGGTGCTTCACCTCCATCTTGTTGGGTTGCAGAGGTGTGAACTGGATTTCCATCTCCGGTTTTGGGAACCGACTAGTTTTTCCATTGTCTGTGGACACTTCACAAGAGTCAAGGACAATTTCTGAATGGTCCTGCAAGCACACAGAAATTTAAAAAAAAACAAAGTTTTAAAATGCCTGAGTTAAAAAGCCACAATACATATCCCTCCCCAGTGGATCACAAAGTAAGCATTCCATTTTCAAGCATGTAGAACAGAAGTGAATAATCTACTTCAACTATGGCAGAGTTTAACTCTTACTTTCTAAAACTTTTTTGTTAAATTTTAAAAAGTTACCATTTCTATCTATGATGAGAGAACTTAAAGCTTTCCTTGCTAAACTCAGCCTGATGCTTTGTTTAAAAGTCATTTTCCTCAAGGGCAGAGACAGAGCAGAGCAGTAATAGAATTGATGCAACTTTCTTCATCTTAACTCTGCTGCTGCTTAGAAACTACTCAGTGATAGGGTTGTTGGTGGTGAGAAATCTACTCCTGCCAAAGCAGGGTCCCAAGGGGATGAGGGGCTGTTGCTCCTTGTGTTTGTTCCCCCCTGTAGGGTACTTCCCTCTGCTCCAAAAGGAAAATGACCCAAGCTCATGGCAAACCCAAAGGTGGTCACCTTCTTGACCTGCCAGGGTTCTGAGCAGGAGCACCAGCACTGCTGCACTGCCAGGAATGGAGCTGGCTCATAAAAAACTACTTTTTTATATAAAAAAAAGTTCCATAATCAAAAAGTTACATGGGAATGGTTGGTGTCAGTAGCTGACAAAGCCACACACAGGAATCCTGCAGCAGAAGGAAGCAAATTCAATTTCCCTGCTATTGCTCAATCCATTTAAAAGGATTTATATTATTTTTCTTTCAGATGACTTATCTAATCAGCCACTTCCTAAGCGTTGGTAAGAAGTATGTTTTCGAGAGCACCCAGTTGAAGTTGGGTATAATTATTCCATTATTATGCTATACAGCTTTTATTTCTACCAAAAGCCACTAAATCAGGTGACCTGATCATCAAGAAAGGGATTTGCAGAATGAAACTTGAGAATTGTTCAGGCCACAGGACACATTTTCTTTCCTATTCCACATTTAACAAAATCCACACGACTGTGTAAAATTTTCAAATTTAAAGTTTAATACTAACCTCACTTAATGAAGAGTCACTGCTAGGACGTTGACGTAATAAATAATTCTCTTTAACTTCATCATATCTTACTGGAATACTTTGTCCAGCTATAGGATTGGTCTTGCTTTGTTTTTCCATAAACTGTAAGTATTTACAATAAAGATTAGAAAACTCAAATATTTCAAGGTTTGCAGTCTAGCATAAAGCTACAATATAAAAGCTGAAGCTCAGGCAGCTGATGAATACCTGGGGTTCAAGGACAACACAAGTTTAAGCCAGTAACATCTAATTACATAAAATGTTCTTCATATAAGAATTTAACATATTAGTTTCACCAAGTGCTGCCCAGTTCTTGCAGGGTTTTAGGAAGGACAGTTTTACCTTCTACTTACCCACTGCAACCAGGATTTTGTAAACCTCAGCCCCATAACCCTCTGGTGGCCTCAGCCTCTCCTGATCAGAGCCAGCTCCTCAGAAGGTAGGAGATACTGAACAACTTGCTCCCTTGAGTTTTTCTTTTTTCCCTCCTCTATGTCTTTCCTGAGAATTATTTGACTTCCCCAAAAAACTTTACCCCTTTACTTCACCTCCGTAAGAATTTCTCACAGGATAACCCTTCAGCAGCCTCTCCTCATTCAGAACATGGAGTTCTGAACACTTCAGTACCAACTGTCCACAACAATTCTTCTCTATAGCTAATTTTACAGCAAAAACCTTATTTTATGGTGCTCTCGTAGGTGTTATCACAAAGCTGTATAAAGCAGTAACCCTTCTGGGTGCTATTCTGTCCTCCCTCATGCATCACAAGCTTTATCTATATGGCACTAACTGAGTTGATGAAATAGCAGAAACTATTCAGAGAGTGTCTCATTTGGCAAGAGGAAAGAGATAATAAGATAAAGAGATGCATTTTGGCATTCAGTCCTGTTCTGTGACAAGGAGAATCGCACCTTTCAGCAGTTGGAGAGGATCTGCTGGGAAATCCCCATTCAGCTTTGTTCCTTATTAATTGGCAATGGAGCCACATATCATTAATTCAGTTTAGCAGGAGAACTCCCTCCCTAAATACTGCTCCTGTAGCACGTAAGGGCTGGGTCAGAATCAGGAGTGTCAGTACAGCCACAAGTCTTTTAATTTTTGTTCGGGAAATATCCAGAGTTGTGTAAGCTTTAAATACTGTTTTGATCCTAAGTGGAGATGCAAGATAGTGTTTTGGTCTTGTGAATCCCCATAGGGGCTGGCAGCTTTAACTACAGAATTGTCTCTATGGCCACCTGTATATTTATATACAAAAATTAGAGACATAATTATATATATTTATACACAAATATTATAGACGTAATAGATGACGCTACAAATATTATGTCTCCAAACCTCTAGAGCCTGGATTAGTGAACAAGCTTTTCTCTCAGGTATGTAATTTCTATCATGGATAGAGAAATGGTATTCTATTAAAATACTTTTTCTCCCAAAAGTGAATGTGAAAGAGGGAGAGACAAATAATGAACAAGAACACAGAACTGAACATATAGCTGAAGTACAAAGAACTACAAAAAGAAACTTTTGCGAGATTCCCAATGTTGCTGAAATATATACTGAGAAAACCACAAAACAGAAGTTATTACCAACATATCACGAGTAGGTATTTTCTATAAATACACCAAACATACCTCTTTGTTCACAGACTGATCTATTTTATCTTGTCCTTCGGGTAAAGGTATTTCTGCCAAAGATTGAAGCCTTTCATGGTTAATGAGTTGTTTCAATTCTTTTATTAAGTCATCTTTCTCAGCCAGCTGTTTCCTTAGTTCTTCTGTATCATATTCCTTATCCTAATAAGGACAGCAAAAATTGCAGGGTTGGAAAAAGACATCATTAACACATACACGAGCATCATTACAATTACTTGGTGGCATCAGTTTTATAATTGCAAGCTTAACCAGCCAGCTATCCAAAAAAAAAGGCCATTGGTTTCATGTCTGAGTGACCACTATTTCAAGTGAAGAAAAGTCACAGAACACCCTGGGAAGATGCAGTACAAAATTTTTAATTTTACTCTATTATAGAGTTTTAAGACATTCATTTGTTCATGAAGTCTGTGGTGCTGTGAAAAAGGCAGCAAATGTGATAGTTGCTTTAGATTCCAAGTTCAGCTTTGCGATTTAAGGATCAAATAGACTTGAGCATTTATTAGAACTAAATCTTTTAGACCTTCAGTTACTGATACAAATAAAGCTTTTTTAAATTAGCTGCACGTGGCTTCAATGCGACACTGTTTAGTAACAAAAAATAAAGCCAAAATGCAAAGAGCAATATAATGTGTTGCAGAATTAATGGATAACAAAAAAAGTCACACAGAAAGAAGAGAGGTGACCTTTCTTGCATCCTGCAGCGCAGCCTCTTCCTCTTTATCTTTTTGAGTGTGGTTAGAAGCCAGAGTCTTGAGCTGTACTTCCAAATCTTCTACTAATTTATCTCTCTCTTCACGCCACTTCTGAAGATTGCTGTCCTTTTCTACCAGCTGTGCAGTGAGTCTTTCCTAAATGGGGAGGGAAAAAATTAAAAAAATAAAAAAAATAAGTCTGTTACAACTGAACACCCCTTCTATACACTGCCTGAAATAGTGTGGGACTTTGGTTTCACATAGTGTTATTTTATGGCCTTAGGAAGCTTGAGAGCCTGTGTAGATCTTAAAACTCACACAGAACTAGTTTCCCTGCAAATATGCAAAAGGAAACCATGCTTCGATCAGAAAAATCTGTATTTAAATGCTTTGTGAAGGGGATTTTTGGTTAAGAACTGCCACTCCTGTTTGCTCACTCCATGATTTTATTGCTAACAAGTCTCAGGCAAGCCACCTTGACACAGCCCAGTGAACAGGCGAGGTAGCCACCTTCTGATTCACTATCAGTGGCTCTACTTGGAAAGCGATACGGGACCAAAACCACTAGCATATTGAGCAAGTATTTTGACTCTATACCTGGAAAGAAGCTTGGTTTGGTCACCTACTTGCTTTTACAAAAAACAAGCTACAAATGCTGTTTTCCAATATATGTTTTCCCAGCTTCACTAAGTAGCAATTCATGTAAGTGTAGGTTGCTCCCTGGTGGGTTTTTTTTTTTAAAACACATAAGAGGAGGTTTGATGAATTCACAGTGCGGTGGTGGTGGTGACGGCACAGGAAGGACAAGGGTGTTAAGTCCCATTATGCACTAAGCTCTTTCATTCTGTGACCCTCCTGTGCTTCCTTTTTCACTGGGATCTGACAGAGGCACTGCAGACTTACACTAGAGGACTCCACTGGGACCTCCAGTACTCACAATTTCTGCTTGTTGCTTTGCGTGCCGTTCTCTGTCCTCTGCAAATTTTCTCATTTCTCTGTTGCGATGGTTCTCAGCTTCTTTCACTTGACTTATGAGTGCCATTTTTTCCTCCAGCCACTTCTTTCTCTCAGTTTGATACTTTGCCTCATTTTCCTATTTTAATGAAACCAAAAATAAAAAAAAACAGGCAGAGATTAAGCAACAAAAAAAGAAATCTCAATATCAGATTACCATTAAGAGGATTTGTTTCAAGATAACAGAAATACAGTTTTACTCCAGCATATTCCCAAGTCCAAGTATTACATCCTCATTTGTTCTTTTGTATTGGAAAAAAATTAACAATTTTCAGCACTTCTTATTCAGACTGGGATGTTTTCATGGAATGGAATTTTTTTCCTCTAAAAATGCTCTGGGGGAATCACAGACACTATAACAGTTACACCAATGATAATGGTAAAGAAAACCTTTTAATTTACAAATTCTCAATCTTTTATGCTGCTTTCTAGGACATGTTAGAGACTTAGTTCTACTTCAAGACTTGAAGGGCACTGAACGCAGCAGGGTTTGAATAGCAGGCAGAGTGTGAAATGAAATGAATGAAAGTTATGGCTTTAAAACTAAGTATAAATTACATTACACCATATTTTACCTTCAGTTCTTTTTGCAGCTTTGTTAATTCCTCACTTTCATTTATGTTTTTCTCTTCCTTTTTGCTAATCTTTTGCTGCAAGTCACTCTCGCTTTGGTTATTAGTCAGCTCTCTACACTTCTGCTTCCAGGCTTCCAGTTCTGGGCAGCAATAACAAAATAAGGTCATATTATGGGTAGTTTTAAATGCAGATTTGATCATGTTCACATCCTTCTACTGCTTACTTGGACTTATCAGCTATGACCACAAACAGACATCAGCAGCCTTTAACTGTTAGAAGTTTCCGCACTACATAAAATTAATGCCTATTGAAATCACAGTCAACAAATAAAAGCATGCATTTAAAAGCAGACATTAAGCAGCTATCATAACACATCCAAAACCATTTCCCCCCCCTTCCTGCTTCCTTTCAATGGAGAAATTACCCAAAAGTAATCTGTTGGTCTCTTCTAGTTTGGCTTCAAGCACTTGCTCTTGTTCAGTCTGAGTCTGTTCTTGTTCTTCTAACGTCAGCCTCATATCTTCAATTATTTTTTCCTTTGCACAAAGATCTGAAGATGTGAAAACGAATTTACAGGTGAGCACTCTGCTAGTTCCCACCATCCTCTCCCAAAGTGTCTTCATTACATGTTGTCTCCCCATTCCCTGAGATCAAAAGTTCTACCAGAAAGAACTAGAGTATCTCTACTGAATTATCCAAATCCTAAAGTGTTATGTGATTGTCATTAATTTGATTTAAGTGAGTTTTTATTTCAGGTTTAACATCAGTCAGACTACGTCTCGCATTAAAGGAGAAACTAACTGTTGTTCAACTGTGTTACTTCCTGATTGTTAACATTTTAATATCCAGATTGGAATTTCTCTGTATTTTAAATAATAAATACACAAGACTCCAAATCCATTAACAATACGGTAACTCATATCATTGCCATTCCACACAAAAAAAAAAAAAAAGGAACAATACGGATTTTTCTGACCTTTACATGCTTTCTCATACTGTTTGGAGATTTCTTCCAGCTTCTCATTATTCATCTGCTCCTAAATATAACATTGAAAGCAAATTAAAGAAAACATGTTAAAAGAAACAAGTATACATGCTAGAAAGGGGTAGCTTTTCATTTTTAGAGTATAAACGAGCATTCAAACTAATTTTGGAAAAAAGTTCAGAGGAAGTTATGTTACCTATAACATATTGAAGTGCTATATGTAATATATACATACATATATACACACATATCAGAATATCTGCAGGTATTAAAGTATGCATTTACTCAGCACATTATTTAAAACAATTTGATAGTGTTTGCAGTGAGAAGTTCTTTAACCATCTTTCATTTATGTATTAAGACTAATTTCAGCTGGCTAGTCTCATTTTTACCCTTGTAAGCTTTTTCCAGTTGCTTGGAAAACTTCCTTCTTTAATGGATTAATTAAAAAAATTAAGAGCAAGTAAAATTTTAAAAAATAAAATACCTTTTTAAGTTGCAGGATTGTTCGCTGTTTGATCTCTAATTCTTCACTCAACTGGTTTTTCATTTTCTCAAGTTCATTAATTTTATTCCTAAGTGATTTCTCCTCAGAGCGCATTGTACACACCTGTCACAAGGCACAAAGACAGCCAAAGCTATCCTTTACCTACAAGCCTTTTACAGTCCTGAAAGTTACCTAAAGAACCAAATATTTTATTTAAAAGCCTAAAAAAAAAGTAATCCCATTCACTCCTTGCTACTTCTCAAACTGAGGGTTATACACTGAGTTTGAGTAGGAGAAGGTCTTCCCCAGCAGCCCAATGTTTGTGGACAATAATACTTTATTTTTTTTTTTTTTTTAAGGCTTAACTTTCGTGCCCGAACCCTTGTAAAAGCCTTTTGGCTTTTAAGTTCTTGCAATATCCCATAAGGTTCTACAAAAATCCTACTACTTCGTAACTAAATACTAGCAGTTAATATGAGTAATAGCTATTCCATCATTTCATTTCTTCTCCCCAGTCTTAATAGAAAATATAGCTCAGATTTTAAAAAGGCTCTAGAAGTTAGTGTTTCCCTTTTCTGGTTAATCCAGCTTTTCCTCTACAAGTCTGAGGGTTTGAAGTCAGCACAAACAGCAACTAAAGGGTACTGTTATGAAGATGACAGTCCTTCTCCAAAACCAGATTAGCCATATTTTTCACAAACCTTTATATACACTTAAAAAATTTACACCCCCCTTTCAATATCTGCACTAATCAGTGTTTTGACATCTGGTCTTATCTTCAGGTTTCAGCTTCCATGGCAGTGTAACCTGTTCACCGTTACTCTCAATATATCACTCCAAACAGCCTTATTATGAATCACTTTTAACATTTGTAGCTTGTGGTTTTTGTAAAGAGGCTTTAATAACAATAAACGTACAGAAGAAACGTTTGATTGATGGTTACCCACCTGGCTTTGTACTTGCTGAATTTGTTTCTTGGCATCAGAAAATTTCTCTTTCAAATCTGTGTATTCGTCCTCTTTGCGCTGCAAGTCTTTTTGCAAACTCTGTACCAGGGCAGAGCTCTCGGACAGATCTTTACGCAGCCTTGGGTTAGAAGTTAAGAGACATAAAAGACATTAACGTTACACATCCCAAAGAAACAGCTTTTACACATGAACTCGTGCTCAATGACAAAATTTATAATTTTACTTTTGGATTTCAGCTTCTTATTATACAATCTTAAAGTAACAAACTGCTCTCATTCATTTCTGAACACTGTATTTTTTAAAGACAGTAGAGCAACCATTTTTATGATTATGCATCCTTACAAAGTAACAAAAGGAACAAGGTCAATATCAAGCAAGTTTAAATTTGATATCTACATCCCAGAGCTTATAAGGATCAAAATAAATTAAAAAAAAAAAATCAAAAGAAAACAGAAAAACGGTAACATTGCAACAAGTACTGTTGCTGTAAGTGCTACAAAGAAATTAACAAGTTTGATGAGTTTATGTTTAACTGGTCATGTTTCTTTTAAAGTTTACAGTGAGACATCTTGGATATTTACTTTAAAACCAATAGAGGGTTTTTTGGGTTTGTTTTTGGTTTTTTTATAGATTCTATAATTAGCAATACAGAACAAGGAAAACCTCTCAAAGGTACAAGCACAGGGTCAGGCAGGCCCAGAACTTGATGTGAAATTTAGAGTAAATGATGGACCCACAGACATGGCCCTAAAACCCTGGAGTCAGGAGAGAGGCTACAGAACATCTTACAGCTATTTCTACACGGTTGCTATTTCCTTACCATACAGTAAATACAATCTCTCAGATACATTTAATCTCTTATTTGGTAAGGATTATAGGGGGCTGGGGGAAGTTCTACCTTCCTCCACCCATTATTCCTTCAAGTCCTTATAGCAGACTGCATTCACTGAGAACAGCTATTACCAAAAATCAGCTGTTTATTCATTACTCCCTAGGCTATTTTCCCCTCCTTTCTTCTTTTCCTTTTAACATTCAATCCTTTCCAAGGAAAACATTGCCTCCTTTTATACAGGACATAACACTAAACTACGTTACTTCCTCCAGAAAGGGTTATGCAATATAAAACTATTAGAAATCCCTAAGTAATTCTTCACTTTCTTGTTGCTCCCATTTCCCCCTACCATAGTTCCACATGATTTAGATCTATATTTTAGAAAGAAATATACAAACAAGTAAGGAAAATTTAGCCAGCAGAATATAAAATTTAGGCAATGTATTAAAACTTCATAAAGAAGCAATTAGGTTACTTAAATAGATAAACATACAAATGTGTTATGTCAAAATAAACAGATGTTCACAGAAGGTAATTTTAACTTGAGCCTGTTCTCAAAGGGCTCTAAATTATTTTATTTACTTACAACTCCATAGATTGCACTTGTTCATCCTCATTTCTCTCCTTCTCCTGAAGGGATTGTTTCACGTTCTCCAAGTTGTTCATCAGCTGCATAACTTCCTCCTTCAGATTTGCTTCTTGGTCATTTAATTCTTTCAGTTTTTTGTCCGAATCGGCACATTTCTCTTGCAGAGCTACTGTATTACTTTCTAGATTTAAAATAATACATTCTTTTTCTTTAAGTACGACTTCTAGCTTCGCTATGTTGTCATCTTTAGCTCTAAAAGTCTCCAAGAGGCATTCAAGCTCGTTTATTTTTTCCCTGTAATTGGTAACTTCCTCCTCAAACCGTGCAATTACTTGCTGATCTTCTGCAGCCTGTTTTTCAAAATCCTGGGTTTTCTTCTGGATTTCCTCTTGTAACTGGTTCAGAAGAGCTTTTTCCTTTAGGGACTGACGATCTTGGTTTGCGATCTCATTTATTTTTGTTCTGAGTTGATTATTACAATTCTCAGTGTCATAAAGTCTCTTCTTTAAGTCTTCAACTTGTTGAAGCAGTTCTTGAACCCGCTGACTTTTTTGTGACGAAGCCTTAATGATATTTTTGCATTCTTCCCAAAGGTTTTCAACACTGCAGCGGAAGGAGCTCTCCCGTCTTAGAGAGTGCCCGCAGTCAGGGCTCCTCTCAGCTCTCTCTGGCTCATCTTTTTGAGAGTCTAAGGAATCCTTTTGATCAACTAAATCAATATCCATAGCATTAGTCTCTAAGTGAGACATGTATAACTTATCTACTTTGGACTGCATTGTTTTAATTTGAGACACTTTATCAATTATATTTTGTTTGGCACCTTCTACTTCCTTATTTAACTGAGTAATTTTTTCTTCTTGTTCCCCATTTATAGCTTTCTGTCTGTCCAATTCAGAAACAACCTCCTGATAATCTGCTTGACGCTGCTCAAGTTCTTTGCTCAAGCCAGAAGCGCTTTCTTCAGAAGCGGAGAGCTTGAGCTGCAAGGCTGCTATCTGCTCACTGAACTCTTCTTTTTGGGTTTTTTCTCTTCTGCATTGCTCTTCAAGAGCAGCAAGCTGACCTTCCAGGGCTTCCACTCTTTCCTTTAATGCTAGCATTTCTTCATGGTTCTCAGAAGTATTTTTTTCCACATATTCAATTCTCTCTTGCTTTAGAGAGTCGTCTTCCTGACTCTCCTTCATGTGTCCTAAAAAAAAAACCCAACACCAAAACATACAGCTCAGGTTGATTGAAATCATTAACACAAGTCACAAGCAATACCAAAGAGTAGTTTCTGTAAGAAAAATGGTCACCCTCTGAAAGCCACACACTTATATCATACGGCACTTTGAAGTCTTCAAGTAGTTAAAGCCTTCAGCAGGGTTTAACCTGCAATTCTCAGGCTTTTAGATGTAGTTGGCAGCAAGAGGTGCTCAGGAACCTTAAAGAACACTTTGCCACAGCTCTATTCCAGCCTCCTACTCTGCCCCCCCGTTAGAAAAATCCATCTGGTTTTACTAATAGGTAGTAACACCTATGAGCTTGGTAACATTCCCAGCTATGCCCAGTTTCCATCCTCACTGGTTAAACAACCCCTTTAGTACAGCCAGCTGTCACCCATTCTATACTGACAAGAGCAACGGTATCAGGTACTTTCTGAGAAGTTTCATTCATACTCAATAGCCTGTAGTTTAAAAACAAAGCTAAAAATCCAGCACGAGTTTCTCACTTAGTGTTTTGGACCTTCCTCTTGTCTTTTTTCAATTGGTTTCTAAACTAGATATAACGCTTTATGCTCACACCTCAGGTGTGGCATGTAAAGTTCTCCCAGGAAGATATACACCATTCCATCCCAACCCCAAGTGTCCATAAACATTTTATTAGCTTAAGACAGGTTTTTTGCTGATTAGTGAGCAATTCTAACTAAAATCACTCGCATTTCACCACCTTCAGAAGTGACTCCAGCTTATTTCACACAAGTGGTTTAGAACCCATCCGTACCCATTGAGTCACATGCACACTATCTTTTAGTATTTAAACCCCCAAAAAACAATCAAGGTTGAGTATCTCCAAGGATTAGCTCCTCACAGCTACGTACTCCAGGGAGATAGCACAGACTCTTGTGAGGGCTGTGGCTGCACGAA
Organism: Gallinago undulata; assembly: GCA_026546715.1. Lineage (NCBI taxonomy): Eukaryota > Metazoa > Chordata > Aves > Charadriiformes > Scolopacidae > Gallinago > Gallinago undulata. The sequence goes on along the minus strand of JAOTQQ010000002.1, from coordinate 20,622,136 downwards.
GGTGGCGTTAGGCAGTCCCCTCACCCTGGGAACATGAAGCACACAGGGACATGTCCTGCGTGGAAACATCCTCTGAACGGATCCAGCGAGTTTTATAGAGTCACTAACTTTGAGTCACTAACAAAGTCAAAGTGAAGCATTAGCAATAGCGTTTTCCATCTCAATTCAGACTTTGGATTTTGATTTTTTTTTCCAGAGTGAAAAAATTCCACAGGACACTTTTACCCTCCCGCTTTTCTTTTCTGTTCTAGTTAGACATAGAGTGCTCCTGCTCAGTCAGACACAACAGCAGCTTTACTTTGGCTCATAAAGCTGTGCTTCAAAGCCCTACAAGATGAAAACATATCAAAGTACTACATAGTTCTGAGACAGAACAGTTGGGAATGATGGAGGAAGACAAGACAGTACATCCCTGCTTGACCCTTTCAGTATCCATGGATGATCCTGCTGGCTGTTACCTTGTCTAACCACTCCTGGAGCCTGATAACTAGCTGCTCTCCCACCTTCTGGGGCAGCAAATATTAGGAGTTCCCTTCCTACTGCATGAAGTGCTTTGTTCCCCAGACTGAAGCTGATCTCCACTTTGCCTTGCTCTCTCACTGCAGAACATGAGGAATGACAGCCCAACACTCAATTTGCAGACTCTATCCTCAGTTTTCTGTGATCACATGAATTTGACAAGTCTCCTTTTAAGCTGTTTTATCCCTCTTTTAGATGGATATTTTCTGCTTCCCATTTTTAATCTTATTTCTTTTTCTATCCCATCCTCACCCAAACAATGTCTGGAAGATTTTCTTTCTTGCACCTATTCTGCAGGAGAAAGGCAAGAGAGCAAGGGACATGGAGAGAAGACCTGTCATTCTCCTTACACCTACACTTTCCAGAGTTCTATGGGAAACTGAAGCCCAGCTGTGTCCTGAAGGCAAGTTAGAGGCAAGTAGATCTTACAGTCACCATTTTGAACAAGTCTGTCCCATCAATCTCATTGATTAATTGACTTTAACGAAATGGATAATGTAAGTATTGGTGTCCTTTCAAGTTTCACCCTGATCCTCAAAGGTCTTTGACTGCAGCTGGTTTATTCACTCCATTCTAGGAGGACTAATAAGCTCAGATAAAGCAGGGAAAACACAAAGATTGGAAGTGTAAACATGAAAGCTTGAACAAAATATGTAATCTCTGGACCTAGCATATTTTTACTTCCATTTAAGAGGAAAGCTTTTCTCCTTTGCCAGCACTGACCCCTTGAGTGGAGCTGGTGTGTTCACAGCGTGAATGTAACACAGTTTCACAGCACATGCAGTATGACCCAACAGTCACTAAGTCATTGCCACTGTTGATGCTTGCTTAGACAATTTAAAAAACAGAAACAGAACTTGAGGAGATGCTACTGTCCCAGAAGTCCAGCGACAGCAAGTTTAGTACAAAGCCAACTGCTAAGAAATGGCTGAAGAACTACAGCTGAGTCTGCAAGCACGTTAACAGATGAGAAAAAGCAGCAGAAGAGAAAGAGTCTAAAAGCTAACTTTTATTTTAACTCTTATTATTAAGACTGAACATTATAGGACCTTCTGCAAAACAGGTGATATTTACATAAAAGTTACTTCCATTTACAGTTTAACAGAGTAGATTTTCTCCTCACAACATAACGTTTACGCTTCACAACTTTTTGCTTCTGTTCCGGAATAGTAACAGAGTTCCTTTGGGAGACCCCCTGCTGAGTGATGGTAGAAATTGTACCTTTCTTTGGAGGTGGCCCTTCTTTCACAGTAGTCTCATCTTCAAAGCAACGTTTTCTTCCCACTTCCAACACCGTTTCCTCACAATCCTTGAATTGGCTGCTTTCAGTCACTTTGCCAGAGTTCCTTTCTGACAATTTCCTTTTAATGGTAGCTAAAGTTTTATCCTGTGTTAAAATAAGATCAATTACTTTGAAGTTTTACAAAGTGAGCACTTAAAAGGCAGCTAGCAGTGGACTAGCCAGTTGCAAGCTTTATTAGTCATATCAAAAGCAGGGTGAGTCTGGCCACCCACTCCTGCTTCAAACTCTGCTCCGTATATTCACATTATTGCTCTGCCTTTGGAAGTGTGTGCGTGGTGCAACACACTGATCTTTGGTGCCAGTTTACACAATCAGCGTCCGTCTCACATTAGTAACCTCTAACTTTAATTAAATTTGCCCTTTTGCTGCAGCAAGACCTCCTTTCCTCCTCCTTCCATTCAGGAAAAAATAAAAAGATAGGAAAGTAAGCCCTCTGCTCCCACTGTCTGCCCAGTTGGAGGTTGGGTTTCTGCAGAGTGGCTCCTCAGAGTCTCATCTCCAGTCCTCCACCAACCACCCCAGATCATTGCTCCTGGAAGTCCCACTTTCACACACACCCCTGCATATGTTTTGCTATAACTTTAGTTTCAATCCCAACAGCACCCACTACCATTTCAAGCAACAGGCAGTTACTTACAGAGGAAGTAATTTTTCCAAAATAGTTAAGTCCATTCTAAGCATAGATTTGGGGGGTTTTTTTGGTATAAAGAAAATCAAGATGCCTAAAACTTACATAGTCTTCTATGGTTTCTTCTAAATGGGATATCAAATCCTGTAGTTTTGTAATGGCATCATCTTTTTGCTCCACAATGTCCATTAGTTCTTGAATCCTTTTGTTCTGTGTATTCATTTTCTTGGAAAGATGGAATAATAGTTCCGTCAGTGTTAAATTGTTGAACTAGACCATGAATTTAGAAGCAAGATCAGTTAAGCTAAGCTTGATGTAAAAAAAAAAAACCTAAAAAGCTAAAGCATACTACAATAGCATTTTGAGCTACTAGAATTTTAGAATTTTGTATTAAAAGCAAATAATTTTGCAGAAGTTTTTACTTGAGAAAGTTACCTCAGTTGCTTCTTTAAGCTGCTCAGCAGATTCATCCAGTTTAATCTTCTGCGTTTCAAAGTCTGTAATGGGAAGAGAAACCAGCATCAAGTCAGCAGCCGTTACACACTTTACTCAGTAATCCATTTTTCCAGATCTTGTAGTACCTTAGTAGCTTTTGAATAGAATGATTTATTTTCGTGTTGACTTCTACTTATAGGACACATTTCAGAAGTTGTTTAGGTTTTTGGCGTAGGAGAATTGGGCCTTGCAGCATGTATAAAATACAGATCACATCAAGGGATGTCTGTGAAACCCTATTCTGAGGTACTGCAACTTCCCCATTGCGACCACCCACTAAAGCTCTCAGGATACCTGAGAACACTGCATCAGCAAAATGTAAAAGAGGTGCAGGGATTACAATATGTCCATGAAATCAGGAATGTTGACATTTTACCCCACAATTCAGAAGTCTGCAATCGACAGTTTTGTCTTAAAAACAAGATAACCAAGGCCTGTGGAAACATTGAACCTGAATATGTACAAAACAATTGGTTACCACCTCCATACATACAATTTGGTTCCAAAATCCTGCTCAAATGGATTACTATTTCTGGTTTACAGTAGTTGGTACCTACTTTTCTCTGCCTTTCCCATCACACTTCCTCCCAGCTCACCTTTGGTTTTCTGTGTCAGCTCTTCTTCAGTTTTGGTTAGTTCACTGGTTTTCCTTGTCAGTTCTTCTTTGGTCCTAGTTAGTTCAGCAGTAATTTTCCCCAGTTGTTTTTCAAGCCAACCCACAGCTTGTTGGGGGTCCTCTAGGGACACAAGGTACCTGTGGGCTGCTTCTGCCTGCTTTTTGATGTCACTGACATCATTCTGCAGAGAATCAATAATGCCCTCAATGTCCACGTCGGTGCCTGGCCCTGAGCTAGACTCTTCATCCTAAAAGATAATTTACATCAATTTAGAAATAGCAAATCATTACACAACAGCCATTATTTCTACAGAAAATCTGGGAGACCATTATGAATTTAAACATACAAGTACAGTTAATTTTGCTTCAAAGCCATCTTGTGGGTTTATATGCCACTTGATTGCCAGTTTCTGCCGACCTTCACACGTAAGTCTCCAGTGTCAAGTTTCAGCTTCCAGTGACCCACCATCACATTCCCTTCTATATCACCTCAAAATCATCCCCTCCAAATGCAATATAAAACCTTTTTTTTTTTAACCCCAATGAGACCATTGAATGAACACAGCAGGGGAACAGTTTAGAAGGATTACATCTGAAATTTTCATGTATCAGTAAATCTGCAAGGTGAAATAAGTTTGTGGGAATCTACTAAATTAAGCTGGACTCAAAACATTGACTTCATGTCTTTCCTCTGTTTTTTAAAAACAGAGTTCCAAACTCTAAAGAACCAGCCTCAAGTTAAGATCCTAGTTATGGCTCAAGAGTATATACAACTTTCATTGCTTCAGTTCTTGCTGCAAGAGCCCTAAGAGGGAAAAATTCTCTGGGACCACTCCAGCAGAGTCCATATATGGGGCCTAAAACTCTGCTTCAAATACTTTAAATAAGCACTTCATTGAGTGCAATTTATACCATAATTGCAGCTTTTCCCCCACAATTTCTTTGTATATAGTAATTTTCACTTTGTGTTTTAGAAATGCAGAAAACCCCAAAGATTCCGAAATACATAATTGAGGCACAGCAACTACCCCTATTAAATGTGAGAATTATATCTTGCTGAGATAGAGTTACACAGCATGGAATTCCCTGAAACCACCCTTCTAATCCTTGAGACACACCGTCACAGGGAGTTACTAAAAGGGATGTTAGTAGAAGGAAAAAAATACCAGAGCTCCAGCTTGTTCACTGCAAGGCCCATCCTCTAATTTATTTTCTTCGCCTGTGCTTTTACTATAACCATTTACAAGTTCCTTGAATATTTCTAGGCGTCTCTCAGAATTTTCTTCAAGCTGTTCTCGTTCGCGAGAAAGGCACTCTCTATAGCAGGAAAAATAAGTCAGTTAAAAGCCAGGCAGTACGAGCTCCTAAGAAGTTATTAGTACAGCTGCCTATAAACAAAGATGCTCCTTACTTTTGGCACAATAGAAAGATACACAAAAAAAAGGTGTTGCTGCACCACAACAGAAGTATATTTCACTCCCCAGCATTTCTGAAGAGTGAGGGGGAGACAAATATATACACATATTATGGGTATCACTTAACTACAAGCATTTTTTCTACGCTTCTTGAGCCAGAATCCCTGTTCAGGCTTTCACTGACTGCAGAAACCACAGACTTTGAGAGTGTCACTCCGTCTATAGACATCTTTACCAACAGAGCTCTTCTCTCAGAGAGAGCTCTAAAGAAATCTGCTTACAGATTCTACACACCGCCTACCCACTCCCCAAAAATCAAAGCCTTTCCTGAACTCACAGTCCAAACAGAAGCTGACCTATTCACAAAAGCAGTAAGTCTAGTAGAAGAATGTGGTCTCTTACAGCCTAGAGACAGATTTAAGTAGTAAGAGAATTTACTTTCTTTTTTTAACTAGTAACTTCAAAACCACTTAAAGCTAACTTACCTGAAATCTGTTTCCCGCTTAGCAAAATATTGGCTGAATTCTTGTATCACTTCTTCACGGATTTTTAGTTCCAGCAGTAACTTGTTCTTCCTTTCAGCAATAAGTTTGTTCTTCAACTCTTCTATGCTACCCAGCAGCATCTAGAATTACCATCAGCATTAAGTTTTTCATAAAGAAAGTTTCCCAGGAGTGAGAGTTTTCCCATTCCTCAAACACTAACACCACCACTTGACTCTTCCAGCTGGCAAGTTCCTCCAGTTCTTTCATTGCCTTATTCATAAATAGGAAGATTCACAAGTAGATGGAAGTATCTGTTTTGCACCCAGAGCAATTTTTAAGTTTGTACAGAACAGGCATTTGAAAAGAATATCAAATTTATTACAAGAATTCTTGAAGCTGTCTTAAAAAAACAAGCCCCACGGGATTTAGCTCTTGTTTTTCAAATGCTCATTTTTGGGGAAATAGTGAAACCCCCAGAAAATGGTCTCTAGTCCTCTGTCCCCTCATCGTTGTCTTCCCTAGAAGTGACTGAAATTGCTGTGCCTTAAAGAATGGCTTTCAGAGTTTCCTTGTGTGTAGAATACAAAAGAACAGTTTTCTGGATTGCTAAAAACCAGGTAATACTCCTGAGCATTAACCACAGGCCACCAGAAGAAGAGAAAGAATCCTAAAGTAGCCCTGGCACATACCATATATTCTTCTTCTCCAACAAGGACTTTATTTTTTTCATATTTCTGCACTGATTCTTCTGTTGAAATATTATGCTCCTCCTCCATCTCATCATCATCATTTTCAATCACATCTTCTAAGCTCCTGTCCCATAGGATAGTAGGTCTTCTCCTTGGGATTGGCATTTTAGGGACACACAGTAGTGATGATTCTCTTGCTGATTTCTCATCAAATGACTGATCTTGGGGAAGAACAGACGCGTCCATAACTACAACCTATCCAGAAAATAAAGAAAGGAGTCATCAGTATTTTTTTAACCTCTGCTGGCACTTCCAAGAGATCCCCGTTGTCTTTTCCTGTAGGTCTCCCAGGCACAGGACTCCCTCAGCCCTCCCTCAGTACAGTCACTACTTGCACCAGTTCCCAACCAGAGTACAAAGGAGTCACTTTATCCTTTTTTTGATCCCAAGAACACCACGTTTCACCACCTCCACAACCTACGAGAGGGTTGACACCTTGTGCACCATCAGTTTTCTGTATTTCCTGTACTTTGAATTTCTAGCTGCATTACACGGATGTCATACAAATTCCATGTCTCAAACAGCTTGATCACCCTTACAGGCTGCTCCTTCTGGTGCTGTACTCAACCTGCCTGGCTAAGCCCATGCTCCAAAGGCCTAGATCTATTCTTCTTTGAAGACATCTGTCAGCACAAGTTTTCCATGGCTTCCAGCACCGATGCCAACATTTTCATCTTCCAACTTCACTGAGGTTATACCACTGCACTTACTTGTAGCCATTCTGTTTAACCTCCTCCTGCCCACTGAAGCATCTACAGACATAAATATGACCTTTCAAACTCTCTCTGGTGCTCCATCTATCTTATTAGTATTTCAGGTGAGCAATGTTCCAAATTAAGACAGCAGTAGTGTAAGAGACAGCTAGAACTGCTCCTACCTAGGTGAGAGCAAGTTATAAGCACAGAGGAAAAGTTAACCTAGATCTCAGGGAATTTCTCATTAGGCAGGACATTTCATAGAAATATGGATTTTCAGTAGGACATGCTCCCACCCCCACCACTACAAAGCATTTTTAAAAGCTTTACAAGGAAATGAAGCCTGACTAGGAGTAATTAGAAAATATGATTGTTACCTGAGGCAGATAAAAACCAGTAACTAAATTCATATTCTTAGGAGAGAGAACCCACTCTTGAAATGTAAGTACGGATCAGCAAGATAAAGGACAACAGACTTACTTTTTGTGCAATGGCTGAGAACTTCAGTACGTTGAGGGTTTCATCATACGCTGAAGCACATTGGCTTATGTTCACCATCATGTACACCTTCCCCTTGCCGCTGAAGAACGCCTGGAGGAAATGAGTTAACTTGCTCTCCCGGAAGGGTATGTGTTGCTGCAGCCTTTAAAGACAAAAGAACAGATGAGGTTTTTTTCAGTGTTCGATAAGCCAAGCTCAGAAGAAGAAAGTTAAATTGCTAAAATCCACAGTAGCATGTTTAAAGGATAATAGAATCATTCGAATTCTAACAGAGAGCAAAACAAGGCAAGTTTAAGCTAACTTTGGTAAATCAATAAGACTCAGCAATATAGTCTTTACAAGTCTATGCCAAAAGCTTAGTGCTAGCATTGTATATTTTAAACAATAACTCTCAAACATTGTAGGCAATACCTAAAAACCCCAATCAGTTTGCCATTCACAAAAGGACTTACTTTGACTGTTGGCTGTTCCTGAGTGCACTAATGCACTTGCCTAGAATCAGGAGAGAGGTGTTTATATTCCCGCTCTCTTTCAGTCTGTCCCCTTCGTTGCGGGTCTTGGTGTATCGTTCTGAGCCAGCAAGATCACACATTGACAGTCTGAAAGCAGATAAGGAAACTCACTTCATTCACCTCAGAACACACACAAATTATTACTTTCAAAAATCATCACTTGTCTTAGAGGAAGAATTCCTTGATCTTTATCTGCATGAACCCTTCCATCCTTTTCAGTGTTGCTTCCCCATCAGATTTCAGCCTACTTCCTGCCAAACCCTTTCCCCACATGCTTCCTATCTCCTCCCCACTGTCCTCCTGAGGACTTCCACGCGTTCCTGAGCACAGCAAGGTCCCAGGACCTTGGGCTGAACAGAGGAGACAAGATACAGAACAGCACAGCAACCTGAGGGCTTGAGAGAAGATGGCCAAGTCCCATCTGAGTGCAAGAAGTGAGGAAACCACTGCACGTGCCCAAGGCACCACCAGGAAGCACTGGGCGTGGAGTGCAGCACCAGTACCCCAACAGAAAATATAACTGACATCATCACAAAAGGAGGGAGACTCTGCTCTGAACTTACTCATTGACTCGGGTCACTCGTGGTGCTCCTGAATCTTCAATTTTCAGTATCTTAACCGTGAATATGCTGTGACTAAGAGGAGAAGTTTAAATCAGCAGAGAAGTGACAGAGTAGACCAATACCTTCCAAATATTTTTTGCCTGTTTTTGAACATCCATTCAAAACACTGTTGAATCTGCCAACATATCTAAACCATTCAATGCCCAATATTATTCAAGAAGTTTCTCACCTTCTGCTGGAGCAAGTATTTAGTTTCGTGCTTGCATTGCTCTGGTGTTTCAACCCCAGTTTTAGAAGTCTAAAAGCTTCCTTGGAATCGGAAATCTGAACCCACTGCAGATCTTTGGGAAGAACAAACATGGTAATCATTATCAAAAAGAAATAGGGGATTAGGGGGTAACGTGTGCACACCAAGAATAATACATTTAATTAAGACACAAACATTTTTCTAAGCCTGCTTCAGACAGAAATTATATGATGACAAATAAGGTCCAGATTCCTCCTTCCATGGAAAAGGAAGAACAAGTCTATCACATCATTTCATCCTATGAATTAAAATACGTTCCATCCAAATTAAGTGAGCAACCTTTGCCTGAGCACCAAAGAGCAATAGGTAGGGGCTAATATGAACATGAAAGCCCTACGTTCATATTTGTAAGACAGAATTCTACCTGGACAGCTTCTTTGTTTGAGCCTATGGCTTTGAGGGTGTGTGTGGGGGAGATAATAAAACCCTCTGACTACCTTTCAGAGCCATTAACTGAAAAACAGCAGTAATGAATGCAATACAAGGACCATATGTCATCTTTGTGGGTGCTGGAGTCAGTACCTAGAACTTTACTAATACAACTTACAATATGGACATTATAGCCTCTTCAACTAGAGGTTACCAGGGTAGTACTAGCAAAAAAACTGTCTGTGACCAAGAAAAAACAAGAAAGTCATTAACTGGCTTTCCTCAATAACATCATAAACAGCCTTGCACTTCTCCAAGCTTTATAGGAAAGGGTTATGCTGAAGCTTAGCTCAAAGCAGGCTGCTTCCTACACATATTTTAGTCTTTGAAAAAATGAGGGAGTTAGTTTTATTTTGAAATTCAGCTTTTTGGATCTATAGTTTGGCATATGAAAGATAAAAGCAGCAGGTCAAACACCTACAAAAAAGCATTTTATCTAGAACTACTGTCTTGATTGCTCAAAGAGCCCATAACAAATCAAACCGCTTTCAAACCCTGTTTTTTCCATGGCCAGAAACAAACATTCAACTGTTATTTTTAGTTAACTTCCCTCCTCCCCGACCCAAAACAAATGACCCCACAGGTTTGATTCCAGTATTGTAAAGTCTAATTTTGCGTCAGACTGAACTTTGACATATTTTCTGTAGAGAAACAGACTTCAGAGAATACTAAAAAACCCCAAAGAACTGTTCAGCTAATTATAGCTGTAGTTAAGAATTTTTGGAGTCTTCTAAGAAAATGGAAAAAACGAAAACCTGACAAATTTGGCAACTGTTTTCAATATTTTTCCTATATAAAAAAAAATACTAAGGCAGTGGAGTGCACACAGGCTTTAAAGAGAAACAGTCAAGGTTGAAGAGAAAACACTACTGAAAGCACAAATAGTTCTATCTCTGTAGATTGTCACCTTTCATGGTGAAGGCAGACATTTCTAGTGCCCCAGTGAATACAGGTAGGAGATTCCCAATCTAGAAAGATTATTACAGGAAGACTGATTTTTCAAGTTACACCTTTAGGAATTTACAAGGTATTCTAATCACCTTTTAAGTAAGAACATCCCTTGATGTCTTGAGCAAGGCGCAGTGATTTCCTCTTCTTGTCATTTGATATAGGAACCAGTAGATCATAAAAACATTCATTGTAAATCTCAAAAAATGAAACCCAAACAGAAAACTTCACATAATTTTTCACAGTCGGGCTACATTGTTCCGAGTCTTTTAAGAGTTCTTCCATATCTGCCAAGTACAAAACATTACAAGTCAATATATGCCCAATGAAGTGAATTTCATTAAAAAAAAAAGTGAAAGTTGATATTACAGCAGCCTTCTAAAGAATACTTACCCCAGACAAAAATCCATCGACATTCCCCCCTCTTTCTTAAGCACCTGGAAGCCCCCCACTTACCCTACATATCTGCAGGGAGAGACCTACTCTACCACTTCCTTTACCAACTGCAAATTCTATGAGACAGGTACAGCTCAGTTGGAATTATTCAAGTCTCTTCAATATCTTTAGAAGAAAGAATTAAACTGACAAGTACACTTCATTCTGACTTTTTACAGCAAAACTAGCATTTAGTCAGTTTTTAAATGCTAGAATTAGGTCTAAAAGCAGAAGTAATATTACTTTTCCCTCCTTTAATTTTATCTCATTTAATGCCCGCTCAGGTATTCTTCTAATCATTTTACCTTTGTGTTTTCTGCCCATATAACTTACTATCTGTTTCACAACACAAAGCCAGAAGTAGTCATTTTATTATTAACATAGGCCAGAAGTCAGTTATTTGCCTTGAGAAAGCATCTTTGCCAGTTTTAATTACAATTATTTAACACAAAACATACCCTTAGAATGAACCGGTGCTTTGTTGTTAGTGCTTTTTTGATGGTCTACCTACAAAAGAGAACAGAGAGTGTAAGATCTATTGTTGGCAATATATCACCAGTACACCACCAGTTACTTTTGTAACCCTTCTATTGTCCTATTAGATAGAAATAAAGCCTAGTTGCAGTAGGCCAGTATGAAGATTCTGGCTACACACGGTGCCTAGTTCAACGTACCCACACACTCCCGTGGAAAAGGTGGTTCTTTGCATGTTACTCTTAACCTGGTGAATCTAGAGAGTCCCCACATTTTTTGTTACTGGTATTTTGCTAATTCGGGATTCCCTATCTTACAGCTTACGAGGTCAACCCTCAGGAACAGAGGTAACCATAGAACACTTGTTCACTTAAGAAATTAAGTGAGCAACTTACTACCTTACGATACAGGCTGTGGAAACATTTCATGCTTGAAATAAGTTGAGGTTTTAGCAAGAGAAGGAAAGTTTCCACCTGCAAGCTCCTTAAAGGAAAAAAAGTAAGAGAAAACTCTGCAGCTGGAGCTTATGAGGTTCATACACATATACTCTGGTCCCAGACTTAGTTTTGGGTTAGGTTTATTTTGTTTGTTTTGGTATTTGGTTTTGGGGGTTTTTGTTTGTTTTGGTTTTGGTGGTTTTTTTTTTAATGTTTTGTCAAGAGTGTATTTCATATAAATGCTGGGATTCCATAAAATGATTCTTGAAATAGTTAAATATTTATTTATTCAAAATTTTAGGTTTAAGCTTTTCACATATCACACCCCTATCCCAACCTGTCTCTGAAGCAGATGCAAACATCGCTACCAAATTTACAGGCTAAAATATTGTTCATATAATCACAGAAGTGACACGTGTATTCAAACATCCACACATCTATGTTCTTCCACTAAAGCCAGACTTAACATATACCTATTCTTTAAGTCAAGTCTTGAAGAATTTTGCTGCCATCTACCTCCCACACTGGAGAAGTCAAGTTACTCACTCTCACATAAAAAAAAAAAATAAAAAAAATCAGGGTAACAGATATATTCCACCCCATAACAGCCCAAATGCCCCATTATAACCCAGCATACCACCGGAGAGGTGTCTAGTTCTTTTCATAAAATATGAGCACAGTAATTCCTTTTAGTTCCAATTTCTAGCATATGCTCAGTTTTTTAAAATTATTCCATTCGTTTTAGAATTAAAAGAAATATTCTGTATGCTTATACAGAATACAAATCACTCATAAAACTGTAATTGGACTTAACAGCTGTAGAATTCCAGGCAACTCAGAAAACTGAAGTGTATTTCTGGGCTGCCCAGCAGTCATCAGTTTAAGAATAAAGGTCCAGCATAAACTCATTTTAGTTCAGATCTTTAGAAGTCCACTGGCTTTATAGCTCTGCTGTTTCAAAGCTATTTTTGCTTCCTTTGTGGATATTTGCCAAACAGGAAGAGGGGAACAAGCTCACAATCATTAATTTCTTTCAAGTATCCTGAAAGACAGTACTTGTTTAAAAGAGGAGACACACCAGTGTTCCCATAGATAGGGAAAGTATTTGCATTCAATCCTTAAGCACCAGTAACCCCAGAGGATAAATCATCAGGTGCTCAAGCTACATGAAAAAATAAAATAAAGCTTAGAGTATAAATCCTATCAAGTATTCAGCCATAAGACAGAAACCCACAAGAAACCAGTATTCAGTACTCTCTTGCTCACTTTACTGCTAGTTTGAATAGACAGCAAATAGACACGTCCCTGCTTAAATACAAAAAGTCTCTTCTCAGTGAGGATTGAGCTATCTAAATAATTGTGTATAGAAAGAAGAGCTACTCTACCTCTTTTATTAAGCGAAGCATTGAATTTTTAATAGCAGTTTCTTCTCTCACTTGGTCCTTAGTCAGCTTTATATAATCTCTACACCGATGGGGTTTGAGATCCATTGCTGTGTATAACTTCCCTTGAATACTTTTAAACAACATATCCATGGTCCTTGGCAGAATCCCACCATCATCTTCTGTCCCTGAAAGCAACAGGCAAAAAGATCCTAATTACTACTGTGAACAAGGTATACGGATAAACGAAATGTATATGATATGAAACGTGTATGGATAAATGGATAAATGACAAAGATAAGTGATTTAATCTCAAGGCGGACATGAGGAACCTTCACTTTAGAAAAAAGAAAAAGGAAGTTAATTTAAGGAGAACACGTTTCTACTTATACCTTGGAATGTGTAGGTTTTCCCAGCATTTGTAACGCCATATGTAAAAATAAGACGATTATATCCGTCTAAGAAATCTTGCACTGGTTGCTTCATGGTACCTTCAAAGAATTCTTCTTGAGTTGTTTCGGGTCCAAACACCTGAGCATTACCAAGAAACGTCATTTTGTTTAAGCAATCATTATAGACTTTAAAAGAATCTTTTAAATTCTGTATGTTTCTAATTTTAGACTACTGACAGATTAAAAATATCATTTAATACCAAGCAAACTAGTTAAGTTAAACAACTTTTTCTAGGAATAAATTAAAAACTTTTAAAGACAATTCATTTACTCGTGAAAAAGTGAACTTCTGCATCTGTCCAGCAGTTTTTTCACTTAGTCGACTCAAAGAGGTTTTGGGGGGCTTCAGTATGATGCTTGTTGAATCTTCAAGTGAAACACAGCCCTATTAAAAAGAAATACAAGAAATGAGGCATGAAAAGACCATAAAGAGCTCAGCTTAGAACTCTTTAGAATTACCATCTATTTTATTTTAAAACCAGATAGATTTCACACCTGCGATTCATGTTCTCTTTCCAACGGTGTAAATGGCCTAACACGCAGGCAAACTTGTATGTGTCCCTTAGCCTCCAAACTGCTTCTCTTAAATTATAAAATAAAAAATAAGGAAGTTAGAAATTTGGCAGATTTTTTGTTTGATTACTAGCATGTTCAGGCAGTTTTATTTTCATCAGGCTATTTTAAACAGATACATGTTTATGTTTGATGACACGGGAAGCAGAAGTAATTCACTACATCATTATTTACAAGTGCTTAGGTCCCTGCAGAAGTTCTCTTTGCTAACTCAAGAGTGAATAACCTTGCAGCACATATACATACACTACATTCAGGCCAACTAGAGATCAAGAATGAAACCCACAGAACAATTCCATGATGAAGCTGCTCTGAAGTGGCAATTGGGCTCATTCACAGAAAGCTGATTCACCTAATAGCAGAGACACACAACTTCATCTAATCCTATGCATCTCCTCCAAACTAAAAACACTATTTTTCATCTTCTCTGTAAAATTCTGATTATTAACAATGAACGGACTAAGCTTATTTAAAAAATAAATAAGTATGCAAACATTAAAGCTTTCTTACCCGGCTTGGGTCCGAGCTTGAAGAAAGCAAAGAAAAGTCAGAAGAGAGATTTGCTTTAACATCTTCCACATTTACTGGTCCTTTTCTTTGAGGCACCTCAACACTATCAATATAGGATGGTCTGGGCAATTTCTCATCATCCAAAGTCAGTTCCATCCTGCAAGATAAAATAAAACTATTTTTTGCTCTCTGATCACATAACATAGGGCTTCTGAGGTCCCTTAGAAGCCAAGTCAATTTGAGACCGGTAGCTGTCAATTTCTCTAATGAGAAAGCCTTCTTCATCCCATTGGGAGTCTACAAAGCAAGTCTCTTAGAGATGGGGAGAGGGTCTGCAGAGAGGGTCGTATCATGATGAAACAAGAACAGCCATTCTTCTTTCAGTGAAAAGCAGCTGTTTACCATGGAAAAGCCTTACATACACTGCAACCCTGCTAAACGCTACACCTGACAAGGAAGATAAAATTTATAACATGAAAACCCCATAAACTTATTGTTTCACAGCCACTTCTCCATCATCCCTTTATAGTGTCCACTTAGAATAAAAGCTCACTGCAAGAGTCACCTGAACTTCATGGTTATCTCTGCAGGGCCGGATAAATAGTTGTATTATAAAGATAACACAATGTAGCTTAATACAAGACAGAGCTCAGAAACGTTCCAACAGATTGTTTTAGCTACTAAGGGGACACTAGAAAATTAGAAGACCTCATGTCTTAATACAAGTTAAAGCATTGCTTTTTAGTAATTTTGTGGATCAGCAATTTATTTCCTCAACTATAATTTAATGATTTTTTTGTGCATCTCAGAATCTGGACAGTGAAAATTTGCTACAGAAAATGAAAGTGCGTGATTCAGCATTGATAACCTTTAAAAAGTGCATTTTATTTTAAAATATTAGCCTATTTTGTCTGTGCTTTTCTATTGCCTTTTCTTGTGACATTATAGATGTGACTTGGCAGTTTCTGTTACCAATTAAGTTTAAAATAACTGATTGGGGAATTACTCACAGGCTATGGCAGCCAGCGTTCTGGCTCTTAGGTACTTACTGTTTTGAAGCTTTGGACACAATGACTCAATGGTCTAACACTATGTTCCTGTGTCTGTGCTACAGCCACGCGTAGTATTGTCTCTCTAAATACACACGGTGTTCATTAAACCAAGGGAAAGGGCAGGGCTGGTTCAAAGCACTTTTGCTGAGGAAGTGTTGTCTATTAAGGCATTATAACATTTTTGTCTCCCCCACAGAAAACCTGAAACATGCTCAAAAGTGTCAAAACACTTAATGACTCAGTCTTCCTATTGAGCCTGTAAAAAGCAGACACAGAACTTCATGGAGCTAAACAAACAGCACCAAGCTGCCAATGAGGGAAAGCTATGCTGAAACCAAACAGCAATGTTTACTTTTGCTTCTTCTAATCGACAGCTTTTATTTTTTGTCAGGCAACTGTATGAAAAACTTGGCTTGAAATATTGTCGCAGCTTAAACAAACACTGACCCGTGAATAAGCTGCTACAGGAAAGAAACATACCTGTGCTGTCAGGATCCAGAAGTCTTATTCATCAGCTACACAAAGTCACACTGCAACACTCCTATCGGGCTGTAACAGGAAACATAGTTGTTAGATAACTGGTATTTTAATTGCTTTAAGTTATAAGCTTATATTAAAGTGATTTGTCAAGATTATGCTCTCATTCTGTACCTTTTAAAAAAAGAAACAAAAAGTGTATGTTAAGCTCTGTATGCAAAGCTGGAATGGAAAGTGTTGAGATGGGCCCAGCCCTCAGAGCCCCCAGCTGCCTGCAAACCCCAGGATACGCACTGTCCCTCTGTCCCCACGCTGTGTCACACAGTGCTACAACTACCTTCTGGTGTAAACAGGCATACGGCCTGCCTGCGGCCACCAAACGGTACTTGTACACCGAGATATGTTGTTGTAATTCTGCTTATCATGACAACAGAGTTTGGAGCTGCAGACACCCTAGGAGATGGGGACTCTGCATGACACACACAGCCTGCAGCACTATCAGGCAGCAAGAGAAAGGACTGAAAAGGCTCCAAACGTGGCAGCTTACATAAAACGTAACGCATCAACCCTTACACTTGAAAATTGTAGAAGGGAAGTCTTTCACTTGGAGGCTGTGCGCTGTTGTCCCGTTCTGAGGGGACACTGCCGCACGGCTTTGCCCAGGCCTGGCGTCACCCGCTACTTGAACGGCCCCAGGGCTGTACCGAAAAGTCTCCAGTACACACCCCCCCGTGACTTCTCACCCGCCGTAACGGGGTGAAAGCGGTGGCAGCGGCGGGGGAGCGATAAGAGGAGGCCTCAGCACCGCCCGCCACGAAGGCCGCCCGCGCTGCGCCCCAGCTTCGCGACCCCCTAGGCCGCGACCACCGCCTCCTTCCCTCCTCAAGCGAAAGCCCCGCAACCCACACAGGCTTACCTGAAAGTCCAGGCCGCACTGGGCGGGCCCGACCACCACTGCCGCCGCTGGGTGAAAGCCGCACGGCTGCCCGCAACCCTCCGGGCAACCGCAACCGGGCAACCGACGCGAGGCAACCGGCACGGCCGCGGCTGCTTTTCAAATCCAACCAATGGCGGTGCGCCGCGCCGCGCGGCCTTCTGGGAGGGCGGGCGCAAGGCCCGACGGGAAGTGTAGTTCGGTGGGAACGGTGAGAGCGGGGTCGGGTCGGGGGAGGTTTCTTCTCAGGCGGCGGCTGGGCTTTGCCGTGGGAGGGGGCTGCGGGGAGGGGTGTCCACCGAGACGCCGCGGCCTGCTCCTTCGGCGGCAGCAGCGCTTCGGCTGCCGCGGGAAGGCGCCCTGGTCTCGCCGGGCTTGCCCCGCCGCCCGTCTGCAGGCCCCGGGCTGTGCCTCCCTCGGCTCTGGCAGCAGGATACGCGTAAGTTCGAGCTTATCGCTACTGCGGGTGATGCTGTTTCCACAGGCCGAGAGGCAAGCTGAGGCCTTGTCGCCTGTGTATATATATAAACAGGGCAATGGCTGTTTGCAGGCGGTGGAAGGGAAGGGGCCCGGTGCCCCCCCTCCAGCGGCAGGTGCCCCACATGAGAGCGGGGATGGGCAGAATTGGGGAAACTCCGGGTTTAAGTTGGGGCTGGGCCTGTTCCTCACCCTGGGTTCCAATACTTACAGCTGTGGAGAACACTTGGTAAGGTATCTTTGCTTAAAACCTTCCCCGGGTGGAAATTATTCTTTAGTACCAGGTTTGGATGGTAGGAGCTTAATTTCTTCCACGGCAGTGAATAAATCCTTGGCCTTTACTTTGAAAACACTATCATAATGCCAAACAGATTCTAGGACATCAGCGTATGGAAACATACAGGTTTTGGTAACAAAAATCACCATAAGTTTCTCTTTAGACTCAGGAATTCTTTGAAGTTTAATAAGGAATGTCTGCCTGCTTTAAATTTAAATAAAAGGAAAAGTAACTTGAAAGTAGTCAGTAAGTACCAAAACCAAACGCTTGTCTTTCATTTGAAGAATGCCAGCTAGTGCAAGCAGTTCTGTGAAAGAATAATTCTATGTAGATCCTGTGTCAGCTGCTTTGATGAGGTTGTCTTTAATTATATCTTTCTTTAAACAGAGATTATGTCATATCGATAAAAGATGTGTACTTGATTTCAGTGGATGCAGTCCATGGAGCAAGAGTTGGTCTGTTTTAAACAGCACAAAGTGATGCAACCTTGAATTTGAAAATGTTTGCCAAACAAAACTGAAAAGCTTTTGTAGGTACTCTTTAAGACTTAGGCTAACTTTTAAAAAAAGTCTCAGTTTCTGTTCTGAACAGAACAGTGAATTCAAGCTACTGAACTAACCTAATGCCAAACCAACCGCGTTTTTCATACCAGGAGGGGACTGATAGTAGCTCTCAAAAAAAGGGAAAAATTAGCTTCCGAGAGCAAACCCCAAAGTTGTTCTCTTCCACTTGTTGGAAAGGAAAACTGAAGATCTTCTCAGAATCCTTTGCAGGGCATGTTCTTAAAAAGGTTGGGGGTTATTTCCTGTGGAAAACTGTTCACGCTAAGTTGGAGCATAACAAAACTTATGGAACAAGCAGTATTTTGGTTTTGTTTGAATATTAGATCTCTGAAACTGTTTTGATAATACTGCACATGCTGCATAATTTAAACTGGAATCTCAAAGGACTACCATTGGCATACTGAAAGAGCAAACTAAACCCCAATCTAACGTGTGCTCCCAGTCTCACACAAACCAGGATACAGAAAACATTAGATCAGCGTAACCACCCCAGCCTGTTCTGGAGTGGGAGATGATGAAACTCCATCTATGTAAATAACCTTTATGGCTTTCCACCAATATATTCTCCTTAAAGTGGTTTGTGCAAGGACAGCCAGTTGCAACAAAAATATCTGCTGCCAAAACTGTTAACTCATTTGCCCCTGAAATCTGATCATGTTTCTTTTCAAATTCTCTGTAACTTGTGTAGCAAGGGTGCCACTCCTCAAAGGAAAAAAATTTTTTTTTACAAATGACTTGTTAGAACTCTCACCATTACCCTCAGAAACTTATGCTCCTTATATTTGGACCAAGATTTAAAAGCTGGGGAAAGTCTGCTCGTTTGAGAGGTGAGAGGATGCCCGATGAGACAGCATATCTCAGTGAGCTTTTGCCTTGCTGTCAGAAGTAATTAGAGACGCAATCAACACTGCTGGGACTTGGCCCAACATCCTTCAGCTCATCTGAGCTGCAGCCAAACCAGGACTGGCTTCAGCTGCTTTTTACTCAACTCACCTTCCCCAGAGAATTAAGAAAGTGCTTCATTGTCCCCTCGGCACCCCTGGTTCTGCTGTGCTCCCCCGTGTCCTCACAGCTTCTTCCCGACCTGGCTGGAGGCAAAGTCCTTCTTCTGCAGGGTCTCCTTTGATGCTGATGGGAAAACCTTGTCACGCGGATGTCTCGGAGAAAAATGGTGTCTTGCATTACCTTCTGGGCCAGCTGCCACATCAGCCCCTTTTCACCCCTACCTTTCAGGGCAGTGCTTGGCATTGATCTTGGCATGGGCACAGTCCTGTGGCTGCGTTTCACGCTTCCTTTCATTCGAGCCAATGTAGTGGTACCCTTACTGTCCCACTCCCATCGGGTGACGTTATTTCCCATGTGCATGCAGCTGATTTTATGAACTCATGACTTTGCAGGTTGTTTATTTGCTTATTTTTCCTTAGTAATATAGGTATGCTTTCCTTTATAATTCCTTTTACGCAGTGAGCTACTTCTTCAGTTTCACATTTCCCAGTTCGTTCAATGTAATTTTCCGATGGCTTTTTGATTCTTTACTCCTTTTGTTTGCTTGCTTCCTGCTCGTCCCTCCTAAAATATCTCCTTGTGGTTTTCTGTAAAACTTGGTGTTGTGTTAAATGGAAAAGCAAGAGTAGCTTTAAGGTCACAAACGTAAGAGAAAAGTGGCTTGGGCTCATCAGTCTAATCTTTGTGCTTTGGCGTGGATCCTTCGGAGGTTTCCCTTGAACCGAGCAGCGCAGAGGCGGTTGCCTGAAAGTGAGACAAACGTTCCCGTTGCCATCCTGTGTAAGGTGACTGGCACAGTGCTTCTTCCTAACACACCAACGGACACCACACTGATGACGGGAGACGAGGTGACGTGGCCCAGAGCGGGAGGTTTGCAGTGATGTCCAGAGTTAGTGCCCTGCGGTGCTGGCAAAAGCCACCCCAGCGGCCAAGTGTGGCTGGTCAGGGCCCTTTCCCTGGAGGAGCAGGAGCTTTCTGCCAGCCCTGCCTGCAAATGCCATGGCTGTTCTGTGGCTAATTTGCTTAACTGAGTAATTGCGGGATTTGGGGCAGGGTGGGAGGAAACTTTACTGGAAGGAGCTTGCAGATGGTCATGAGGCCGCTCCCTTGAGGTGCTCTGGGAGGATAACACACAGCCTGGAAAATGAATCATGGACCGACCGGCAAAGAGGCGGCTTGAAGAGCACGTGCTGGTGTGAGAGCCTTTCACTGGGGAGAGGAGCAACAGGGAGCTCAGAGCTGGAGGCACAATGTTGTTAAGACTTCTTTAGGTCCTGCCCTGTGTGCGCTCCTCATGGATGCAGTGAGGCTACCTGGTCCCATGCCAGGCATTTTTGTGATGAAAATGTGGTACATGTGCTCAGCATATTATTCTTATATCTTCATAGCTTCATTTGAAAACCTGTGTGTGGCAAACAGTGTTACTCTGGAGCAGGAGCTGTATTGTCTAAGAGAAGATTTGAAATCTATTTATGGAGATGTGTTTTGCTCAGTTTGCATAACTCAACATTTAGTCTTTGGAAGGAGTGTAATTGAGACCAAAAAAAAGCTATTGCTGTTTCTTCCTGCTTCTCCCTCAACCCTCTGGTTATTCCTTTTGTCCCTCTTTGAGTTATTGCATAATCCACTGGTGAGCTAAAAAGATTATTTCAGCTGTAACCAGCCTTTTAATCTTGTAATTAAAACAAAAAGTTTCAAAATCGATTGTTCTCTGTAATACAGTAACATAAATAATCACCCTTCTGAAGGCTGGGTCTAGGATTTTGAAATCAGAACCTTCTACCTCCCATCATCAGGTTTAAAACATACCTGAAGACATAACTGTGTGTCTTGGATTGTTATGCTTACCAAGTGTCTGAGTGTTCTTAGGTTCTCATGTTATTTTAATTTGAACAGCTTTTTAATAAGCATGTGTAACGAAGTGCTTCGTAATGATAGGGTTCTTTACTGGCTCTGGCAACTAAAGCAAGTGAATGGCTTGGATATTCTGAGGAATTAATAATGCAGTTTATTTTCTCTCCAGTATTGCTGTGCTGTGTATTTTCTTCACCCATCCACGTTTAAATCTTTCGTTAGTATGAACAGGAAGCTTTTCAAAGCAGGATCATTAGGGCCTTCCATTAGGGCAGTTGTACTCATGTTTTCCTGATACAGTGGGATTCTTAACCTCACAGGGGCTTTTAATCATCATCACAGCATAAATGATGATAAAATATGTTTCTTATCAGTTTCCATGATATACCCTACTCATTGAAACTGCCAGTTTGGAGTAAAATTTAGTAGGCTTTCAAGATGAATAATAATTAAGAAATATTTTGTGTATGTTTGTGTGTGTACATATATATTTATATATGTCTTAATACCAAAGGAAACAGAAGCTTTACTAATGGAGGGCAAAAAACAATCTACTTTTTTTTTTTTCTTTCTGCCTTTTCTAGGATCTTTCTCTAAATCTGGCAGCAGATGCTGTAAGACCACCAGTGATGACTAAGAATTTTGCTTCTTTATTGCTGAAAGGGGCTGAAGCATTTAGACATGAGGCAGCTGATCCGGCCAAACTCCACTCTATCAGTCAATATAACAGCAAAACCAGCCTCCATGGGAGTAAATGGTAAGAACTGTTTTCACATTGTGACACAAGTACTTGTCCTAAAAATGCATCAGCTGCTTTGTCTGATTCATAGTCATGTAGTGAATAGTGTAGTTATCAGGTGTTTAAGGTATGTGTTATAAATAGCAAAACAATTCTTTAAAAAATTATACAGTCAAAGGTTTGTTTCTGAAAGTGTATTTATACAAGAAAAGATGACCACTTAAATTGTGTGCTCTCTTATTATTTTTAAGAACAAGTATGCATAGATGGCTTTTCCGGAGAACTGGTTGCTAAATATAGTTTCAGGAGCATTTGTGATGTGCCCCAGAAAATCACCTCCACCTCAGCCATGCCCAGCACTCTGTCGCACTTTGGGTGTGATCATGATGAACCGGGCATTTTTGAGCTCCTGGTATTCCCAGAATAGGAAGTTTTGCCAAAGAGCCCACAAGCAGGAAGACTGATGGGTATTGTCTGGGTGTGTAATACTCTTCCCTCCTGCTCGACATGACCCTGCTGTCTCAGGACACGCTGTTAGCGATGGCTCTACAGCTGGAATAACAAATCGAATCATGTACTTCGAGAAGTCAGGATGAGTTTTGCCACTGTTTTCACACGCCCAGAGTCTTGCATCCTAATTTTGCTATGGATTTCAGCTCCTTGTATCCTTTGGACGTAGAAATGAGGTAGTGTTATTAATGCAGGAGGACAGACGCAGTCCAGGGACATGGGCTACTTTAGAAAATGTTCATTATACATGCTGCTTATCTTTCATGAGGTGTATTTGAACTGTGTATCCAAACTCCATTTCGTTCCCTGAAATGCCCCTTGAATTTTGCTTCTTTTTTTGTTTCTAAACCTGTGCCTAAGTTCTGCAAATATTTGCATATCTTTTTAGCTCCAAGTCTGAGACTAGGCCCGTTGCCACTTTTTGCTATACACGATGTTAATTATTTTCTCTGCAGACGGCGTGTTAGCTTGTAACCTCCAGGTTAAGGGCTGGGGATAAATTCCAAATCTTATTAGTCAAACTTTATTTCTCTCCATGTGGTGTTGATTCTGTTTCAATCATCCACAGAGCTGTATAAATACCAACATGGGTAACCATAATTTAAAAGTAAAATCTCAGGGCTGACTTTCCTAAAATGAAACACATGTTTGAGTTTTATTTCAACTGAGGTTTCAGAAGTTTTATTTCAGTTCCAGGCTGCTTTTGGAAATTTTTCATGGTGCAAGAAATTCAAGCTTTAATCCTTATGATTACTTTTTTGAGAACGCTGATTCTTCTTTTGTAGTGATACATAAAATAGAGGCTGTGAATAGCTGTCTGATGGTCCCAGAGCCTCAGAACAGCCCCCAAAGACATTCTGTTGATAGTTACATTCTCAACTGTTGCTCTGTCATCTCACTAGAAACTTAACAAGATAAATAAATTGGAACATAAAGTCAGTATGTATCTCGAGTAATGCAATTCTGAAATAGGGAAACTGGCCAAGATGTATCTAAATATCTCTCAGATATATAGCTGAGAGCTGAAGAAACTGAAAGACTTCCACTAAAGAGAGTGTGTGCTCATAGATATATCTTAAGTTCTGTGTAGAAGCCAGAAGACTGGACACTTCTGTGTCTCAAAAATATAAGGTGTCTCACAAAGATGTGGTTTAAGAGCAGGAGGCTCAATGCTCGTGTAACACGGGCTAAATCTGAGGAGCAGGATCCATTACGGTGTAGCCATGACAGTATTTCAGTGTAGTGTTACTCATCTCCTGGCTCTCGTGCCCAGGACAGAGCTGCTTTTACCCTTGGCAATTGTCAGCTATCTTGACCTCGGAAACCAGTGCCATCCCCTGACATTATGTCCCATTCCTCGGGATGTCGTCAGGGCCTTGGGCACTCAGGGCTTCTCCTTGAACTCATGTGAGGACGCGATTCGAGCGGGACCGCCCCACTGACCTTCAGATGTTTTACCTTGGACCTTGTGCAGAGCCAGAAGAGAGAAATGCTCAGAATGCTTTCAGGCCTAAGTTAAAATCTTGTTCTGGAAGTGGGGTTACGCTGCAGGGTACAGCTATGCGATCTGAACAGAATCACCCTCTGGAGGCACCTTGCTCTCTGCACTAGCCTCTTAGTGTAGGTATTGGGTGACAGGGTTATCCTACAGCTGATAAAAGGGCAAGGAATGAGCATTTAGGAAACAATTTTCTTAACCAGTGACTTATCTCTAAAGGACTCAAAAATAATGGCTCTTTGACAATA
Organism: Gallinago undulata; assembly: GCA_026546715.1. NCBI lineage: Eukaryota > Metazoa > Chordata > Aves > Charadriiformes > Scolopacidae > Gallinago > Gallinago undulata. The sequence continues at coordinate 20,598,074 of JAOTQQ010000002.1, read as the reverse complement.
GCAAGTGGCCCAGGGCGTTTCCTGTTTTGGTCTGAGCTCATCTTTTTCTTTCTTTTTTTTTTTTTTTAGCTTTTATTTTCATTAGTATTTCAGGCCGGGCACTGCCCATGCTGCAGGAAAAACAGAAGGTAGAGACCGTAATAGATGCTAGACATCTGCCCTGCCTAGAATGAAGTCATGCTCCTGAAAAGAAGAGCGTGTATTGTTGGACTACAGTGCTCTTTGCAGCCCTTGGAGAGAAACACACTCTTCTTACCTCAGAGTGAACCGGCAGATGATGTTCGCTCTCCACAACTCCCTGAAAGGAGGGGGTAGCCAGGGGAATTTGGTCTCTTCTCCCAAGGAACAGGCTATGGGACAAGAAGAAATGGCCTCAAGTTGCACCAGGGGAGGTTTAGGATGGATATTAGGAACGATTTTTATACTGAAAAGGTTATTAAGGATTGGAAGAAGCTGCCCAGGGCAGTAGTTGGAGTCACCATCCCTGGAGGGGTTTAAAAGCTGGGCAGACATGGTGCTGAGGGACATGGGTCAGTGGTGGTTTGGGCAGTGTTGGGTTGATGGTTGGACTCGATGATCTGAAAGGTCCCTCCCAACCTGGGCAATTCTGTGATTCTATAAAAGATAAAGAAATCTCTTGAAGTCTCAGGTGCTCCTCAAAGGATGGATTAATAAGCAGCTAATATTTTTAACGCATTCTTACACCATTATTTCAAGCCAAATCAACAAGTAGATGTTCATGGCCAAAGAAGTACAGGCAGAAGTGCTGGTGGGACAGAAAGGCAGGGCTGTATCTCCTCTGTTGGGCAGTTGTAGATGGACTCAATGGCCCGTGGAGTTGCATCTCTGGCAACTCTTGAGCAAGGAGTCAAACAGGCAGGTGGCTGGGCTGGATTGCAGCCTTTGGGCACATCCAGACTTGCAGAGCTGAGACAGGGAGGATTTCCAAACATAGTTCAAAATGTAGTTCTTACTTTGGTGCTGCCCTGCCCGACGTTGTCACAACACCCTGCAGCCCAGGGAAAGGCAGAGTTTTGCAAGAGGCCAGGCTTCCCCACTGAAAGTCTGCTGGCTTCTGAAGATCTGAAGAAATGCAAAGGTTTCCACTGAAATGCTGAGCGTTACCAAGCTCTGGCTGATCTGACTCTCCATACTCAGAATAAACCCCTGTTTTGCAAAAACTAAAGATGTAAATGCTGGAATCCCATCGTTAGTTAGTGGGGTTTGCACATTTCTGTCTTGGCTGATTGCAGGACCTGCCTGCAGTTCCTCAGGTGCTTTTGTGTAGTGATGCCAAGTCGTGCTACCACACTTCATCATGTATGTGGGTGCACTAAAGAATACACACGCGTTTATAAAGCACCGTGACATCCTTCTGGGTGAATGGCATTTTAAAATGAAGATAATTATTCCAGCAATTAATCCAAATAGTCTATATAAAGCAGATTTTGGTATTGTGAAAAGAACTAAAACATGCAACAATTTAAGGGTAATGGAGGAATCCTTTTATTTTAAGGATAGTATAGTATAAAGTTAGAAATGAGTCATTCGCTAACTCATTTCTAACTGGGTGACTCATGCTCTTGGCAAATTAATTATCCAAGAAAAATGGCTCAGGAATAGATGCTATAGTTTTATTATTGTTTTAATCAGATGGCTATTGCTGTTACAAATAAACACGAGGCTGGATTTCAGGTACAACAGATGTAGCTGTAGCTGCAAATTCAGCCCCGGTGCTGCTCGAGGATGTGTTACACATGCCATGTGCTTTTTTGTTTTGTTTCAGGTGTAGCAAGTTACTGGGGCTCAAAGGAGCCATGGCCACCAAGAGGCTCAGCAGTGAACTGATGTGGTATGTATTTCTTTTTCTCCATGAACTGTAATTTATTAAAGCATCGTCACAGGAACATTCCTGTGAATAAACTTCTCACCTCAGAATTCTTAATAAGTTGGTTGATGAGTATTATTGAGAATGTTATTGATATGGGGATGATGGGAAGCTCCATGCTATCTTGGCTTGGGGGGGATGTAGTGCTGTGTTGTTGGCTGTAACCCTCTCTGTTTTGTTTCTTTTTCTCTCCCTGGCTGCAGTTTGAAAGGCTGTATCACAATGTGGGGCTGAGCTGATGAAACGACAGCTAATGCTGACACCTGCCAATGATGGGAAGAGAACACAGACCACAAACTTGGGATCACTGGCCTCTTATTAGGCAAGTCCATAGCTCATCTTCCCCTTCCCCCTTCCCACCCCCCCACTTCCCTTTGTTCCTGTTCTTTCTCTGGATTATTAACTCATATCAAAGTTCAGTGTCACTGGTTGCTGGGGATCCAGTTCCATTTGGCTCTACGTATCCTCTTCCCTAAAGAAGTCAGGTGTTATCTCCATATTGGCTGGTCATCAGGCAATGAAAATATGGAACACAATTTCATTGTAATAGTCCTGAATGAAGGGGACACTCTGGCACATTTCAGTGAGATGTTCACGTTTCCCAACTATGATTCTTTAACTGCGAGTTGAAGTTTCTAACATTAGAAATCATTGATGTTCTTTGCAGATGCCTATACATCCTTACTCTTAAAAAGCAGGCTGTTTGCTAGTACAGCTGAAATTACGCCTGCACTGGGACAGAACAACTTAAGAAAAATGTAGTCTTAAGTAGTACTTTCTATTTCTTTATTTTGTTCAGTTTTAAATATAGTAAACAATAGATTAAATAACTATTGACGTAGAGAATAACAAATTATTTCAAACAATGACTTCAGAGAGCATGATTTGAGGTCAGTAACCTGTGTGCCCAGAACTTTGATCATGCTGGTGACAGCCAAATGACATAATTGTCCATGTACAGGCTTTTCACTGAGTTCTACAAGCGGAACAGCAAAACATCAGTGACATGAGAATGTATGTTTCTAATGGGCCGAGGGAGCTTCAACAAGGGAAACTCATACTGATGAGTTAATTTGCTCCAACTGCAAGTGGGGGTGGTTTTTTTGTCTGTGTTTTTAATCTAAATGGATCCTGTTTTCAAGAAGCAGCAGGAAGGAGGAGTCTTTCCAGGGACCTGCCGTATCAGAGGCAGCGTGTTCTGCCTGATGAAATCTAGGTTTGACTGCTAATTGGCCAACCTGAAGCATCATTAGATTTCTGCCCAATTTTGCTGAGGTTGTAACTTCTGGGGAGCTAAAGCTGTGTCTTGAATCTATGATTGGCTGAGAAAAATGAGGAATCCTTTTAAGAAAATTAAGATAATCCGATGTTTTTCAAACAGAAGTCTTTCAGCTTTCTAATGCAGCACTGCCCTTGGCCAGGCAAAGGAGTTAACAATCTGAAAATGACTCTGCAACTAAATTTTCCACTTGAGGGGCATGGGTATTTTAATTTCTGGTTTGGGTCAGACTGATCCAAATATGGTTTTTAGTTTGGAGGTGAAACCTGTCTGCAAGTCCCTTCTCAGCTCTCTCACTACATCTTGTTTTAGCATTGTTGCTTTTGTTCCTTTAAATGGGAGGTGAGAAGAGCAGTTCTTCACAGTTGGTGAAGTGTCTGAAGATCTGTGGGTACAGAGCACTACAGAAGTGCAAAGTGTTTAAATTCAGAACTATGTGAATGTCATCTTCCTTTTCCTTAGGCCAGTCTGTGCTGTGACAGATCAATCTGCTTATAATCAAATTTCTACTTGGTTGGTTAACAGGGGGAAGAATTGCATTTTTCTATTTTAACCACAGGCTTTTCAGTTCACTGAAACTAGGGGTCCAGCCCAATTTCTCTCTGCAGGAAAGAGGGAGCTGGTCTTTTTATTATTTTTTTTAATGTTTTCATTAATTAGGTAGTCTTTGCTAATCCTATGAAAACAGTCGTGATGTGTCAATCCGGTGCTGTTTGCATTTGCCTCAAAACGTGGGAATTAATCCACTCTGCAAACGACTTGGTTTATGTAGGTGGTGTTTAATTTATATGTTCTGGGAGGATCTAAGGTCTGAAAACTGGCAATAAGGCAGAGGTCGTAAATCAGACGGCTTTTATTAGTTTAGGATTTTAGGTCAGGCGTATCAGTTCCAGTTTATACTGGGTTTCAGTTGTGGCTGTGAATGGAGACTAAATCCTGTTGTGTTATTTGAGGGGATTCTCTTATTTGCAGTCCTTGTCTACAGACACCTGGTGACCCCTGCAGCAGCATTTTCATCTGCTGGGGTGGCTGCACCTTCCTCTGGGCTTATCTGCTTGTTTGCTTTGCTTTTTCTTCTTTCCTTCTAGGAGGAAGTGGAGTGAAGATAAGCTACATGTCTCTTTTGGTATTCTAAGTAACTTTTATAAATGGAGGAAAGGCAAATCAATTGGTGCTTGTTACTTTGCAGTCGGGCAAAAAGTAGGAGAGATTGATGTCTTAGCCCTATCAGTTTTGTTTCCAGTGGATATAGTTTTGGATATGGCTTTGGTAAACAAAAACGGTATCTTTGTCTCCTGTTGTAGAGGGATACACGCTGCTTTTCTTTTGTCTCCCCACGTGTGAAATGGCTGGCACCAGAAGTAACTGGGTAGCTTCTTTTATCTGACTTCCATGTCAAAAATAAGAATAAATACGAATAAATTTGGTTCATGAGATCAAGGAGTCTGATTTACCATTCTTGGGTAGCAAGAACAATAGATGTGTATAATTCAGACTTAACATGTGAGTGTCAAAGTAACTCTTTGGTTCCAAGGTGTTGGATAACAGAAAATCCTATGTTTATTTCTTAGACCCTTTCAGGTTAATCATTGATTCAAGGAACTTGTTTTGATGACCCAAACGGTCTCTTTGAGTCTTAAATTCCTATTAGACCAAGTTTGTGTTTCTGCTAGTTACGTTTTATTACAAGAAAACAAATATTTTGGTGACACTGAGATTGCTGCAGTGAAACGCAAGTTGCCTTCTGTGCAGGAGAGACCCTGGAAGTTACTTTCTTTTGGGGTTTTTTTCACAGCGTATCAAATAAGAGGACAGAAGTCTATGATTATAGTTCTGTTTTTCTTTTCTTGTGTGTGTACATAGTTTATATTGACCTTGTGAAAACGTGAAGGCTCTAAATTGGCGTCGTGAACAAAATAAAACGCATTGCCCAGGACAAACTCTTCACTGTAATATTTACTCTGAGAGGTCACCAGTCCCCGAAATATCAGAGGATGTAACCAGCCCAGGGTTAGCCTCCTGTTCCGTTGTTTCCCTTCTTTGGTACTAGGTAGTTGGAGCCTTTAGGAACAAATTTGTCATTTATAGCACAGCCCCTTCCTACACAAGTCTCTAATTCTTTGCAAACATGGATAAAAAAGATATTTATACCAAGATTAGCATATGAGTTTTATTGTGTGTGGTTTCAGCTTTATCTCACAAGGACATATGAAATGCTTTTGCAGCATCAAAACCCTAAACAAATCTTTGACTTATCTATCTGAAAGCAAAGTCATATTGTTCAAGTACAAAAGTTTTACATCCAGATTATTTGTGGTGTTTGGACTTCACCCTGTGCTTTAAATGCTCATCCAGACACAGCAGCTTCCCGGCTGCCGGGGGTGGTTGAGGAGGGGTACCAACAGTGTGTGTATTTCCCCTTGACGCTCATTCCCATCTGTGGCTTAGGTTGGAAGAAGGAATAGAAAAGCTGTGTGTCCTTTCTGCCCTGTGCTGGACACTTCCTATGCATTCAGCCAAGCAAAATGAGTATGAATACACACGTGAGGGTGATTGGCCGTGGGGAAGCAGTCAGGAGCAAAGGCCATGTTTTTCTCTACCAAATGCCCTGCTACTTGTTGCAATCATTTTTATTTTTTTTTTGTGGTGATGAACAGTATTTCTCAATCAGTGGGTTGAGAGCTTGCATGTTTTCCAGTTACATTTTGTATATTTAAGTTTGATAGTTAAACAGCAGTACAGTGAGACAGATACTTCGGTGTGAGACAGAGTGGGGGGGGGCAAAGGAGAGTGTATTTGAAAGGAGATTTTTACCTTTTTTATATACCTGATAGTTTGAATCCATTACCTGGCTTTCCCTTTGTTACCAAATCTCTGCAAAATAGAGACTGTGGCATGGAAAAGGGATGATTCACCTCCGACACCTACTTTATCCTCACTGGCTTGTACTCCTAAGCAATAATCAAGGACTAGATTTTAAATGTTTACTAATTTGGGGACTTTTATTTGAAATGTCTGAACTAGGGTACTGAAGGCTTTTTGTTTCCTGTAAAAGAGGCACCACCAGCTCTGCCAGGGATCAGTTAAAGTTGAGGCAAGTAAATGCAGCTGCAAGTGGAGTTGGGCTGTCTGGGTGAACATGAAGAACCAGAGGTGTTGGCAGGGAAGGCTTTCGAGGGAAGAGGTTCTGGCTGTTCTGTGACTGCTGCGTGGGGGTTTTTTTTTTCAGTTGGGATGAACAAGGTAACCACAATCTCTAACCTCAGCTCAGAACTGCCAGGGGGAAACTGTCAAAACCACTAGGGCCATGTTGAAACCACTGCAATGGATGGCCACAGGGGTGGGCAGGCTGGTAAGACAACTTCTGATTGTCATCCCCAGGCTAGGATATTGGTTTTAGATATTTGTCATGTCCTAGTCCAGGTAACTCTTTCCAGGTAGCGTTTGTACCGCCTGTGGGGACACTCAGCTGGACGCTCAGGAGATCTATCTGCTCCCTCTTTGTCATCAGTGAAGAGAGAGAAGGTTCCTCCTGAGGGTTGCTGAGACCACCAAAGCAAAGTTCCTGCTCACACAGGGCACCTTTCCCCATCTTCCTCTCCCTCGACGGAGACCAGCTTCAGCTCTGAGCAGGGGAAGAGGGCTTTTCTTCATTTAATCAAGTGTAAGTGTCACAGAAGGTGTAATCAAAAGGAGCCTGCACCAGGAGGTGGGTGGGGAGAGAAGGAACTGATGAGCTAAATAGAATCTTTCTTGGCCTCAATCTGGCAAAGATTTAGGCATCTGATTAAATTTATGCCCTTTGCTTCCTCTGTCATCTGCAGTCGGTGTCCCCTCTAAGAAAGGAGAGTTCTGGTGCTGGCTGGTGTCGTAGTCAGGCTTCACTTTCCTGTGGTCACACTGGAGCCCTTTGGGTCCCCTTTTAAATTCTCTGTCATTGCATTTTCCAGATAAGAATTCTACACAGTTTTAGAGCTGGTTTGTCCTGTGTGATTTGTCATCATACAGTTATGTTTGACTGTTCTTCTTCTCGCCCTGCAATTTAAAGTAAGGGGAAAAGAGCCTTAAAATATATTTCAAACATGTGTCTGCCAAAGGTCTTGCTTACGCCATAAAAGTAAGGGTTTTTTCCCAGTTCTGAAAAGAAATTAGGAAGAAATACTGGACTCCTAGACTTTGCACTTTCCTTCTGGTGTGTGTTATACCTAAATCAAATCAACAGTATCTGATTTCTTGCAAGGAATGCTCTTAGTATTTTTACATTAATTTGTTAAGTCGTATTCTATTTGCTTTATTTTCAATTTTTATATTGCACTGGTGCTCTGTAAGACTTTTTTGGCTCTTGGCTAATGGATATCCATGTGAGCTGCACCTGCTTGATGCTTATTTTAGGTTGGCCTTGACCAGGGATCCGGGGGCCCCAGAGAATGTGGGAGGAGGATCTAATCCTTGTAGGTTCCTAAAAATTTCAGGTCAGGTTGCCTGATAACACACCTGAAAGGGTGGGGTTCTGTGTGCTTTGGTCTTTGTGGTTATGGGTTTTTTTCAGTTCCACTGGTTTTGAAACTGGAAGGGCTGGAGCACAGCACTTTTCATCCAGTGACAGAAGATCTTAACCCAGAAGGTAGCCACTGGCTTGCTGAAGCTGACTCACGGAGTTGGAGAATTGCAGCCTGGCTCTCTGTGTTTATAAACAAATAATCGGGTGGCAGAAAGCTGGGAATCTGCATGCAGGGATGGAATAACCCGTGGAGTGTTTGCCGTGCAGGAGTGTCACGGGCAGCGAGTCACTATAGCAGACTCCTTCAGGTCCTTCACTGGGCTGAGCCCAGTGTTAGAAATGGACCCTGTGATGCGTGCCCTGACTTCACTGGTGGCTGTTGGATGTGCCACCTAGTGTCCCTGCCCAGGGCAGGGGGTTGGAACTCAATGATCGTTAAGGTCCTTCCCAACTCTAACCATTCTGTGACTCTATGGAATACGTATAAAAGACACAGGAATGAGTCTAAGGGCTGTGGAGGAGGCAGTGCCAGGCTGAGGGTGGATTTATGGTACGAGGGCAAGAGGGTGCAGGACCTCTGAAAAACAATACCTGCTTCCAGGCAGCTGCGATGCCCCATCTCATAAGTGGAGCTCTGGGTGAAATCCCAGCAGAGAGCAAGCGGGTCCCGAGCCAACTGCTCATCCATCAGAGTGGCAGGATGGTTTATTTCTGCTCGGGTCTTTGTCCCCCCAGTGCCAAATGGCTCACACTGTGGTGTGCTTGTGCCCCAAACCAGCCTGAGGCCATCAGGTTCCTTGCCTTTAAACCTTTACCCTCCCAGCATATTTAAATATACCCCGATTTTATTCCCTTCGTCTTAATTTACATTGCGGAAGAGCTGAAGAATTCCGAAATCAAACCTGAAGAGGGGCTGTAAAACCTTTCCAAAAGCCCGTTCCAAAATTAAACAAGTGTAAACAAAAATAATATGAAAAAGGAGGTATTTTGCAGTGCAGAAATCCGTTCATGTGATATTAATCATACCAGAGTCTGAAATTGTTTAGATAAAACAGCACGTTGGTTTGAAACTTAAATCTTTCCATAAAGATTTAAACATAAAGAGTTTGGGAAGTGTTTTCATCCATTTCTGCTGGAGGGTTTATGAGATCGGGGAAAGTTCCACCCTGAGAAGTGAATCCGTCCCCGTACATAAAACCTGGCACTTGCTTTGGAGGGTCTATAACCTTTCTCCATTTTTATATTTTCTCCGGCATTATTTGAGGTGACATTTGGGGCTGTCACATGCCACTGCTCTGCACTGACCCCCAACTTGTCACTGATTCAGATCCTATTTTCCCGACCTCCTCCTCCTGTTCCGCACAGTCTAGTCCACGGCTGTGCTGGGAATAATTGCGCAATATTGACAGCAAAATATTAGGGAGTTATTTATTTAGAAATGCAAGATTGAGAAGAAGCTCAGAACGGTGTCTAGGCCATGCCTTCCCCTTGCTGTAACGGGGGCTCAGCTCTGCCCGGGCTGTTCCTCACCGCTGTATTGAACACTCGGAAGGTTTCGGGGCTGGTAGAGCAGTTACCGTGCGTGAGGATACGAGGAAAATCTGGAGTGGTTCAATCATCTTGAGAACGTTGGTTACTGGTTTTGAGGAGGAGGAAAATTTTACTTGTTCTTTGTTCTCAAAAATTCTTACTTTGTTTCCCCAACTTCAAACACATGGTTTTGTTTTTTTGTTTTTTTTTGCTGTGGCTTCCTCCCCGTTACCGAAAGGTGATGTTCTGGTCCCAGCCAAGGAGCGGGATGTCGCGTTCTCTCTCTCATGAAGCCATTTTTCAATGCCCCGTCCCTTCCCGGGGGCAGTGAGAAGGGCTCCTCCTCCTCTGTCGGTGTTTTAAAGCAGAAGGCTCGACTCTCCTGCTAATTTTAGGCGTGCGGAGGAGCCGTGATGTGACCGGTCCTCACCCCAGGGGCAGTGCCTGTAAAGAAATGACCTTGGTGCGCGGAGCAAAATTCAATCAGTTTTCCTTCTCGGGCGCGCAGCTCCCCCGGTTGCGGGTTGTGTCCGCCCGATATTGGAAGCGTTTCGTTCAGAAAAGGTGTTTTCAGAGTTGGCTGTGCCGGGGGGAGGGGGGTACATCCCGCTGGGTCCCGCCACGGAAAGCCCAGGGACTAGCAAAGGCCGAGGTGGGACGCGCTCAAGGTCACCCCGCTCCCTCGGAGCTGGGGCGGAAACGCCGGGAAATGGGACAAAACCCCGCATGGCGCCGGTGATGCGGGAACACCTTGGGGGGGGGGGGGGAGTGCGGGGCGCACCGGGGGCCGCTCGCGCGGGGGTCCCCCGTGCGGACACGCCGAAGCGACGGTGCCAACGGCCAGGGCGGCCCAACCCGCGGCGGGGGCCACCTTCCAGCCCGGCCGTGCCCCGGGCGCGCTCCCGGAGCCCCGCAGGTGGCGGGGGCGGCGCTGGGGAGCGCGCACGGGGGCGGGCGGGGGGGGGGGGGGGTCGCCGCGTCCCCGGCGGAGGGCGGCGGCCGCCCCTCTCTGCGGCGCCGCTGCGGGCAGGACGCCTGCGCCGTGCGGGGCGGGGGAACGGACGGAGGGAGGAACGGGCGGGCGCCGCATCCCCGGCGCACGGAGCCGGCATGAGCGGAGGCTCCGCCGCGCCCCGGCAGGGCTGAGCCGGGAGACAAAGGGGAGGGGAGAGGCCGCCGCCATGGGGGAGCCGCTCCGCGCCCCGGCGGGGCCGCCGCCAGCCGCCTCCTCATCCTCCTCTTCTTCTTCCTCCTCCTCCTCGCTGCTGGGCGTCGGGCTGCTGCAGAACGGCTTCCACCCCGCCGGCACCCCCCTCAGCAACGGCGGCTGCGGGGAGGCGCCGCACCCGCTGCTGCTCCGCCCGGAGCTGCTGCCGCCGCTCGGCCAGGGCTCGCCGGCCAAGAAATGCAGGCTGCGCCGGAGGGTGGACTCGGGCCGGCGGCACAGGCCACGTAAGTGATGGACCGGGTGCGGGGGGGTGGTGGGGGGCGGCAGTGCGAGGGGCCGGCGGTGCGGGGGGGCGGCTCCCGCCCACCCTACCGCTGCCGCAGCCCCGGGGGGCCC
>JAOTQQ010000002.1:20555034-20587212 GCA_026546715.1 Gallinago undulata | reverse complement strand
GGCCGCGGGGCCTGCGCCGCCTCGCCCGCAGAGCCGCGCGCCGCGCCCCCCCCCTCCTCCCTTCCCCCCCCCCCCGCCACCTCCGCCTCACGCCATCCCTCCCGCCGGCACCGGGCGGAGCGAGGGTCCCCGGTGGCGGCCAATGCGGCGGCGGCGGGCGGGCACGGCCCCGTTCCCGCGTGGGCCGGGCCCGCCCTGCGCCAATGGGGCGGCGGCGGGCGGGGAGCGGCGGCCCCGCACAAACGCGGGCGGGCGGGCGGCGGGGCTGCAGCTTCCAGCCCTGAAACTCGGGTCTACCCTCCCCCCCCCCGCCCCAACCGCCCCGCACTCCCCCAACACCGCCAGGGTCCTTGCCGGTCTCCGCCGCTCCCGGACGCCCCCATGAAGCTGATCGTGCCCAAGCAGCACTGTGAGTAACGGGGGGGGGCTGTGCCTCGGGGGGGCTCCGCTGCCTCTGTGTGTGTGTGTGTGTGTGCCCCCCCCCGAAAGCTGCTGGAATGAAGGGGCATAGAGCCGGGAGGGGAGTGGGAATGATTACGTCTGGAAGGGGAAAAAAAATGAATCTGATGTAAACAGGATAAATTTGTAACATGGTCCTGATGGATCCGTGACTTTTGGGGTCTGAGGGGTGGGGGACCTGGCCTGTCCGCTTCGAGGCTGGTTTCAAGGCTCCGAGTCTCAGACACCCATGTTTGAGACGTACCTCGTTATATGGGGCTTGTTCGTTAATAGTGCCTTTGACTTCATTGCTCACACCTAGCTGTGCAGCCGTCGAGAAATTCCCTGCTAAACTCCGCGAGGAAAGCAGCCCGGTGAGAAAAGTTCTTCACGCCCTTTCATCACGCTCTGGCTTCCCAAGCCCTCCCAATAACGCCAGGGAATGTTTGCTGCTTTGTTAAAAAGTTCAGCGTGTTCCGAGAGGGCGAGCGGGGAGCGTCGGGATCCAGCCGCCCGCTGCCAGAACTGCAAGATGTTTCTGCTCACTAGGAGGTGGGGGGCACTCAGGGCTCGGGGCTTTGGGTGGGTTGTCGGGTGGTTTTTTTTTTTTCTTTCTTTTGAAACGAATACTTTAAAAAACTCTTCTGTCCAAGCAGAAGAAAATAGAGACAGCCTTGAGGAGCTGCTGCTTACTAGCCCGGGCTTCTCTGTCTTTGTAAATGTTTTTGCTGAGCGGCACATACCCCTTTCCCTGAGAATGTTCTCTGCGTTGATTAATCACGTAGTGTTTACCTGCCGAGAGCTAGTTTAGGCTTCTGCCAAATTTAACATACTGGTGACCAAATCATTCTCCTCAAGAAGCTGACTTTTTCCAGGTAAACACTTTCATTCCAGAACAAAACGACCTTGGACTAACTTACGTTTTGATTTGGTGTGACTGAGAAGAGGCAGCGCTCACGTTTCACATCCATCACAACAGTAAAAACTGAAAGCACAAGGCTTTTCGGGATACGTGTGGTCAGTTGAATGAGGAATTTGGAGTTCCTCTCCCATGTTGAGAGGAAGAAGAGCCCATGGGAACCCAGAGCCCAGGTGAGAGGGCGGGTTGCCCAGGCTGCGTGACGGCAGAGTCCTCAGCTGAAGGCTTTTAATGAACGGAGGCTTTGATGAAACCCTCAGGTGAGGGAAGCGCTTTGCAGGATTATTTCGTGGGCAATTTCTTTGCTGAATAAAATACACAAACTCTTGCTGGTATTACACTCTTTAATTTATACGGTTTATTTTCCACAAGAGTAAATCTGCAATTTAGTATTAGTCTTGCAGGAAAATATGACAGCACATTGGCACTAGCTTAAACAATCCATTAGATTACACTCAAATTCTCCTGGTCCTGCAGAGCTTTGCACTGTAGCCATGGCTAGTGAATAGTACCCGTCTTACTGGTTTTTGTATTTAGTCCTGGCCTTTGCAGATGTTTGTTCTGTGCTTAAGGACACATTGCAAAACCAAGTGCAGTTACCACATGGCGTGTAAGACTCCAGTATTGATTGTGGGCTTTGCTTTGCGTGGGGGAAAAGGTAATGAGATCATTGGCATTTCCCAATATTTCAGCAAATGAACCCTGTCTCTCTGCAGCGATTATTCCTTTAAATCCTCATAAATTATATGTTGTCTTGATTGTTCTTAATTTATGACAAAGTGATGTAGAATTCTATATTCCCAAGTCTTTTTTTTTTTTTTTTTTCCCTCTTGGAGAATGGGAGATTCCCTGTGAAACCAGTGCGTTTGCTGCTGAGCCTGCAGTGAGGCAGGACCATCCTTCTGACTCCATCCTTGCATCCTTCCTTCTGACTCGCCTCTTGCTGCTGCTGGGGAGCTTGTCTCTGCTTTGGTTTTTTCCTGAGTTGTCAGGGATATTTGGTTTGTGTCAATTTTCTGGTTCCAGTCATTAGTGCAGACTCTTGGCGAGACCAGGATTTACGTTACCTTTCTGCATAATGAATACAAAAAAGTATCTGTTATGATGCCTCCTGCTCCTGAGAGAAGGAAATACCGAACCGGTGTGAATTCTGCAAATGTGAAAATGATCTTTGAACAGAAGGAAGAAAACGAGCAGTTCAGTGCCTCCATCAGTCCCTGTGAAACAGCCTTGTACCCACGTAGGGACAAAGGTTTCACCAGCTTCATGGCATTATTTTACACCAGAGGTAGGGGAGAAGCCAGCTGGGATCCTAATTCTGTGGCTTTTCTTAATTTAAGATGAAGCCTTGGGGTCTCTGTTCAATCAGCGTCTTGCATCTCGCCCTGAGTCAGTTGGTAGATGTTAGGGGTGAAAGAATGTGTGTTTTTGAGGCAGGGTAACTGTTTATAAGTAATATACATTCTAATTGCCATGGTTAATTGCTAAGCGCTTCAAGGTGCAGCTTCACAAAAAGAAGGCTTTTGGCCAATATTTAGGTGGTTCCACCTGTGCTGTTCGGCTGCAGCGTGGTTATTGTAATACTACTTTAAGTCAGGTGGAAAATGTGGAAAACCTAGGGTTTTTTCACCTGTGATGATGATAAATATGGAATGCCATGATTATATAGTATATTTTAATGAGGAGTACGGGGGGGAAAATTATTTTGGTCTCTTGGTTTGACACATTATTGTCGGTTACTGAAATTTTGTCCAAGGCATTGGAATATCCCACAATCTTTTTAATCTCAGGAGTGTCTGCAGGTGACCTGCTGTGTGAAGTTAGTCCCAGCTGCTTTTAGTGAGGGTGGAAGTGAGGGTTCCTGGGGGAACAGGACTGGTCTTAACAAACTGAGCTGATTGGTGTGGTGTGCTCTAGCACCTCGGGAGTTAAACCCGCATTATCTGCCTTACCGACAAGATAATTCCAGCAGGAAGGGGAAACCTCCATCAGATCCAGGAATGAAGTTCTCGGGAGCTAATCGTTGCCTCCTGTCGCCCTGTAAGTTTGGCTTCTATTTGTTGGGGTGTTTTAAAGAGGCTGTACGGGCTAGGGAACGACCTGGGCTCCTTCAGCAAGCGGTGTGTGGTCACAGACTGTGCATGTGGGGATGGTCGTGACTGTTTAAACTCTGTGCTTTTGGGCTGGATGCTTTTTGGTTGTGGTTTTGGGTATTGTGTGGGTTGTTTTTTTTTTTCCTTTTCATTTTCTGATGAGGAGGTAGACATTCAATAAGCCCTTGCTGCTGAGAATGAACGGGAAGGCTTCACCTGATATACAGGCATGAATTATTTACCTCTAGCTTTGTAAAGTTTGAAGAATTTTCATTACTAAGCACATAGCTTATTTTTTTTTTAATCTATATAATCTATTTTTGTTCAAAGGAAAACAAATGTTTCCGTTTTGCAACATGTTTGGGTTCCCAAACTAACTGTGTAGAATAGGAAGAAGTAATTGAAACATATACATAAGCTATTATCAGCTTCCTTTTTAATAGAAAGCAGCTTTCAGAAGCAGTGAGGAACACAGTCCCATCTCATGTGTCCCTCTTGGTTTGATTCTTATTCCCCCCCCTTCTTAATTTTGGCTCTCTCTCCCCTCTTCTAGTCCCAGTTAAAACAGGAAGTTCTTAGATTATCAAAGCATCAGGCCATGCAAATTAAATGCAAATGAAAAATGTAAATGAAGTAGTAGGATTTCATCATATCATATGTGTGTCCAGGAAGAAAAGCAGCTGAACCGAAGAGACTTCATCAGAGATATTTATGAGTAAGATATCAGAGTATTGATACCACCATTCAAATTGCTGATAAAAAACCTGAGATACTGTACCCACGTTTGAGGAAATGCAGGTTTTGTAAGAGGCACATATGAGCTGAAACAGAAGGTGCTACAAATTGGTCATGGAAAACTCTTGGGTCCAGGAAGAGAGAAGAAAGCTGTAACCAGGGGACTTGGGCACGATCTCTTTCGAAGAGCTGAGGAGCAGAAGATTCAGCAAAGCTCCTGTGGTGGTCGTTTAAACATATATGAAGGATTAGCCTCCTTAATGGGGGAAAATGTTACTCAGTGAGTGAGGAGTTCCCTTTGATTCCTGCTTCCCCTCATCTTGTTGTGATTCCATCTTCTCCCCCCGCACCCTCTCTTTATTGTTTATTAAGCACAGGATTTTTCAAAAATCAAACACATTCAATCCTGAATGTAATTATGCCCTATAGGAACAGCCTTGTAGGGTCATACTCTTCAAAGTTGGTGGGGGGTGTGGGTAAAATGGGGGCTTTCTCCCGCGGGAACCTTTCCCCCAGGTGGCAGGGCTGTCGGTGAGCCTCACGGCACCCCGTTGAGCGACGCTGGGACACCCCCTCGCTGCATCGTCACATGCTTCTGCAGCTTCGTTGGGAGTAGTGGAGATTTTTATCTGGAGATAACAAACCAGTAAGTAGTGGGAGCAGCTTTAACATAAAGGGAATTAATTTTCTTAAGGAGATAAGCAGCGCCTTTTGATTTATGCTGGGCTTTTCATCTCGACGCTTTCCGTGTCAGCTCTGTGGTTCCTAGAACTGGATTTTACAGGGGTGGTATTTCTTACGCCTTCCTGCAGCGTGGCAATGCAGTAGAATAGTTTTATTTTCTCCACGCTAAGAGATTGCATCGGTCCAACAGGTATGTTGTACACTGACTCTGCTGAGAAGAGAGAAGTCTGCCTGTAGTGGTCTTACCGGACAATTAGAGTTAAGAAGTGCATTTTTTACCCTGTGAAAGCTTATTTCTGCAACGTACCCAGTGTCTTCCGTGTCTGTAGTAAATCCCACAGGTTTGAATAACTGTTCCCAGCCCAAGGTGTGGATAGGACAAATCCGGTTCCCTTCTACTGTCTTTTTAGTAACTCAAGAAACTGGACATCTATTCAGGTTATGGATGGAACGCTGGACTTCCAGCTTAAAACAAACAAACAAAACCCCAAACAAACAAACAACTCCCCCTAATTTCCCTCCCCGTTTTCCCTCAAGTCTGTGGAGACAATCTACACAAATAACCGTTCTTTTTTCATACCTTGGGACTTGTTTTTCAGCCTAACTGCTCTGTGTAGCTGAAATACCCCTTATTACGGCCCAATCTCATGTTCTTTATTTGTGCTGAAGAAAACAGCCACTGTCCTGGGAGCAAAGTTCTGCTCTTTCTGCAGATCTGCATTTGGCTCCCAACAAAATGAAAGCTTCGATTCACACAGAGAATAAACTGGGGGGGGGGGGAAGTCTGTTGGCATTTCTGTTTGGTTTTTAAATGTGAGCATTATCTGTACCTCTCCCAAGAACTGTACGGGCTTGGAATAACTTCATAGATTTTTTTTTTTTCTCCAGGGCTTATTCTTTGTTAATGCTTTAGTTATGAGCCCTCAACATGTTGAGATGTATGTAGATGCCTTGGCAGTCCTGTCTGAATGACTCTCAGCCTTTGGTACTTAACACTTCTACTGCTGGGCTTGTGTTTGATAGCAGGAGGGAGGGCTGCTTTCCTCTCTTTAAAGCTCAAATCTACGCTATGGCTTTCAAACGACTCTCGGTGCAGGTCAATCGTAGCAGATTTTATCCCTTCAATGTAAAATATTGGAAGTTGGGTTACCCTTAGCTCCAGGCTGGTTCTGTGTCACGCAGTCCCACCTTGCTGCTTTTAGGATTAAACCTCCTGCCTGCATGGCTGAGCTACGTCTGAGGAGCCTTGCAGTTCCAGTGAGACAGGTAATTAAAGTTCTCAGTAGCTTAAATAAAGATTTGAGTAAATGGCTAATGGGATTGGTGTCCTGGTCCTCGGCTGTGTAGTACCACGGGGACTAGACCACTTTCCCTTAAATATTTATCTCGTACTTCCAAAAGTGTTTGAGACACAGGCTGGTGTGTGGTAACACATTGCTCTTCTGTAAGATAAAGCCTATTTTAAAAACACTTGTTTCAAGTTCTTTCATGCATCTGCATAGGATGTATCTTTCCAAACCTCAAATTAGGCTCCATTTCAGTGTCTTTGTGTCTTGCAGCTTGTAGGGCACAGAAAAATGAGTTGGAGGTTGCAACAGGTAACAGTAGGTTTTCTCTTAGAAGAACTGAGCTGTAATCAAGGTAGTTCCTGGGACTTTATGCATGATGCCTTCCTTTTCTTTAGGGAAAATGGGGAGAAACTGATGAATTGATTATTTGCTGTACAGCAATATGAGCAAAATAACTGTTTTAAGTATCTGACATTTAAGAATTGTTTGGGGAATTATTCATGTGTATTAATAACTGTGAAATTCAGACCTGGGAATTCTTCAGCTGGATAAGAATGATGCTGAGACCCTTATGGTAAGAGGTAAAAGGCTCTAAGCTCCTTCCAGCCTCAAGTTGGGTGACTTAATACCAAGCTGTGATTACCTGAGGAAGAGCAGTGCCATCAGCAGCTCCTGTGCTAATTAAAGTCTTTGCCCCAAGTTGTTTACTATTTCAGAAATGGATCTTAATAAAACACACTCAAGTACTTTTAATTTCTCTGAGAAACATTACCAGCTGCCTCCTTCTGCAGTACCTGTGTATAGATTCTGTATCCTCACTTCTTACCGCTTCATAAAGTTACCTGCCTTACTGTTTAAAATGTACATGTGTGTATATCAGCAGAGCAGCCTGGTTCAGCTGCTACCTTCTGTCTGTGTGCTCTCCGTAGTGATTTTCTCTTGCTATTAATAGAACAAAGGCTTTGGTAGACCTAGACCAGCTTTAGCAAATATATATATGTATGTGTGTGTGTGTGTGTGTGCTGAGAAGCAAATAGTGGCATTTCTTGTAGAGTTGTGTGATAGGGAGTCTGTGCTTAAAGAGGACTGTCTGTAGTAAATATTGAACTTAAACCAGCCCATTCTCTTTCTGCTAATCTCTGGGGGTTGGTGTGGTTCCACCAGAGCTGCTGGTTCTGGGGGGTTGGAGCCTGGAGACTCCCAGCATGACGGGAGAGTTGTGTGGTGCTCCTTGGACAGCCCTGTGACCGTGGATGTTCTGGCTGGTCTTGGAAAGGCCCTTGTGGCTCTTGCACAGCAGGAATGTGACTTGAGAAATCTTCTTCTCCTGTTGGGTTGTTCCTTTCCCCTCCCCTCCTGGGTCTGTTTGAGGGATTGGGATTGGGAATTAGGTTGGGTGAAATGCAGTCAGTGGGCTCTGTCAGGAGGTCCTGACTGAAGAGGAAAATGATTTCCTGGGGAAAAATATTTCCATTTTATTAAAACCTCCTTCTCCAGAGAAGAGTATTTTGGGATTATTCTTTTTGTTAACTGAGGCTTTATGAAGTTTTTACTTCGGGAGGTGTTTAATACACATCAATTGGACACGTAAGTGACCACAGCTTTCCAGAGCAGCTGCTGTGACTGCACTGAATTGTCGTTCACCTCTATATTTATATTGACTTTCTCTTTCTTCCTCCCCAACCCCCTTGTCTTTAGCGTTTCCATGGTTTGGAATGGATATCGGTGGAACGCTGGTTAAACTGGTCTACTTTGAGCCTAAGGACATTACCGCAGAAGAGGAGCAGGAGGAGGTGGAAAACCTGAAAAGCATTAGGAAATACTTGACCTCCAATACAGCCTATGGTAAAACTGGCATTCGCGATGTCCACCTGGAACTGAAAAACTTGACCATGTGTGGCCGCAAAGGAAACCTGCACTTCATCCGCTTCCCCAGCTGCGCCATGCACAGGTTCATCCAGATGGGCAGTGAGAAGAACTTCTCCAGTTTGCACACCACGCTCTGTGCCACGGGAGGTGGAGCCTACAAGTTCGAGGAGGACTTCAGAACGGTGCGTGAGCAGGTTGTGAGGGGTCAGTGGGAAGTACTTTGGGATGACATCATGGGAGCCCTTCTCTTAAAACTTGCAGAGAAAATAACGCTTTTTTTTTTTTTTTCTCCATCCTAACTGGTTAAGATGAATGGAATCAAGTCACATTTGTTAACTGGAGAGGGCAGGGGAGGGTGTTCTGCTGGCTGAGTGTTCTACTGAAGCATTACTGTCCAAAATGTCCCCACTAAATGGCTTTTTTGGAGTACAGCTGTGATGAGTAGGTGTCTCATCAGCAGCTGAGGGTGTGTTATGACAACCTAGAGACCAGGTGCTCATCTTGCAGACTGGATATCTATTAGAAACCGTATAAGTTAGAGATTAGATCCAGGTTCCCTTCCCCTTGTGTTAGTCTTCAAGCACGGTTAAGTCCAGAGTCTGGAAGCCCAAGTGTGGAGCAGGATGTCATGGAAGCACGACAATTGGTGCTGATTGATTTCAGTCCTGGAGTACGTCATGTGAAGCAAGGTACTTTATGATGTCCCAGGTCCCCTAGAATTTAAAACTTAACCTCTGCAGGGAGCTTCTGAAGCTGGTGGAAATCTGAAGTGTTGGGGTGGTGCTGTTTGTATGGAGTTCCTCAGTAGTCCTGGCTCCTGGGTGAGTGTGCTGTGGCTAGAGAGGGCTAGAGAGCCATTGTACAAACGGCACTGGGGAGAGTTGCCTGTTGGGGATGTGTCTCTACGGGGTCATGTCTGCATTTATTTTCTACTAGTGCCAGATTTCTCATCCCTTAGGCCGATTGGAAGTCCCTTACATCTCGAGGTCTGCTGATGATTGTCAAGGCCTCAAAAGCTGTAGTTTGTCTTGCCTTGTGTAAGGTTGGTGGCACCACAGCAGGAGGTGAGCTCTGGCACTGGTCAGTGTGGCCTCCCTTCAGGTTTCTGAGCGTCCTTCTGTGTGTGCAGGGGATGATTCAAGTCATGTTCTCTAGAGACAAAGTCACTTGGAGACTTTCTGAAGAGCCTGACTATTGCAATGGTCATGCCTTCCCAAATTAATCATGAAATAGCAGCTGGAGTTGCTGACTTAGCAAGGAGGTTCTCACCCCTTGCTCCTGCAGCTGTAGGACTGAACTGGAAGAGGTGGCTCTCACAGCCAGGTGTTTTGCTCCACAGCTTTGACTTTATCTGGCATAAATGTGCAGTGTAGCGAGGGACCCGTCTGTCACGTCGGCTGCCAAATAGTGGCCGTAGCACTGGAAGCCATGGGTGAAGCTGGGGCTGGTTTGCTGGCAGCTGTACAAAAGCATCAGGTCACATAGCAAATTCCTGGTGAACGTAGGCACGAAGTCCCACGTCTTTGCGGTGTTAGTTAACGTTCTGTGAGCTGCAACACTTGCAGGTAGCTTAAGGCAAGCACTTTAAAGGCTGTCAGGAGTGTTTGGTCAACGAAGGGCACTCTCCCCTGAGCGGGTGCTTTGGACACCTCTTCTTACAGCCATCCAGCTCCACCTGTTTCTTGGCTCAAACCGTAATGTCCCTGGAGTGTTTCAGAAGCAAAATGCTTCCTCTTACATGAAAGTCTGCTTGCTTAATCTCTCTCCAAGGGCTGAGTGTCCTGGGTACGGCCACTTAAATTGCCACACTTCGTTAGCGGGCCTGTCCCTGTGTCCTGCTGCCTGTGCACTGACATCAGACAACAGCCCCGGGGCTGTCCCCTCGGGGGCACTGAAGTGTCTGTGACAAATATTTGATCACTCCAGAGCACCTGGAGAAGTGGGGAGCGTGTGCCAAGCCTGACACCCTGCTGGGGCAGGCTCCGGTACTGTACAGCCTAATGTAAGACCTTACACAGGTAAGGCTTAAATCTTCCTGTTTCTGCGCCTCAGTGTGGAAAAACTAAAGTATGTTTGTGAATGTTGTGAATTTCGTCAAAAAAATCTGGCTGCAAGCTAGGAAATTGCTGAAGTCGATGCAGGTAACATGCTTTTCTTCTGCCCCTCTATTTCCCTGTGTACAGGCTTTTAAGCTATTTGTCTTTCATAGTATTTCTAAATGCTTGTGGGACATCCAGGATTGTGTAGATTTAGGACAAAAGATCTAACATTGCAGAACAGCAACAGATCTAACATTGCAACAGCAAATTCAGATCCCAAAGAAGGAATCCTTCGAAGATTACAGTTACAGCAGCTTTAGGCAAATATCCTGTTGTTGCTTGTCTATTCTGGTGTCTAATTCTGAATCCCTAAATGAGTTAAATATGTCGGATTTAGACATCTCTGTTGCATTTTTGTGCATTAAAAAAATAAAACATAATCGTGAGGCGCCTTCTGTTTCCCTCAGGCCTGTCTTCTGTGCTGTGGAAAGGCAGGTAAATGTCCAAAGTTAGGTAGGTTTGGCTGCCTGACCCCCCCCGCCTCGTGTGCTCCCCGGGCCGCTCGGTGGCTGCCAGCAGTGCCCATCATTTCCCTGGCAAATCATTTCCCTTCATTCTCAACATCCAAGTGCTTCCTCGAGAAGCAGGAAAACGGACTCTATTCATTAAACTAGACCACAGAAATAATTTTACCGACCAGATGGTTATAGTTAATGTTCATTGAAGAGCATCAGTAAGTAATTCACTAAAGGGACCCTTTCCAGCTTAGGGTTTGTTTTTTTTTCTTGGGTTTGGTTTCCTTTTCTTTTTTCCCCCTTTGTAAATGACTGGTCTCTGTGGCTGGCTGATTTTATTTTCAGATAATTGTGGTGTTAAAGCATGGATGAACCTGTTGCCTAGTTCTGATAATCCTCCCTCCTTTCCCCAACTACCTTGTGTGTCCCGTAACATCACTTCTGAGTCCATAGATTTTTCTGTTTGTGTACCTGTAATATACATCTCTTTATACTCTGTCCTGACAGCACACACACATCACTTGCACACAAGTGTGCTGTAAGTGTAATGGGGAATAAATTCCTGGGCTGTCACTCGTTTTGTAAAGGATATCTGGGGGACGAGGGAGGAAAGGACTGCTCAGGCCTTGGTCTCAGACCTGCTCTGTTGCTGAATGCCTGCCAACGGCCGTGCCTTAAAGGTGGGATCTTTCTTTTCCTTCCCCGAACAAACACCTCCAGACTTACCTTGATGGAAATTTTACTCCTGGCTTTGAAGAAAGCAGGGCCTGGGCCAAAACCCAGCCTCTTAGTAGAGAGCGTTTGGGGAAGGCAAGAAGGAAGCCTGTGACCAAGACAGACCGACACTTGGGCCTTCACCTGCCCCGTAACCTGTAAGAAAAATGCTTTAAGAACAAGCTTGGATGTGGGAGAGGGATTTCCTCGTGCCAGTTATTAGCTGATTCTATGGTTTGACTTTGTCGTGTGAACTGAATGCCCCTGGGTGACTCGTGGACTGTGTTTACCTTGAGAGAAATAAACTCGCTGTGTTGGATGAGTGAGCTGGTAGCACCTTGTGTGCTCGAGGAGGCTGGAGGTGCTGGTCTGCAGTGTGTAGGGTGGGCTGGAGCTGAAAGCATCCAGAGAATGGGTGAAGGAACCATGATACCTTCTCTTACCCCCACCCGGAGAAGCTGGTAAACTCATCAGAGGGAATGGGGAGAAGCAATGGGCATCTTTTCCCCGTCAGGAGAAGGACGAGATCCTTGCAGCTCACTGTGCCAGAGGGTGATTTTCTTCTGCCTCAGCCAAAATACCCTTTATTTGCGTTAGACTTTGTCTTGTTTGAAGGTGAGTGGGGATTTCCCAGCCTCAGGTGAGGAACCAGCTGGGGGAGTACCTTGTCTGAGCCCAGAGAGCAGGGTTGAGGTGAAGTCAATCAAAACATAAAGGAAGCAAAGTATGTCTTTTCTAAAGTGGAGGAGAGGTAATGGAAGCTACACCGTAAGCTATTACAAGAAATGGAAACTGGAGCAATGCCCAGACGGCATCTAAAAGCCAGAATGATATAGTAATGAGGCTGGTGTAATTGATAATGAAGAACTTGCAAGATGTTATGTTCCTAACAGTTTCTTTCTTGAATATTGCTAAAAACTGTTTGACATTAGGCATATTAAAAAAAAAAACCCCAACAAACAGCAAAAAACACCACAAACCCCCCTCCCAAAAAACTAACCAACTGAAAATCTCGACCTAAACTTGAGCGGCCAGTACCGTTTTCCAGCACTTCTTGCAAGTGCACGACAAGAGGTGTGATTTCTTTCTCCTGAGAATAACATCTGTGCACAGGAGCAGCACACCTTTCGTGTATCCTTAAAATCTGCTGGCTTTCGGGATTTTGTTGCCAAGGTGTGAGCTGTCACGGGGAGATGTTCACTGGTTCCTGTGTTCCACCTGCTTCTAACCATGGTTAAAGTCCCGAGTCTCTTCTTGATGTTCCTGAAGAGTTCCTTGAGGTCCAAAGTATTTTCTTCCCTTCCTGATATTTTTTAAAAAAAGTTTAAAATGAAGAGGAATTTGTACAGTCTGGCTATAATGCAGAAACATTCAATTCCCTGTAATTACCATAATTTTTCCTCCCGGGGTCCTCTGTAGCACTTTATTCTGCAGTTCTTCCTCTCGGCACAACTTTCTGCCGTAAAGCTTTTCTAGAGAGGCACCGTGCTGAATGGAGTTCCAGGAGCCTGGAGCAGGGTCAGCTGTTGTCTGCCCTCACCTCGGGGGTTGTGAAGGGCTGCAAAATATCTGCAAATGCATTTTTTTGAAGAGTTGCAGGTAAAACATCCAATTTAAATGTGCTTCTACACACAGCTCCTGGTTTTGGTTTGCGTTTCTGCGCGTAAACTTTGATTCCTGCAAGGAGGAGGAGTTTGACCAGCTGGAAGATGAGAAGTGGAGTGTGGTAGGCCAGGGGATTGCACCAGAAAACACTTACTTGTACATAAATTATGATGTTTACAGCTACATCTATTTTTTGGGTGCAGTTTTGCTGCTGAAGTCACTGTGAGCATAGAAGGAATAGAGAGAAGTCAGTTCTCTATTCAGGGAAGGGGACTGGGGATTGTCACCCTGGCTCTATCACAGCTTCTTGCGTAAGTCCGGGTTACTGTATTTCTTGCAACTATGCCCTAATTTGGGTTTAGAAACAAGAAAAGTGGTGGCTCCCAGGGCTGTTGGGAGGTTGAGTGGCTGCAGAGCTCATGGTTCTCAGAATGAAGGCAGATCGACATGGGATACCGATGCCCGTCTTGCTCCATCAAAAATGAAACCCAGAACTTCTGCAATAATGCAGAAAACTAGTTTTTGAGTCTGCTATGAATATTGTAGATGAAAGCAAGCAGTAATAAGGCTTTTCTGCTTACAGGATACCAGCTGTTAAACATAGCACAGAGCTATAAAAAGCAGAGTGAATTCTGCTATGTCTTTCATATGGGCTGGACCCAATAAAACTTCCACACTCAGTGCTTGAAAAAGACCCTTTGATTAGTTTCTCCTGTTCTGTCCTTACGGAATTGGTGGCCTGACCAGGGAGGTGCTAGAAATGAGGGGTTCTGTCTGTGTTTTTGCACTAATGCTAGAAGTGTTTTACTTCTAGATTTGTATTGTTTGCTGGTTTCTTGCAGGATCTCTTACTGATGGACAAAAAGGCGAGGTTGATGAGACAAAAGGAGTAGGGGCCATAAATCTGCTCATCATAGAATGGTTTGGGCTGGAAGGGACCTTAAAGATCATCTAGTTCCAACCCCCTGCTATGAGCAGGGACAAGTGACTTGTCTTTCTATACGAGAAATATATATATATATGAGATATATATATATGTATATATAATGACTTGTCTTTGTGTAGGAGGCTCCTGGTTCAGAGCATCAGAGGATGCTGCACCTGTGTCAGGTTGTGTTTGGTCGTGCTGCATCTGGCTTACCCAGTAAGATGAGGAAAGAGAGACCGTACAGTGCATAACTTGGAGATAGATCATGGTTAATATAGAATTTTTCCTTATTTTGACTAGCTCTGTGCAGCATTAGTGGAGCTTTATCAAAAGAAAGAAGTGCTCTAATGGGTGATGACATCGTGGGCTCCATGGTGTGCGTTGGGAGAGGGAGGACAAGAAGCATTTATTACATTAATGCCTTGTACTGTATCTCTCTTGATCGGAGCTTTTCCCCTCAGTCTAATAGCAAGAAACTGCTGAAATCCAAGATATTTGCAAAATAGCCTTAAGATTTTTGTAATGAGTCTATAAAAAGCTCTTCCCCTAATTTGTTTTTATTCTTTTATTTGCTGGCTAAATGGTTTAAGTCTTATGCTGTATTTCTGCAATTGTAATTTGTGTAGCCATGTGGTAACCAAGACAAAACCATGAAGGGATTACAAAATACTGGAATATACTTGTTTCAGGAGATACTGGAGCAGGAAGAAATTCTCTCCACTTTTCTCTATTGTCCTATGAATAACTATCTAGATTGAGCTCTCAGAGACTGCTGGCTTGTGAAGTTTTTTGGGTCTTATTTCTATTCTCTGGTTGCAGGATTTGAGTTTAACAAAAGGGCAGACCCAAAGACTGGAAGGATTTTCAGTTCAGGGAAGTTAGAGCTGTGCACAAGTAGAGGAAAAAATCTTAAGGGAAGAGATTTAAATAACTCAAAAGAATGTAACCTACTGGCCGTGCCCGTGCCACAGAAATATCTTTCCTCTTTGTAGTGACTTAATATAGCTTCTAGAATTAAAAATAGGAGGTAGTTAGCCTCGCAGATCTCCTCCAATAGCTGTTATAAAAACATCCAGCAACGTGCAAGTGTTTGAGAAGCAGCTCTGAGCTCTGTAACTCCCTGTTGTTCCTAATGCCCCGTGCCTCTTGCCGCCAGAAGGGGAGTTGGGTTAGACCTGCCTTTCAGGTGGGAGAATGGAAATGACCTCAGGATTTGTCAACTTCACTCTTTTTGCCCCTTCTCCTCTCCCTAACACGAGTCCGAGGTCAGTGTCACTCGGGAAGGAGACTTTCTGCAGATTGTCACTGTATCCTATTTTGAGAAAGGGCTGTGATTTCTCATTCCAGAGGGTAGAATGCTGTGGCAAGTAGATATGTTTAAGTACAGTCAAGAGTGACCTAGGAGATCCTAGAGGGAATGTGCTTTTGAAGGTCTTATAATTGTTTTTCTGCCTTCTGTTACAGTTACAGTTTTAATGAACGTTTTGCAGGGGGCACGGGCCTGATGATATTTGTTTGGGTTTTTTTGATATTGTTTTTCACCAAACATTGGGAATACCCTGTTTTTCCTGAGGCATTTTAAAGTGTTCATCGTAATTTCAAGGAATAGATATCTCACATATCTCAGATTACTGGGGATGTGTACTGAAAAAAACACCCAAATCTTTAACTTAAACATACTCCACTGCATATTCAATGCCTATCAACATAACCACATGCACTTTGTAAGGTTACCTTTTCTTTAACTGAAGTTTCTTGATCTTAATGCTTCTATTAAAAATTTGATTAAATTGCTGGGAAATGTGTTGGGATGATGAGTTGAAGCGCTTTGCACCCTGAGGGATGCTGCTGTGCAGGTGGATACCGCCCAAAAGCCATAGCTCCTCCTGGGATGGGGATGAGGGGGAAGAGATTTATTGCTTCAGAAAACTGAGGCGGAGAAACATTTCCTGCTGGCAGGCAAGGAATATCTCCCAAGCAAAGGAACTAAATGACATTACTGCGCAGCACATCGTTGCTTTGGAAGGTACCTCTCGTCAGGCAGATAACAAACTCCTTTTATTTTGGACTTCACGCTTGGACAGATCTTTGTACTGTTTCAATAACATAATCTGTTACTATTAAAGTGATCAAAGTGCTTCAGCAGAACCTTTTGTCCTTCCTTGTTGTCTTATGCTAGGAAATGTGTGTCTATTGATTTCTTGTTTTTTCTTTTCCAGATTGCTGATCTGCAGCTCCATAAACTGGACGAATTGGACTGTTTGATCCAAGGCCTCCTTTACGTTGACTCTGTTGGTTTCAATGGCCAACCCGAGTGCTATTATTTCGAAAACCCCACAGATCCTGAACAGTGCCAGAAAAAGCCTTACTGCCTTGATAATCCATATCCTATGCTGCTGGTTAACATCGGCTCAGGGGTCAGCATCCTGGCTGTGTATTCCAAGGACAACTATAAGAGAGTCACAGGATCCAGGTAGATTTAATTCTGTGTTCTTTTAATTCTATTTATTCATTTATTTTCTCCTTAATAATTGAACAGACAGAACTAGTAGTGTGAGTAGTAGGTGCAGCCCCAAATTGGGCTTGTCTTCCCATTTCTCTTCAAAGCCCCACCAGTAGCAAGGCTGGAAAATCTAGGATTCCTTCAGAGAGTGGGTCAACATCAGGGAAATCATGGATCCGTTCGCCTTTAGAGCTGCCTTAGTCTCTTCTTGGTGTTCCTACCTATTTCGTATTTCTTGCTGGGATATTACCAGAATAAAGCTGTCTCAGTAAATGAATCTTGTCTCCCCTGCTTTGATCCCCCAGGACAGCCAGAGCAGTGAAATAAAAATGTTTGAGCTAAACAAAAACCTCATGCTTAGTAGTTAGGATGTAGAATAATCTGCTACTACTGGATTTTAATAGAGGAACTTTACTAAATCTCCTGTTTCCTTCCAGATTGCGCTGGTCTTTGGGCCACGCTGGTAAATTAAGGAACACCAGTGTGTAAAGACTAGGATCTGTTTGTCTGTATCCTTGGTTTGTCCTCAGGCTGGGTCAGGCGGTGCTGTCTGAGATGATTTGTAGGGTACAGCTGAGTTGAAGCGGTCTCTGGCCTATATTCAGTGAGAAATTTAGATGCCGCTGCTCAGTTCAGGAGTTCAGTGGGGTGGGTGCAGAATTTTTGTTCTCAAGACCAGCAAAAGAGCCTGAGGGGTGTTAAAGTTGACTCTCTAGCCGTGGCAGCAGTGCTTGCTTATAGGGAACAACTTTACTTACAAATGTATCCATCCAGACTTGTAGTAAAAATACCAATAAATCTGTCCCACTTTTTCCCCATGCCTGCAAACTGAATTGATATGCTTCATTTTTAGTAATGCTAAAAACAAGAAACCCACCAAAACGGAAAACGTTTTCAAAACAGCAACCAAAGAAGCTTTTTGGACTTGCTACAGTCCCTTCCAAATCTGCGTTCTCCTCTTCAGTGCATGGTCCACAGTAATGAAGTTTATTCTGTGTACTACACCTGGCTGCATGTGTGTCTTCTGTCGCCTTATCTAGGGCATGTCTTGGCCACAATGAGCCGTTTTCTGTATTTTATGCAGATGAACAAAAAGTTGAATGGAAGAGGTACTGCTTTTCTTGCAGTTCTGGTGGTTTTTCAAGCATAGCCCTTTTGGTATCTCTGGATGTGCTTCTCATCCTTTCCACTACGGCAGGAAAACGTGACTGGAGGGGGCTGCGGCGCGTTAGAGGTGATGAAATCCATCCCGCTGGTGGGCAGGGCTTCCTGCTCTTCCCTTACTGATATATTGTATTACAGAGGTTCTAGAGGTCTTCTGAAAAACTTGCCTGATGATCCAAGGGCACTGCCTGAATGGTGTTCCCACCACAGCTCCGAGGTGCGAGTGTGGTGGCTCGCTGGTCCCCGTGTTGGCGGTGGGACTGCCACCCCTGCAAATAATAACTTTCTGGAGGGTAAAGCAAGGATGAGGCAGGACGCAGAGGAGGTAGAGGTTAGTCAGTTGAAGTTCACGTCTGGTAAGACTGGAGAGTCCAAGGTAGAATTTTAATGAAGCGAGTTAACGACTTGTTATGCCCAGTCAGACAGTCCCTGCTAAATTTATATGGTCAGTAATTACTGGATGTGAGCCCCTGTGGGCTCCTTGCTCGGGGTTCTTTGGAGGTTGAGACGCTCCAGGCCGTGCTGGGGGACAGATCTCTCCTGGCCACCTCTGTGGAGGTGTTTACCTTTGATCACTGTTTATTCCTTCATCACGGACTGAAGCGCTCTGCTGGCTAATTACTCTGGCACGGGGAGAGCCAACCCTTTATTTAGCATCGTTTCTCCTCTTTAAACATTAAGGACTTCAGCGGGGTTGGGTTAAAACCACACTGGGTGACGTTCGTGTTAAATCAGAACGTAATTTGGAGTGTCTGCCCTCGCTTGTGCACGGGAGGAGTCTGGAGAGCTGTGGTGGGAGGTGGTTGGAGATGCTGGGCTGAAGGACTTCTGCTTTTCCAGCCTCGGAGGAGGGACGTTCCTGGGCCTGTGCTGCCTGCTGACGGGCTGCGAGACCTTTGAGGAGGCCCTAGAGATGGCCGCCAAGGGGGACAGCACCAACGTGGATAAGCTGGTGAAGGATATTTACGGAGGGGACTACGAGCGGTTCGGCCTTCAGGGCTCTGCTGTCGCCTCGAGGTATGTGTTAATTGAGCTGTTTTTCAGGAGTTCCTTGGAAAACTTGCTGTGTGTGCCGGGCTCAGTGCGTAATCCCTGGACTATGCACTGACTCCATGTGGAAATGTCACTCGGAACAGGTCATATGGCTTGTCCTTAGATCTCTCACCTACTTCTTGCTCTTTTTTTTTTTTTTTTTTTAAGCAGGTGTAAGTGATGTTTGGTGCAGTTTGCTGCCCTTTAACTTAGTTATTTGAGAAGTATCTTTGCTAATTGTTCTGCCTTTCCAATGGCATCCCTTTTGACATGTTCACATCTCTCTTAAATCCAAGCAAAGCTTATTAAATGATAAAAGGGCTTTCAGCACTCCTAAATAACTCATGTTAAAAGGACTAATCTTCCTCCCCCAGCTTCGGCCATATGATGAGTAAAGAGAAGAGAGATTCCATCAGTAAAGAGGACCTGGCCAGAGCTACTTTGGTCACCATCACCAACAACATCGGGTCCATTGCTCGCATGTGTGCGCTCAATGAGGTGAGGCCATGTTTGCTACGGGCTAAAAACCCTTAGAAACAACATAGGAAGATTATCAGAATGCAGAAATGCAAATTGCTGTGCGTGTGACTGGCCTTCATAAATATGCATATATTTAAGGTGGGGTCTTGACTCTTGTGATCTGTGTTATGTGTATGTTTTGATGCAAAGTATAAGGTACTTTGAGCTTCAAAGGTACTGAAGGAGGGAGAAAAGGTGCCTGTGAAAGGTCTCCTTGAGCCATTGGTGCCTGGAGCTGTTCAGCTGCTCCCAAGCTGTAGCACATAGCTACTAACACCTTGGTAATCCAGGTTAATCCTCTGAATCACCTTGTCGATACTAACAGGTCTTACTAGACCATGACAGATTATATTTTTTAAAATATTATTATACTTGGCTTGTTTCCACAGCCTGGTGGGGTTTGAATTGTCTGTTGTGTTAAGTGCCTGGAATAGATGCGAGATCTATTGTATTGGGGCAGAGGGAAGAAAAACAGTTTATTATCCTGCCTCAGACTCCCATCAGGTGCTTGATACAGTCTTTTCTTCAGGCAGGATAACCATGGATGGATTGTTCCATTCCCACCCCTTTCCAGCTTCCGAGAGTTTAAAAAAACTAAACCAAACCCAAACATTTAGACACTTGCTTTGAGCTGCAAATTGCAGCCTTTGCTACTATGTGATAATTAATCTCTTCTGTCTGATCTAAATGAATTTATCGCATCTTATTTTAAATGCAGTGATGTTTTTAGCTCCACGGTGCCCTGTGGTTAGAATAGTGCTGCTTTTTAATTTTTTTTTAATCAACAACATGCTGCCTCCCCCCCAAAAAAAAACTTCAACAAAGCAAACCCAAGAAACTTACCAAACTGCCATCTCATTACTTTATTGGGTCCTGTCTAGTTATTAACTTTATGGGAAATACCAAATAACTCATCACTAGCGCTTTTGGTCGGTTTTGGGTTTGTTTTATTTTGTTTTTTTGAAATAAACCTTTCTCACGTCTCCCTTGTGTTCATTCCAAGACAGAACGTTGTAGCACTTGTCTCCTCTCCGACGGAAGACACTGTCTCTTCCCACCATTTCACTCTGTCTTTGGTTATAATTTTGCGATCGGATGATCAGATCTTCCTGCAGAATTGAGAGTGGGGCCGCACAGTGAATTTATGATGCAGATTGATAAATTCCGTGATCTGAATTTCTTTGGTTTTGTGGAGCTGATATATCTCAGAAGCCATCCCCGGTCTGTCTTGAGGGGGGGTGGCTGATGTGGAGCCCGCTACTGTGTCTGGACACTGCTGTCTCTCCTCCTCTCCCTCCTTCCATTTCTCTCATTTCCCTTTTTTTAATTTAAACTTCATCTGCTGCTTTATTCCTCCATCAGCGGGTGTGAGACTGCAGCCTGGCCGTGCTGTTCCTGCCTTTGTAGGGCAGTAAATGTCCTTCCCAGAGCGCTGCTAAAATATGATGAGCAGCACAACTCCCGGTGTGCCACTGCTGACCTCCCTTCCTCGTCAAAAGCGGCTACAGGTGTTATTTTTAAATTTTTTTTTTTGGCAATTTGACTCCTTTTTGCGGTGTTCTCTTTGCTTTCAGCTTCTTTACAGTGTTGCCTTGTGGCATGGAGTTCAAGCAGCATTGTACAGGGCTATCAAAGCATGGAGAGGTGCAGCAGGAGGAACCTGACGCTTCCCAGCCATCGTGGCAGAGTTCCTAACGCCGCTGTGCTGTGGGCAGGCTGTGGATCCATGTCTAGAGTCATCTTCATTTCCCAGGCGATGCCAAAGTAGAATTTTTTTTTTCCAACGCTTGAACCTAAATTCTGTAGCTTTAGAGAATGAAAACGTCATTTAGGAGCTTTATGTGTTGTTATAAAAAAATTCAAATGTGTTACACCATTGCAAGTAAGCTAATGCCTGGGTAGCTTGCTCTCAGGAGGGAAAAAAAGAGGAATGCTGCTGCTCTGCTAAATAATCTGGACACCTAGATTGCCTTTGGGAGATACAGCTCTGACTCTCACCAGGCTCGGTGAGTGAAATGCCCCACTCAGCTTAAAAACCAGTTGCAAATGATACAGTCTTTTGTGGAGTTTGTGTGTATTAGCTTAGAGTTATGGTGAAGCTCACTTTTAGGTTCTTTGACAAAATCAATTCATGCCCCGAAGCACGAGTTTTGATAAGTTTTGGGGTGTTTTTTTTTTCCGATGATGGCAGCTTTAATATTGTGTCGCAAATGACTTGCATGTGTGCAGAAAAAAAAACCCGAGACTGGGGAATCAGTGAAAGGTTCTGTCTGCAGCACTTCAAAGCGACGTTTGCTCGCGCAAAGTTGGCAGCGGGGCAGAAAAAAATTCCATAGTCTGGGAGCGTTTGGCTCCACATCATTTGGAACAGTCTGTCCCCGTCAGGGCAGGACTGTGCCAAGGAAACCCATCCCTGGTTCCTCTTTTCTCACTGACGGGGGGTGGAAGCGGCGTCTGAACCGCTCTTCTTGCAAAAATACATCCAGGTTGCTGAACTGCATCTCTGATAGAGATTCCCCATCCTACCACATTGGCAAATTGGTGTGTGTTCTGGGTTAAAGGCGTGCTATGGCTTTCTGCTGCTGGGGAGTGGAGCAATTCCCCAAAATCCCCCGGAGCCGGGGAGGTGTGTCTTTTCCAGGATGCTGTAATTGGGTTAGTTTAAGCGAGCCTTTCATCGCCGTCACCCCCCCTCCACCAGCTAAAGGCTTCTGTCCTTCAGCTTTGAGTATTCCAGCAGCAAACAGTTGAAAAGTACATGGGCAGGAGGCCCTGAAGAAATAGAAGTAGCTTTTCTTCATTTTCCCGCTGCTGAAAAAGGCTTAAGCTGTTTGTAGTTCAGGTCAAAAATCTAGACAATGTAACTTCTAACCTTGTCAAGTCAAGGAAGTTTGGCAAATAAAAATGACGTGAAATTTCAAAATCAATAACTTCATGAAAATGAAACGCACAGGTAGGTTCTGATGGGTTTGATGGTGCCTCCTTACGGGAGATCGATCAGCTGCCTCTGTCCCTCCTGAGCCAGAAACGGCCCCGGGGATGGAGCTGCTGCCTTGGGGGGGGGGGGGCAAAGTGCCCTTGGCTGTGTTGTGTTTAACAGCAGCCCCTGGAGAAGTTCTTACTGTGTAAGTTCCTGGGAAGGAGAGTGAGGGCAGGGACCGAGGGGATAAGTGACTTTAAATACAATTTATGTTGACGTGTTTGGTTTGAGGACAGTTGGAACTCAGCGGGGACCGAGCACGTGAATGACTGCACCCGGGTATCAGCGCCCTCCGATGCTGAGGGCTGAAGCAAGGGTGTTAAATAAAGTTAAAACTTGTTAATAAAGTTGCTTTACTTAACAAGCGGTAGGGAAAAGATGTCTTTAGTGCAGCCATGTCATCTACAATTTAAAAAAAAAACAACAAAAAACCACCAGAAAGCTCCAACAAAACATCCTTAATCCTGTTGATGTCAGGAAGGTCCGGGCTTTAAGTGAATTTTCACCATCTTTAGAATAAAACTTCCTTCTTTTTTTTTTTTCTTTCTTTTCAACATCTCTACTTAGTGGTCAGGAACTACAGGGTTTTTTTTTTTGTTTGTTTGTTTTTTTACTTTTCAGTCTGGAGAATGTAAATGTAACCCAAAATTCCCATTTCACTCCGTAGTGGAGGCAGAAACGGGTGTTGAACGAGGCCGATGTTGTAGCCCAGTGTAACTTCTGCTGCTCTGCTTTTCCGTGTTGCAGAACATCGACAAGGTGGTGTTTGTTGGCAACTTCCTCAGAATTAATATGATCTCCATGAAGGTGCTAGCGTACGCCATGGACTACTGGTCCAAGGGACAGCTGAAAGCGCTGTTTTTGGAACACGAGGTAAGGAAATACACACTGAACTTACTTCTACTGGGAAGTCCAAAAATCTTGTGGTTCTTGACGTGTTGAAGGCAAAAGGGAGAATTTCAGTGCCACATCTGTGTAAATACACTTTAATTACAGACTCATTTGAAAGTTGCCCTCGTTAACTCCCTGACTTAGTCTCTAATCTTGGGGTATCTGTTGCTCAACGTTGTGCATCTCTCATTTTTGCGTTCTGACCCCGCTACCCCCAGTGTTTGTTTGCGGGGCCTGGTACAGAAACCTCAACTAGAATTAAATTTTATAAGCCTAATTTCCAGATGGATGTATTAAAAATGGAAACTGCCCTCCTTCAGTACAGCATCATTACAGTGGGGCTGTCACTTGTACTTTTTGACAATTTTGGAGAACTGTGTGAGGTTTCTCCTGGTATAAAGCCTTTTCTTGGACCTAAAGAAGGTCATACGGAATCATAATTCAGATTTCAACAGGGTGCATCTTATAAGCAAAGTCTTTGTTGCCTTACCAGAGCTGAAGACTTCACGTGCTCATGCTTATGTCCTACTTTGGAATTTATTTGACTTCTGCCTTGTTTAAAGGGTTATTTTGGAGCTGTTGGGGCTCTCCTGGAGTTGCTGAAGATGACGGAGGATCAGTGATGGAGCTGCTGGCAGAGGTTCCCACTGCAGATGCTGCTGGAACAGAGCGAAAGCCACTACAAGGATGGAAACGAAGCCATTATGGTAGTTCTACCTGCTGGATTTGTAAATAATTTAAATCCTTTTAGCTGATCTTTAACTTCTGGGTTTTGAGCTTCTACTTCAGAATTCATACTGGGAATAACGAGATTTTTTTTTTTCTGTACACTGTATTTTTTAGGGGAAAAATGTGCAAAGTGGCCAAACAGATTTTATGGATTTATTTTAAAAAGTGGATACTGTTTAATGTAGGACCTGTAATATGAGGCGTCTGCTTTTCTTCTGGGGTTTACTGATTAGTGTGGTAATTTTAACTTCATTTAGTAATCACTCTAGGAGATTTTTTTTATCTTATTTTCATGACGTTTCATGATTTGTTCTTGGTTTCAAATGAAACTACAAAGCTGATGCATTTTACTGTGAAAACTAGTCATTGATTTATTTCGTTGCCTTTCCTTTCCACATTAGATGAGACACTTTATTATTTAACACCCACCTTGCCCCTCCAAAAAAATAAATGTATGAGCTTTGACTACGTGTTCCTTGGCAAGACTGTGAGAGCTTGCTGGGGGCCGGGGGTCTGAGAGGGTAATTCCTCATCAGTGGTGGGAGCAGACACTAATGGGTTTTGCAGGACTCACTCTCTACGTTAAAAATTTTAAACAAGGTGCGAACTAAAACTTTAATTATTGCTTTGGCACTGAAATGAAATCCTGTTTGTTGAACATCCCCGATCTCCGCACAGAGTCCCGAAGTACAGATGTTATTTATGGGGTACGTTCTTGGCGCTAGATGACAAAGGGAGGAGGGTTGTTTTCATTTATTTGAAGACTTTTCTGTAGTCTGCAATTCTTAACTCTTACCTTAATCAAAACCAACTGATAACTGCATTATTTCAAAGCCCAGTTTCTAAAATTAGAAAATAAACTGCCTAATGCATTGTCTGGTTTTGAGCTAACGTTTACTTTCCCTCCAGGTCACTGGGATTCGAGGGTTTATTCCGATACAGTATTTTCTCCCTTTTTTTTTTATTTGTGGACCCCTCTAGATGATTTTTTTTTTTCCAGTTGAGTCGAGAGTTAAGATCTCAGTACTTGGGTCGCTGCACAGCACGTATGAACTTGCTTTTCTCAGGCACCGTGAGGGCTCACAAATCGGAGGCTGAAAAAAAACCAGTCCATAAATTGTTTAGTCTTGCAAAACTGCGTGTGATGTCACGGAATGGAAAGGGCTCATCACGGACAGCGTGACATCCAGACACCTGTATTGTCAAAGATATTTTTGGAAGGGGGTTTATTTCACTTCTTTTAACAGGCGCTGATTTCCGTTTCTCCCAAAAGTTGACATAAATTGGTATTAACGGGAGCGTTACCTTGTCTAAGGGAAATAAAGACCACTACTGGTTTGTCGGTTTTAACGCATCTGTGGGATTCATTTCTTGCAACGGGTGATGTCTGATGCACGGGGCTGTTCTGTGCCTCCTGTGACTCCTTGTTTCCATGGTAATTCTTTGGTTCTTGAGAGTTTTACTTTGTGACGTGGCTTTGGTCGGTGAAGCCTTTCACCTGCTGGGGGTTGACTTTCCCGTAGGCTGTAGATCCCAGCAGGAGACAGCTGGGGGGTTGTGGTTGAGATTTCATGGAGTATTGAGCTTGAGGGAAGTGGGGTTAGTGCTGCTCAGTGCCTCCAACTTTATAAATAAAAAAACCACAAAACTTTATCAATTATTTTATTATTATTTATTAACAAATGAAAATAAAAAGCTTTCCTTAAGCTTATTTGCTGAGTTTTGCTCGCAACCGGAGGTTGGTTTGTGTGTTGGGGTGATTTCTCAGCAGCCTTCGGGCTGGTAGGAGGGGGCTGTGGTGCTGCGGAGGAACGGCAGAGGGAAGCAGAACCTCCAGGATACGGATAACGTTTGCTCAAGCAGTGCCCTGCGGGGCGCTTCCTGGGGTGGGGTGGCTTGTTTCGGAGAAGAATTTCATCTTTTTCTCCCTGGGCAAGTCTAGAAGGGAATTTGATACGGGAATATCTATCCCTTGGGTGTTCTTAGATTCTTCGGTATTTATAGTTGGGGGAAGGAAGAATATAACGTCAAGTGAAGAAATACAAAAGAGCGCTTCTTTGAAGATTAAAATCCTTTAATCCTCAAAAAAAACAACCCCAAAAACCCTAACCAAAAAAAAAAAAAAAAAACAAAACAACCAAAAAAATCCCTTGAACTCCAGCAGTTCATTCAGGAAAATGTGTGTGGTGGGAGATGAAGACTGTGTGGCTGAAGCAGGAAAGCCCAAATCTGACCGTGAGCTCCCGGGGACCGGCAGGTGAGATGGTCGTGGCAGTTCTAAGAGAAGCACAAAGTAAAAAGCTTAACTTCAAAAGGCTGATTTGAAATTTAAAAGGCTTAATAGGTAAGTTGGGGTAATGAGAAAAAAAAAATATCCTTTTGAGGTGTATTCTGCGTAAATGAGAGCGTTTGGTTGGGAAAAACACTAGGAAACTAAATGAATGTGATGGGGAGCGGTGAGAAGGCACTGAGAGGGAGGAATTAGAGGAGCCTGAGGTAAGAGGAACATAACGTGGTCAGTTAAATTCTCTGTCCCGAGGGAGAAGAGCCTGCTGCAGAAGTATTTCCCACTTACCTTGAAATCTGTGGGGACTTTTTTCCCCTCCTTCCCCACCGCCACCGCGGGAAGTTCTGTTTCACCACTGTCCCAGAACCTCCAAATCCCCAACCCTGGGATCTTTCCGTTTTAGGACGGGTGGTGGTGGTGGAGCAGCTCTCCCTGAGGAGGATGGGGGAGTTTGCAGACTCGGTGGGTGTTCAAAGCCCCTGTTTTGCTGTAAATCGCGGAGATTTCGGGACGAGCTGCTGCGTTAATGTGGCTTCTTGTAATAAGGAGGGGGAGTGGGAGCAGAACCAGGGGGTGCCTTGGGACGGCTCGTGCCGGGGGCTGCTGCTTTGGACTGGGACATCTCTGCTTGTTGAAACACACGCTGCCCTCCTCCTCCCACCTGCAGAAAAACCCCGGGTTTTAATGATTTTGACAAAAAGTCTGCTTACATCCTATAGAAAGAGGGGTCTTTACTATAGAAAAAGTAAAGTTTTTTGGACTAAATAATTTGGGAGAAGGAGCTGACGCTGCTGAAGAGTGAGAGACGACTGGGAGCAATCGCTTGATGGGGTTTGATGGAGAGGAGCAGCGTGGGGCTGCGGGGGCAGCACAAAAATCCCCATCCTGGGGGGGGGGGGGTGCTCTGGGTGCATTCCAGCCCCAGCGAAGCTGTCCCGGTGTCTGGCTCCCTCGGCGCCTCTGTTCCTGTAAAGGCTGTCACAAGATACTCGCGAGTGATTTTTGGCAGGAGACGGCAGGATTCTGGAGATGGGGAGAACCGTATGGGGTTGAACCGGTGACAGAATAAACAGACGTGATGGTTTCCAGTGGGCTGAGTTCTGCTGGGGGCTGGTGTGGCAAAGCACAAGGGGGCTTTTGAGTTTGGGATGGGATGGGATGGGATGAAATAATGAAATGCAGGTGATGAAAAAGACCACGGTCTTGGTTTGTGTCTTCGTGCCGGGGAGGTAGAGGACGTCTGATCTCTGGGATGTCCTGGGAAATAAAGGCTTCTTTAAACCGAAAAAGTGAATCCAGTGTCTGATTCTTCAAGTATCACTGGTGCTGCTGGGAGCTGGGTGGCTGTGGGGTTATTAGGGTATTAGGTTATTATCTGTAGAGAGAGGGGCTGTGCAATGAGAGTCTTTTCTTCAAACCTTCCCTTATCGCCTCCCTTGCCGAAAATCCCAACAAAAGGTGCTTCTAAGTGTGGAGTTGGGACGAGCTGCCCCAGGGACGGAGATTCCCCTGGTGCAGGAGAAGGTTCTGGATGCAGACGTGGTCTCTGGTGCCGGCAAGAGCCCGGTCTCAAACGCTGCTTGTCTCGCTGTGGAAACTCACAGAGCATCTACTGCTCTTTTAATTATTTTTTATTTTCTTCTTTACATCACCCCCCCCCCGAGTTGTGCTGTACTGGCAGAGACACGGCTCTCTTCTGCTGCCCTTCAGCACTTTGCTCTGAAGACACCAAACTTGGGACAGCAGCCTCTCCCCCCTCTTCTCCCGCCCCCGGGATGGTGCGGCTGCTGGTACGGTGAGACCTGCTTGGGTTGGGGGTTTTCCTGTCATTTGGCAATTATATTTTTTGCGTTCACCCACGTTTGTGCCTATTGCATGGAATAAAAGAGGTGGTTTTGGCTTCTAGGAGTTGGGTTCCCAGTGCCCGGCTGGCTGGGAGCTGGGGGGGTGCTCGTGCTGGGGAGGATGAGGATGTCGATGCTTCGCGCCCGTGGGAAACACGTGCTGATGAAAACGTTCTTTCCTTCGGGGTTCTGTCGGGGCTGCATCCCCTGGGATTGCAGGATTCTCTGTGAATCAGTACGTGGTTCCCAACCAGCCGCTGCGATGCTGTGCTGATGGAGCAGTGCTTTTATCTGCCACCCACCCCCCCCCCCCGTGTCACCCCCCGGATGCCCTCAGTTCCAGGGGCAGCAGGGGATGCTGCGGGACCCTCCGGTGCAGGTGACGCTCCTGGAGCTTCTCCTCTGAAAAGGTCGGGTGGGCTTCACCTGGAGATAGCAACCAAAGAATCACCCCTGGAATTCATTTGAACTGTCTTGTATTCCAAAATTATTCTTTACTCTTTTTATATTTTAAAAAACGAGCTGTAAAATAATGCATATTAATTTTTTAAAAAAAAGGCAAACAACTAAACAGACAAATGCCATTTCCATTTCCAAAGTGGCTGCCAAAGGAATCCCAAAATGCTGAATGTACTTAAATGTTGTTAGTTCCTTTCAGCAGAATTGTGTTGTTTCTGGGAGCGAGCGAGCTCCCCCCCGGTGTTGCTGGAAGAAGGAAACAAACCCCGGCTGCTCCCCAGCGAGTGTCCAGCCTCTTGCACTTGGCTACGAAAGGCTGCACATGCAAAAAAAAAAAACAACCTAGAACTATTTACAAGGTAAGCCAAAAACGCTCCCAAATTTCCCAGTGTTTTAGTCATTTCTATTTTTTTTTATTTTATTTTTTTAGCTCAGGAATTTAGTTCTCTCTCCAGGGGTGTCGTCTCCGTGCGGCGGCTCCTCGTCCATGGCTGGCTCTGGAGGGGGAAGAGCGGCTGGAGGGACCAGCACTGCTTTCAGGTGGGGGTCGGGGTCCTGCCCCACAGCTCCCAGAGTCTTCTCTGCCCCCCTTCCCCTCGCTCTCGACACACGAGACGTTGCACCCCCCCAAAAAAAATTACACAGCAGAAAAGAGGCGCTAAGCCCTGAAAATGAATTCACCCCTTGTGGGGAGAATCGCTCCCTCTGTCAGGAAGGCTGCTTTTTTTCAATTTCTGACATTTTTCTCCACTATTAAGAACTTGATTTTTGAACCTGCCCTACGCCCTGTCTCCCTGTTCTGGTGCCCTCACCCCAACGGGGTACAGAATCTTCTGTGTCAGGGTTCCACAAACATCTGCCTCACAGCACTGTGAGAATTCCTGTTTCATTTTGTACCTATTTCTAAATATATTATGGTTCTCAGATGCCAGCCCTGGAATTACAAGTGCCTTTATCAGGGTAGGAGCAAAAGAGCCGTTACTAATTCTGCTCTGAGAGTCCTGGTACCAAGACAACGCAGAAATCTCCTTCCTCTGTCCGGGGAGCATCAGTCCTGGCGACTGGAATCTCTTTATTCACAAGAGCAAGAGAAGAACTGGCTCTTCCCTTTCCTCCTCCTTTTTCCCTTTCCTCCTCCTTTTTCCCTTTCCTCCTCCTTTTTCCCTTTCCTCCTCTTTTTTCCCTTTCCCCCTCTTTTTTTCCCTTTCCCTTGCAGACCCGTTGGCGGAGAGGAAATAGCTGGGAATCGGGTCCCTTCCAGTCCCCGGCCTTTCTTTCCACCCACCCTGCTGAGGTCGGGAGACGATGGGATGTGATGGGGGGGAAAAAATGAAAAAAAAAAAAAAAAGCTGAATCCAACACATTCAGCCCCATTTCAGGGCCTCTCCCCACTGATGCTGTTTTTCCCACCAGCGAAGGCATCGACAGCCCCATCTCAGCCCCGTTTCAGCCCCATTTGTCTCTCCTGAGGCCGGTGCCCAGCACCCACGGAGCAGATGGTTTCAGATGGACCTTCAGCTGCCTCTTCTTTAGGTCTCTGTCCCCGCAGGAGAGAAAAAAGCCAAGGAATGCGGGGGGAAAAAAACCACCTTGCACCCCCAGAGAGCAAAATAAAAGGCAATAAAAAGCGGGCCGTGGGGTTGTGGGTTGCATAAGCGCCCCTGGAGCTCACTGGTAGGTCTCCAAAGAAAACAGGAGACTTCGGTGCCTGTAACTTTCTCTGTGGCTGGAATGACAATAGTTTCTGTGTTTGTTAACTCTGTAAATGTTTGCTGGAGATGTTATCAATGACCATGTTTCATTTAAGGGAGTCTATGGCAGTTTAAAGCAGAGAATCCCCCCCCAGCCCGTGCAGGAGCAGACACACGGACGGGGGAGTGAAGCCCCATCAGAGTGTCCCAGTGCCCGGCTCTGCCTGTCACAGCTGGAGGGACAACAGCCCCCAGTCACGGCTGGTGACCCCTGGGAGGGCAAAGAGCTCCCCCCGAGAGCCCCGGCTGGAGCTTTGGCTGAGCCACAGCCAGTTCCTGCCGAGCCACGGGGGTTCTGTGCCTGGAGAAGGGGTGGTGGCTCCCCCTCTTACTTGGTGTCACACGCTGGTTTGGGGAACAGGATGAAGACCTGGGGTGCCATCAGGCTTTGGACCCCAGCTCAGCATCCTTTAGCCTGTGCTTTCCCCAGGAACGGGTCCAGGTGAGGGTGTAGCAGCTCCAGAGAGACACCCTGGAGTCCTGGTGGACAAGTTGCCCACGAGTCTCCAGGGGGGCCTTGAAAAGAGTGTGGCCAGCAGGTGGAGGGAGGTCATCCTGCCCCTCAGCTCTGCCCTGGGGAGGCTCCATCTGCAGCACTGGGACCAGTTCTGGGCTCCCCAGTTCCAGAAGGACAGGGAACTGCTGGAGAGGATGGATGACAGAGGTGATCAAGGGGCTGGAGCACCTCCCTTAGGAGGAGAGGCTGAGGGACCTGGGGCTGTTCAGCTGGAGAAGAGCAGAGTGAGAGGGGATCCCATTAATGCTGGGCGATGGCTAAAGGGGGGTGTCAGGAGATGGGGCCGGACTCTTCTCAGTGGTGTCCAGGGACAGGACAAGGGGTGATGGGCTGTCACTGCCACGTGGGGAACCGAGCGAACCACAGGGACCGGGTTTGTGGTGTCTCTGGATGAATCCCCAGGGATGGGGGGAAGCTGTGTTCCCCACCGTGTGTTCCTGTTGGGCAGGTGCACGGGGGGGGGGGGGAAGAAGAGGGCAGAGGAAGGAGGGCAGTGGAGTTTTCAGTTAACCACAGAAAATTACAAAGGTTCAATCAAAGAGCAGACTTTAAGAACATTTACGCCTGGGGAGGCCGCTCATCAGCTGCACCGCGGCACCTACCCCTCCTCCAGGCTGTGAGAGCGTTCTAAATCCTCTAGAATTAGAGCTTCTGGCCGTTTTTGTGGTTCGGAAAGTGTAAAGGAATTGT
Organism: Gallinago undulata; assembly: GCA_026546715.1. Lineage (NCBI taxonomy): Eukaryota > Metazoa > Chordata > Aves > Charadriiformes > Scolopacidae > Gallinago > Gallinago undulata. The sequence goes on along the minus strand of JAOTQQ010000002.1, from coordinate 20,556,018 downwards.
TCCTGTTGGGGTAGGGACCGAGCAGAAAGGACTCCATCCCCGGGGGGGGGCTGTCTCTGCCGGGCCGGGCTCTCCAGGGGGGGACGTGCTCCTTTGGAAGGTGGTTCCAGCGGGTCTGGAGGAGCCACGGGCAGAGTCCCCCGGCCCGGGGAGGGCTCAGGGGAGTTGTGTTGTATCTTCAGGGGAGTTGTGGTGTTCTCCTGGCTGGAGCAGAGCCGATGGGTCCTCTATCCCGTGTCAGCAGCCGAAACTGGCCGGAGAAGGGTCCATCCTGGAACGAGCAGAGCAGCCCTGGCACAAACGTGTCCAACCCAAACGTCAGCCCGACCCCTTGTGTTTCTGTGGCCGTTGGAGGGTCTCTCCAAGGAGCCACACGAAGTCACGCTTGGTGATACCTCGTTTGTGATGCTCCGGTGCTGAAAATGGATTTATATCAAATTTAAACAGCCCAAAAGGGTGTTTTCAAGTTGCTGCAGTGCCGGTGGCCAGGCCAGGGTGGTGCGAGCGGTGTCACTGCCCCTCTGCACAGTGTGACATACACAGGGGCTCTGGCCACCTCCTTCCCGCCCCACGGAGAGGAGACCACTACCTGTCATCAACCCGGACCTCAGGACATCAGCAGGTGATTCCCACTGCTGTCCCCATTTGTCCCAGAGGCTCTCCCCCAGCAGGACCTGCAGAAGAAGTTGGCTGTGACACCGAGGTCCCCGAGGTCATCCTCCAGGGATGGGTACTCCACCACCTCCCTGGGCAGGCTGGTCCAGGGCCTGTCCACCCTCTCAGGGAAGTCATTCTTCCCGGTATCCAGTGGAGGCCCGTGAGGATGCTCAGAGGGATGGAGCACCTTCCCTGTGAGGACAGGCTGAGGGAGCTGGGGGTGTTCAGCCTGGAGAAGAGAAGGCTCCGTGGAGACCTCAGAGCAGCCTCTCAATATCTGAAGGGGCTCCAGGAGAGCTGGGGAGGGACTCTGTGGCAAGAAGGGTA
>JAOTQQ010000002.1:20521021-20535031 GCA_026546715.1 Gallinago undulata | reverse complement strand
TGGAGGGGTTCAAGGGCAGGTTGGAGGGGGCTTGGAGCAACCTGGTGTGGTGGGAGGTGTCCCTGCTCGGGGCAGGGTGTTGGAATGAAATGATCTTTAAGATCCCTTCCAACCCAAACCAGTCTGTGATTCTATGATTCTAAGGTTTGGCTTGTGAGGAGGATGAGGAGGAAGATGAGGAGGAGGCCATTTCATCATCAGAACTGCTCTGATCTTGCAGTGAATATCAATTCTCTTTTCGTACAAAGGGGAAAATCATGTTCCCTCAAACAAAGACATCTTACCCGGAATGGTGTACAGGGAAGAACGGCTGCTTTGAATGGAGACTGCAGTGGAAAATACAATTTGGGACAGGGCCTGGGGGTGGAGGGGGGAGCCTGCTGAAGGTAAACAAGCTGCAGTAAAGTGTGTGACTTGTATGCATTACAACATTTCTGGGGGAAAAAGGGTATTATGTGCCAGGATATAACTGCTGGGCAAATTGCTCTGAAATGAGTGATAACCGGCACAGTATGTCCTCACCCAACTGTGAGGCTTACTGTGCGGGCCTTGTGACCTGACACCCTCTCAGCCTGTTTTATTTTTATTTATTTCTCTTTCTCTCTCTCCCTTCAGATGGCCAGTAACCCATGTGGTGGGCAGCCCTGGCCCGCGCTCGCCGTGCCGGCCCCGCTCGGCCCCTGCCGCTGAGGCAGGGAGGAAGGAGGAATCGCCCCGGCCTACGCCATGGCCTCACCCCGCCGCCCCGGCCCTCCCGACGGAGGCTGGGGATGGATGATCGTTGCCGGCTGCTTCCTCGTCACTATCTGTACCAGGGCCGTGACGAGGTAAAGGGGCTGCTTCTCTGTCTTTCTGACCTGTTTGCGGCATGACCCCCTTTTTGTTTTTTCCCCCGTAGGAGGAGGATTTGGGATCTCCCCTGGTGTCCTGCAGCAGCAGGGGTTATTCTGGAGAGGTGCAAACCTCCCTCCCGCTATGTTTTTAAAGGATTCCTGAAATCCCTGTGGCTGTGAGGAGGGCTGAGGGATTATGAGCCCTCTGGTTTGCGTCTGGCCGCCTCTGACAGCTGCCCTGCCTCTCAACACCCTCTCCATGAGTCCCTGCAGAACCAGAACCTGGGCAGACGGCGTTATTTCAGGCTGAGGTGTTTGATCGAGGAGAGAGGAATAATGTAAGGTCTCTTTGGGCCCACTGCGTCCCCCTGACCCTACAGCCATGCTCATTGTTGCTAGTCCCAGTAGATTTGCTGAGAAACCTGTAAAATACCCCCTTCTCATGCTGCAAGCATTTTGGGCACCATCCTCCCTGAGAAGGTCTGTGACCTAGAGAGGAGGCCCCTCTCTATACCCTTCTGGTATCTGAAACATGCAGAAAGTATTTTCTCAAAAATAGAAAGAACAGGAATAGACTGCTGCCTCATGTAAACACAACGTATACATCTGGAGTGAGATGGCTTCCACAGCTGCTGTGGGGTGGCTTTGATGTCTGCTGGAGACAGAGGAGCCTGGTGTGTGTGAACACGGACATGTAAGCAGAGAGAGATAGGCAGCCTGGGTGAGCAAGGAACATGGAGACAGTATCTTGTTGGACAGCCAGTATAATGCAAAAATAGTGTTTCCTACCTAAATTTTATACTTCATTTAAAACAAAGCTGTCAGGCTTAGGGATCTCAAGTCTGGGGTCCAGAGTCAACAGCATAAAAGGGGCATGGAAACACCAACACAGTGCTAATTTATGTATGCAAATATACAAATGCCACAATAACAGTAGAGATTTCTTAATGGATCTAATTAATTTTTGTGTGTGAAATGTGTTACAGCCAAGAAATCAACTAATGGCTGGCACACATCTAGTGTGTATAAGAACGAAGTATGTGCAAGAAAAATAGCTGAAAAGGTGGTTGTTTGTTGATTTGCAAGGAGGAAAAAAAGGGAGTGGGGAAAAGGGTTCTCTTGCTGATCCAGAAACCAGAGTGAAACTATGCAGCCTTCTAATCCCTTCCCCTGCAGAGACAGGTAGCACAGTAACACTCATTAAGCAGAGCAAAGTAATCTCTCCTGGAAGCATTTTAATAATAAAATCTTGGAAGGTCCCAGGGCTCCCGCTGAGTTTTGGTTCTCTGTTCACCAGAGAACAAGCAAGCTTTTCACTTGCTTTGCGCTCGTGCATCCATGAACACGGAGCTGTAGGTGGTGTTGGCTTGATGGGTGCTGGGTTGGCCCTGCCTTCTGCCACTTTGTGTGGATGTGGATGCCACCACTGGTGAGCAACCAGGTCTGCCAGAAACTGGAAGCTGGGGCTTTGTGTACCAGGGAAGCGACACCATGGTGTGGGCAATCCCATATTGCTGGTGATAATTGCAATTTCAATTTCATTTCAGTTAAAAAATAACACGAGTTATAAAAATCTAGCAGGAGATACCACAGTGAGAAACATCTGGTATTATAATATTCATAAGCTCTCTGGAGTAGTTATCTGTCTGAATTAATTTCTACATCAGCCTACTTGTCTAATCTCACTTGGTATAAGAGCTGGACGCCAATTTGTGATTCAGTGGTTGCCAGTGCAAAGCAAGGGTTCTTCTCCAGTTACGTCACCCCAACCTACACAGAGTACTGTTGGAATTATTCTGCTTGCACACACCATTTTGGGTCTTGTCCTTCATGCGTTGAGGTGGCTTTTCACTTCCAATATCCCATAGAAACATTTTCTCAGAAACTGTTTCATAGAAACTTTCTCCATCTTGGTGGGATTCGCGCAAAGCCACGGGTTTGATTTTCCTGGGAGCTAGAGAGAACCTTCAAGTGGGTACTCTTTATACCTAAATTTTATATCGGTATTTTCTGTGAGCAAATATCCCACCTTCAACAGGGTGGTGTTCATGTTTTCTTTCCTAGGTGCATCTCCATTTTTTTTGTGGAGTTCCAGGCATACTTTGGGCAGGACTATGCCAGAACAGCTTGGATCCACTCCATCGTTGACTGTGCTACGATGCTCTGTGGTGTGTATGACACTTTTTAAGACTAATGCGGCTGCTTTTTCTTCAGCTCCGTCTGATTTTAGTGTGTTCACAAGTTGGTGGAGTCAGCTGGGGAGGAGAGATACCGTGGGCTCTCTGGGGTAGGGTATATCCAAGCTGTGGATTGTGCAGGAAGGGAGTGTCTTCAGACTGTGGAAAAGCAGCAGAACTTTGTGTTGTCAAATGATCTAAGTTTTCAGAAATGTACTTTTGTCGAGGTCTAGTGGGACAAATTGTGTTTAAGAGCTACTAACTGAGCACTCGTTTCTCTTGCCTTTTGATTGTAATCATATTTAAGACTTAGCACAGGATGTACATCTTGCTTTCAGCTCATCACAGTTGTCCTCCTTTTAGCAAACTTGTGCATTTACAACTAGCCTTTTTCCTTAAAAGAAAGTTCAGCATTACTAAAAATGACATGCATCGATACAGCGGTTGTACCCAATTTCTCCTGGGTTTGCTTTAAAACTGCACTGTTAGGTGAACATCCATGCCCTGATTCTTTTGGGAGAGGGTTAATCCTTGAGAATTGCTGTGAAGGCACAGGGACACAGCTGGAATGAGCCACAGCTACTCTCCTCTGCCAGGCAGGTTATATATTGGAGAAAAAAAAAAAAGAGAAACAAGGATAACCTTGCCCTGGCACTGTGGGTAGCAGAGAGGGAGGGGGCTGGTGATGACACCCCATGAGATAAGCATGGTTCGGGAGCTGTTGATGTCAGAGAAGTGCAGGAAAGGGGTGGTGGCTCTGTAGAGGGTCCAAAAGATGTAGGACGTCTCCCGTTTGGGTCTGACACAGAGCCCATGAGGCCGGGGAGGAGCGAGGAAGGACACCTGAAGTTACTGAGGGCTGAAGTGCAAATGCCAGGTGGGGAAAGGTCTCAGTGTTGTAAGTGTGGGGTAATGAACAGTGTGGGCTCTTGCTGTGACCTCTCCTGACCCCAAAAATTGCAGAGTAGCTGTGTCCTGTAGTGACTTCGACCTACTAAAAAGGCTGCTGAGAAATCAACTGTAAATTTCAGTTTTGTCCTTACTTTCAGGAAAATTACTTTTAGAAGTTGTTTTGGTGCTCACACCATCGTGATAGAGGGGGAAGTTGGAAGGCCGCTCTGTGTAGCTGTGATCACCATGTTCTCCTGCTCACCTGCTGCTGCCTTTTCCTTGATGACCATCGCAACGCCCTGTGTGTGAGGACCTGCCATTAACTACCAGCTTTATTTCTTTCTTTGAAGCCCCGCTCGGGAGTTTAATCAGTAACCATGTATCCTGCCAAGTTGGTATCATGCTGGGAGGGCTGCTTGCATCTGCTGGACTAATTTTGAGCTCATTCGCCGCCAGCCTGGAGCATCTCTACTTATCATTAGGAGTCCTTACAGGTAGGAGGTGTTCGTCCCCTTTGCTCCTGCCACCAAAGCAACGTGGGAATGTTAAATATGATGGCACTCCCTTCCAGGAGGAGTGATCTCTTCTTCATGTCATATTGGTCGGTAGAGACACTCTATTCCCCTTGTGATTGGCTGTCCCTCTGAGGGTTTCAGCCCTCGGTGGGTCTCCCACAGCCCAAACACAGCACGCTGCAAAAGCGACTCTTCAGTTGCTGTTAGAGACTGGGCTACAGAAAACCTCGTGAAATGCTGGGAGGTCAGGAAGGGCTCCTGTTGTAGGTGACACACGAAAAGGTTTCCTTTTTTTGCCTGTGATTTGGGAGGAGTTTGCGATGGTAGGAGTTCTAGGCTGCCCCAAAATATTTGCTTATTAAAGTAAAAAATTTTAAAGTAAAAAATTTTAAATCCAAACATAAGAGTAAGTGGGGAGAGGAGCAGGGGGTGAATACCTGGCACCTCAGCCGTGCGCCTTATTTCTGTCTGCGTTACATTCCATCTGAAAAGCAAATTGCTGGTGGGCAGCAGTGCTGTAGCGTTCAGATACGGTGGTAACAACGCTCTCTGCTCTGTCCTATCTCCCGGTGCTTGGTGTGCCCAGAGGAACCTGAGAGGTGCCCGTGGTCACACTGACATTCCTTCCTCATTACTGCTGGCCTGGTAGCCACGGTGACATAAGCCCTTGTGCTTGGTCCCCTGCTGTTTAGTAACAAGTTGGTGGAATTACTGCCCTTCACATGCTGCCAACAGCTTACTTGCTGGGTTTTTTTTTTGTTGTGTGTTTTTTTTTTTTTTAAATAATAAAATCCTTATTGTAGTGCATGTCACTCCTGTATTACAATGTTAATCTTTGACAAATGTGTTCATTACAAATAAAAAGGCTCCTTGTAACTTGAGGGACTGTGCCACATACCATGCTAATGCCACCGAGGCTTCCTTAGCGAGAGCCGCTGGGAATACTGAGGTGGAAAAGCACTTTGTACCTGGAGTTGGTGAACTTGAAGCACTGAACTTCTAGTCTGTGGGGCTCCATTAATGGCAAGGTGAACTGTTGGCAAGGGCTTCAGGTGGTACCCCAGCCCAGAGAGGAGGTGGGAGCACAACTGGAGAATGTCTCAATCCATAAAAGCTGTAGGACTCAAAACTGTGAGGAGCGAAGCAGAGGTGAGCTGGGGGAGTGGCAGTAAGGAGCAGAGCTCCTTCTGAGAGGCAAGAAAATGCTTTCAGCCCCAAGCTTTTCATTTCCACCTTTCACAGGACATTTATTGGCTTTTCTGGGGACCTATTTTCCCTCTACCAACTCCCTAAAAAAATAAGTGGTGTGTACCCCAAACAGAGCATGATTTTCACAGCTCCCGAGTGCTGATGTCTGGCTCAGGGCTGCTCCTCCAGCTCTGCTGCCCACACGGGTCCAACCCCAGCTCCTCCCCTGGCCTCCTGAGGGGTGCCAGACCCCCGCAGTCCCTCTAATCCACTTATCCTGTCCTGGCAGGCTTAGTGCCCGCCTGACACAGTGCAGCCTTTGAGGAGGAGGTGGGAAGCTGGTTACGGCGCCGGGTGATTATCTCCTCTGTTGGCAAGTTCTGCCACAGGCGGCGGGGACTGTTTTGCCCTCAATGTAGGACATGCTCCAAAAACCTAGTCAGGAACTCATTTCTGTGTCTGATTCAGAAATACGTTAGTGTTAGGGCAAGCATTTGGTGATGAAAATCTGCTCTCTGGTTCTACAGCACAAACCACGATTTTTTCCAGTCAGAGATGGATCTTACTTGTTTACTAAATAGGACATGGTTTTGTTTCCTGAGGATTTTCCTCCCTCTTTACTTGCAGGCAGGGATTTAAAATGGTCAGGACTCCAAGCAGCTGTTGTGTGGAGTTTGTTTAGCTGAATAAAAAAGGTTTATTGTAGAATATTAGTAACAGAGACAGACTCTTTGTGCTGTGTTTCAGAGACCCTGAAAATTAATGTTCGGGGTTGCAACAGACTGAAACACAAAGTGGTGCCTCATCAGAACGGTGTGCCCAGTGCCAGCATCCACGCAGACCCTGGGGGGAGACCTCGGCTTACATCCAGGAGAGGCTAACGTGCCATCTCTCAGATGTTTATCCATCGCTCTTGTTATTAAGCAAACCAGCAAACCCCATCACTTATTTCTGAACCTTGTAATTGTGGATTAATGGTGGTCCGTTAGATTTGTCAAGTCAGTGACCCTGGTGGTGGAAAAAAGGACTCATCCTGGTTCTCTTCACACTGTGATGGGGCTGCCTGATACAGCATCATTTGTTTGTGCTAATGAGAGTAGGTTATGGGGTTTAATTTAATGTCTTCCATGCGTCGTGCTTAGTATTAAGCTACCTGCACTGTGCTTTCTCTTCCAGGGCTTGGGTTTGCACTCTGTTACTCTCCAGCCATCGCGATGGTGGGCAAATATTTCAACAAAAGGAAAGCGCTGGCCTATGGAATAGCCATGTCAGGAAGCGGGATCGGCACCTTCATCCTTGCCCCCGTGGTCCAGCTCTTGATCGAGCAGTTTTCCTGGCGTGGAGCTTTACTCATCCTGGGAGGTTTTGTTTTAAACCTCTGTGTCTGCGGTGCCTTGATGCGGCCCATCGCTCTGAAGGAGGACCGTAAAACTGCTCACGAGTTTCTTGAACAGGATTATGTCCCCAAAGCACAGAAACAAGACTTGAAACGAATGTCCGTCTGCTCACCTTTAATCAAAGCGTGGTCTCATCAGTGTTTATGCTACTGTTCGTGGAAGGAATATGACTTTTTACTGATGCCAGGTTTTATGGTGCTGGCGGTGTCGGTTTTATTTATGGCATATGGCTGTAGCCCTCTTTTTGTCTACTTAGTGCCTTACGCTCTGAGCGTTGGAGTGAGCCATCACCAGGCTGCCTTCCTCATGTCCATCCTGGGAGTGATTGACATCATCGGTAACATCACCTTTGGATGGCTAACGGATAGGAGGTAATGGCTTACGGCTAAGCGAGTGTCAGCTTTGGCTGGTGGGAGGCTGGATGCAAGTGAGGTGGAACACACCTCAAAGTTAACATTATGGGCTTTTTCTGTAGCATGTGTAACGTTAAAAAAACCAACAACCAAAAAACCAAAACCACCCCCAACAAACCATCACACTTTCTAACTTTCAGAAATGCTTGCTCTTTAATGTTTTTGTCCTTTTTGAGTTCATTCAATTCTGCTGTTCTGTTCCATAACCCCCTGCCTGAGGCTGTTTGCGTGTGAGCTTCCATACCTGTTTCCTAGAGGATGTCACTCTACTTTCCCTGCCTTTCCTTCTCCTCAGTGCTGCTGGGGAGGCACAGAAGGTATGGAAAACAGTCAAGGGTCTGGCCCAGCCCTGTCAGGAATATACTCAGAGCTAAAATTGTTATACATTTTCCAGTATGTAAGAGCTCACCATGCTTTGTTACCTCAGCTCACTCCAAACATCTGTGTACAGCACCTGTAGCATCGGTAGAGACTGGCTGAATTAAGAAGGGTTTTGATTCTAAAGGACACATCCTTTGTGCTTATTCAGTTTGTGTGAAAAATCAACCGTTGGTTTTGTGGGAGAGGGAGAAAGGGAGTTTCTGTCTCACTCAGCTCCCGGTAACTCCAGTGTTTAAGGGCAGATGTGGAGGGTGACAGCTAAGAGAGGTATACTGTAATATTTTTTGCATAATACTGGAGTATAAAGCCCGATGGAATACTTTGAACACTGAAGCTTTAGAAGGCTGCGAAACCCTGGCAGCGGAGTGGCTCCCCTCACCAAGGGCAGCTCAAAGAGCTCTGTGGGCAGCACGGGCTGCTACTTCCCAGATGTTTCTGCAGCTGTAGGTGGGTGGCTTTCCCTACCTGGAACTCGTCAGTGTTGAGCTTTTCATCTTGAAGGCTGTGTACGAAAATTGACTTGAATTTGAGCTATATAAAAGAGAGAGACTGAAGTGCCATGTTGCAGGGCACAGAAACTGAGATGCCGTGCCCAGCCATCATCATCTTCTTTTCTGTTTTGGAATTTGCAGGTGTCTGAAGAAGCATCGGCACTTCTGCTACCTCTTTGCCGTGGGGATGGATGGCCTGTGTTGTCTCTTCCTGCCAGTTCTCCACAACTTCCCCTTGCTTGTGCCTTTCTCGTTTACCTTTGGCTACTTCGATGGAGCCTACGTAACGCTGATCCCCGTCGTGACGGCAGACGTGGTGGGAACTTCGTCCCTGTCGTCGGCGCTGGGCGTTGTGTATTTTCTTCATGCCATACCGTACCTAGTGAGCCCGCCTGTTGCAGGTCAGTTGACAAATGACTTCCCTGTAACCTTAGGGCTACTTCACAGTTACCTGTTGGTGCGATGTAGAAGGAGAGGAAGGGCAGCAAACAAACACTGAATGTGGAGGGAGCACCTGGGCAGAGCACCCAGACCTTCCGAAGGTTCTAGGTCCCACTAAAGTCCTGTCTTGTTGGGATGGTTTCTACATACAGAGCAAGCTGAAATTTAAAAGACAAACCAGTACAGAATGGGGCCTCTAAGAGCTGTTACATTGGCACTTCACGTAGCTCGGAAATTGTGCAAGTAGAAGATTTCACAAGATTTCACTGTGAAATTACATGGTTTTGAAAATGTAACCTAAAAAGCGTTTCATTCCAAGGTGGGTTTTTTTTTGTGTGGAGGACTTGATCTTTTCATCTCCAGACTGCTTCGAAGAGGGGGGGAGTCAGCTTCACTACTGTTTGGTCACAGGCTCATCACTGTAATATCTAACCAGCATTTCCCCCATCAGTTTGATTACAGTGACATAAGGATGAGAGCTGTGCCCCTATTATTCTTTAGAAAACTTGAGAGAGTTTTGAATATTGTGGAAGATCAGAGATACGTTTTTCAAACAGCCGTGTCTTGTGTTCTTTGTCTGCTGTTCACATCAATTCCCAATTAATCTCTGCTTCTGAAGATTTTAATTTAATTTTCTGTAGCAAAACTGAATTATTTTAAGTGATGCATGAGCCTTGGGCATAGCTCGCTAGATGGTTCTGTACCAGGAGCTCATGCACACAGTATTTAATCCCAGAGCTCTCTAAGGATGTCTAAAGGCTGCCTGTTAAATCCATGCACTTGAAAGATGTTTATTTAGTGTTGTGGTGATGACGGCTGTGCCTTTTCTCAGGGGTTTAACCTCGAAACAAAACCCCATAAGAATCTTATCTGCCTGCTGAGGGCAAACCCTCCCTGCCCCAGGAGGTAACGGCATAGCGGCATGGTGTAAACACATATTGTTTAATTGTATTTATATGCGATACCTCCAGAAGTTTATAAAACCCCCGTTGATCGCAGGATTTGTGAATCAGCAGAATTTTGATGGGCCTTTAAAACCGCACGATTTGCTTTGCCGCAGGTTGGCTGGTGGACACGACTGGCAGCTACACCGCATCGTTCCTCCTCTGTGGATTCTCCATGATGTTCAGTGCAACCCTACTGTGCTTTGCCAGACTAGCAAAGAAAATCAAACGAACGCGTTTGCGGCCGCTCGCCAGCGATGCTGGCCCCAAAGGGCACATCTGGACAAACGGAGCCATAGCTTACTCTGTCACGGCGGAGCTAGACCAAAAAGAAGTTGAGTTTTTGGCCGCGGGTACAAAGAGCTACGGCAACAGATGACAAGTGGCAAGTGCTGTCTGGATCCAGCTGTGACCGAGACGGCGGTGGCTCCGCTGTGTTTCGCTGCGGACGATACTGCTCCTGTGAAACAAGGCGTCTCGCAATTAGATTCTTCCGTCGTGTTTTAATTGGCTAAAATCCACCCACAGCAACAGTCAGATCAGGTTAATGCAGTGAGAGGAGAGAGCTGGGCTGGAAACAAAGGAGAGTTCCTAGATACAACTGTTCACAGATTTATTTGAAATGCAGTGTGTTGACCTCACAGGTAATCTCCGAGATGATAAGTGGCTATAATCCAAAGAAATCTATGAAGTAATCGGTCACCAAAACTGAACAATAAACTTTAAATTATTTCAAAAACAGTTTTACTGAAATAGGCTTTATGGCGTTCAGGTCTATAATGTTCCACCAGACTAATCACACACACCACCAAAAAACCTCCACATTTATCTGTCGGCATTAAATGCTTTGCAAATAACTCGTTCAAATGCCAAAGCCATTATTTTTTATTTTTTTAGAAAATCTGGCAGGAAACTGTGATTTATTCTGAAAGTGTCTCTGAAGCAGCTTTAATTTTACAGTGTTTCAATTTCACTTCAAATATGGTTTTAGACCTACTTTCCCAAACCCCTTACAGCAAAATTTTGAGATGGCTGCTGCTTTTTTGGTTTGGGTTTGTTGTTTTGTTTTTTTTTTCCTTAAAGCTTGAATTTCTAAACATTGGCATTGCAGGTATGATCCTCCAGCTGATCATTGGGAGGGTGGAAGTGGTGCTGTGGCTTGGCTGCTGTCTGAAGAGAAATAAGTCTATGCCAGGGGCCGAGGCGTGCTGACAGACAGACCTGGCTTAGCTGCAGTAGCTGGAAGAAGCTCAAAGGCAGCCCTGGAGACCAGGGGAGAGGCTCGGTTGTTTCCAAACACACAGAAGCAGGTTGTTTCCTCTTCCTCCTGTAAAACCAGCAGCTTTTGAAGAAATTTAGAGTCTGGGCAAGCAGATGGAGACCAAGTTGTTTCTGTGTATTGCAGCAGCAAGTCTGTCTCTGCTTGGACCCAGGAGATGCGTCTTCAGGTGGTACAAATTACCTCTGTGCCATCTGAAGGGCTGATGAGGTCACTTGGCCCAAGGGCTGTGATTTCCCGATGGTTTCCTGCTAATTGTGTGAGAAATATGCTCCGGGTGCTCAACCAGAGCCACGGACCTCATGGGGTAAATTACTGATGTGATGAGCTAATAAATAATGGGGTGCTTCTACATTTCCAAAGCCATCGACAGAGGGACTTCACATTCCAAAATGCAGATCCTGTGATTTGATGCTGAGTAAAGTTGCGTTCTGGTTACTAGCAAATGGATCGGAGTCCAAATAATCTTTATCAGCGCTGAACTGGTAGTTTTGTTTAATCACCTGCCCTGCATTCGGTGGCTGCTCGTGGTGTCCTGACCCGCTCTGTGCCTCAGAAGGGAAAGCGAAATGGACTGATAGTCACAAATTTTATTTAGATCAAGAGTACAGCCATAGGGGTATAATGTATTTTTTTTATATATCTGGATAGGACGTGTATCGAGTAGTTCTATTATTCATGGGTATTTCAAATATAGCAGATTAAAATTGTTTGACTTCAGCTGTCTGTGCTCAAACAAAGTGTTTCTCGCAGCCCTGCTTCAGAGCCAGGAGTGTGATTTATGGGAGATTAAGAGGTGGGAGCACAAAAACTACTTAAAACTAGTGGTATAACCTTTTTTTTCTGCTCCATGCAGCTATTGAGTCCTGGGCCCTGATTCTGACTTTAACAGATGTTCGTAAAAAAAGACAAAAATCATCCATGAGTGTTTCTTAATGAGTGTCGGAAAATGTACGTTTGGGAGGAAAAACAAAGGTGGCTTCATTAATTAGTGGTGAAGAAGATGTTTTAGATGCAAAAGTTTATATCAAAAAGTAGAGAATGGTGTGGTCTACAGAAAACATAAGCTATTTCAACAAGTTGTAAGCTATTGCTGTCATTTATTTTACAAAAAATTAATTAAGTTTTTAATCTCATCATGATGTTTCAGCTATCATTCCTGCCTAACTGCATATTATACAAGTCTGTTGGAATAATACTAAATTTTTACCTTAGTAAATAATACTGTGTAATAAATTATTAGCATTTTTTGGATTCTTTTTTTAATTTCAAGATATTTTTTTCATAAGCTTTCTGTTTTGTGCTTAACTTTTAATTAAGACAGTATTTCTTGCTTTAAATATCTAATTCAGCAGAAGACATTCAGCTGGTTTTATGCATGTCTCTTCTGTAGGTGACAATAGAATTATTGCAGGGTTTTCTATCACTCTTTCTGCTCTGAATGAAGCCAGTGGGCAAAAGCCAGAGTGATACTTTCAGCTGATACACCAGAATGCTGCTCTCTGTGTGTAACACACACCGGGAAGTGTCAGCCCTGTCGTGAATCTCCCCAGTAAGAGGCAGAGGAGGAAGGAAGCAGATCTGCCAGTGGCAGAAAAGTGAATACAACCCAAGGTTTGCGAAGCCTCGTGCCAAACTCCCAACCCCTGGGTCCACAAACGGAACCGCTCGTCTTCATCCCACCACGTGAAGTGCTTCAGGTGGCACGTTATGGAAGACTATGGATTATGTTATTTTTAAAAAGCGATTTATTGTATCTGCAAATTTTTATCTGCTTTTTGGGGATGGTAATATTCAGGCTGTTCTCCATGGAGGATATCTCCTGGCGTGGCACAGTGCCGTGATGGATGGATATAAGCTGAGATGGAGCTACTGCACCTCTGAGCCCATCTGGCTTCCTGAGACAGGGGGGTCAGACTTGGCTGGGGAAACATCTGTCCGGGGCAGAAACAGAGGGATCCTGTCTCAGATGAATCCCACCAGTGATAATATTCCATCCTGTGCAGTGGAGTTCCTGGTTAGTCAGTAAAACCATTTCCAACTGCTGAAGTTACCCCATCTGTTTCCACTGCACGAGGTTTGAAATGAGGAAATCATCATTCTTTTGAAATCACTTATGTTCCAGTGAGAGTTTTTATCAGATCGGTTTTGGGACATTTAATAAATTACACCTTAAAAAAATATGTGAAAACAGCATTTGAAAAATCAAGTACGTTCTGCTGAAAAATAACCCTGTTTTCAGAAAAAAAAAAAAGCATCGAGCCTGAAATGTTTCTTCCAAATTGGATGATCATTTATCACCTGAAAAACACAGGTTGTGTGTGCTGCTGTCTGGTGAATGTGTTTGAATATGTTGTTGCCACAACGATTGCTTGTTTGCTTTCTAAAGCGTTAGGGAAGTATGTGAGAAGGAAGAGGTGGTTTGAGTGAAGCTGCAGCAGCGCTTCATCGTCAGCACAACCATGTCCTTCGCTAGGATTGCCTCAAAAAATAATACCTTCTGCTAAGTGACTATGCTGGTGTATTCCAGTAGTCTTCTAGATCGTTTAGAAGATGCTTTTGATTCATAAACGAACACTGCAGGGTTATCTGCACTCTTTTCTTTTCCCTGGGCCACTAGCGTAGGCTCCAGGGGTGTGGGTGCAAATGAGAGGTGTTCACCTTCTGTCTGGTCCTTGCTTTGCCCATTGGACACTGCAAAATGTGTGGTTTGGGGTGTTTTTTCAGCTTTCTCAAGCTCAGCCTTTTCCCAGTGTCGCCAGGCAATGCAGCAGCACCACCCTGTGGGAAAGAACATTTCTCCCCACTTGGAAGACCCAAGGCAAAGAAGCGGAAGGCAGTGATCGCAGGCAGCATTCCCGGGAAGTGCTGTGGGCAGAGCAATCCCCTCCAGCCCCGAGAAGGTAAAGCACGATGAATCGATTTCTCGCATCTTCACACGGTGAATTTCATAGAATCACAGAATGGTTTGGGTTGGAAGGGACTTAAAGACCACCCAGTGCCACCCCCTGCCCTGGGCAGGGACACCTCCCACCACACCAGGTTGCTCCAAGCCCCCTC
>JAOTQQ010000002.1:20492432-20510561 GCA_026546715.1 Gallinago undulata | reverse complement strand
TGGAGCAACCTGGTGTGGTGGGAGGTGTCCCTGCCCAGGGCAGGGGGTGGCACTGGGGGGGCTTTGAGGTCCCTTCCACCCTGACTCATTCCATGGTTCTGTGAAGACAGAAGCGGTTTGCAGGCAGCTGCGATGACCACCCTGCTGGAGCTGAAGCCCGTTGGCATCAGATCTGATGTATTTGGGCCGTACCCAGAGGCCGGCCCTGCCCGAGGTGCCGGGGCCGGGCGTTCCCGGGGCTGCTCCCGCTGCCGGGGGTGGCGGCCTCACCCCCTCCCCGCAGACGGGCGGCGGGACCGGGGCAGGATACAAAACCCACCCTCGCAGGGCGGCCCTACGAGGTAGGACCCGAGAATCGCTGAATCACGCGCGGCCCAAGGCCCGCCGCCGGGCCGGGGGAGGCGGGGGAGCGGCGACAAGGGGCTGGGCGGCCACCGCCCCCGGGCCGGGGTGGGCCGGGCGGGCCTCGCCGCCGCCGATAGGCCGCCGCCGGATGGTCTGAGGGGCGCCGCCGGCCCAGCGCCTTCCTCCCGCCGCCGAGAGGAGCTGTCCCGGCGCGGCAGCGGCAGCGGCTCCCTCAGGGAGGGCGGGCCCGTCCCTCCTTCTCTCCTTCCCTCCCGCCGCCGGGTGGGGCTCGGCCGGGCCGCCCCCAGCGCCGAGGGGACACACCCCGCCCGCGCTCCCTTCCCTCAGAGGCTGCGCCCCGGGGCTGCCTCCCCGCCGCTGACAGGACGGCGGCCGCCTCCCTCCTCGCCCTGTCAGCCCGGGCGGCCGCCCCCGCTCCCCGCCGCCTCCTTAAGCCGGGGTTCGGCTCCTCCGCGGCCTCTCCTCCCCGCAGGGCCCAGGATGCGGGGCCTGGTGGCGGCCGCTCTCCTGCTGCTGCTGAGCGGCGCCGGTGCGGGCGCCTTCGCCGGCGGGAGGAGGAATGTGGACCCCGAAACGAATATGAACATCGTGAGTGGCGCGGCGGGGAGGGAGGGAAGGAGGGAGAGGTGCCCGGGGGTGTCACCGGGGTGAGGAGGGGAGCGGAGGGGTCCGGGCCGCCCCTCTCCGGCTCCGCGGGCCCGGCCCGGTGCCCCCCGCAGCCGCCGGGGGAGCCCCTGGAGGCTCCGTGCTCTGCCCGCTCCTCCTCTCCTCGGCTCCTCATCTCCCTCACGTGTTTTCTGATCCAGACCTGGTGCTTTTTTGCTGTTTGTGGCTATTTTTTTGCCCTTCCTTCCGAACCGCTAGCAAAGAGGGTGCTCCCGGGGCGCCCTTGCGCTGCCGGAGGATGCTCCCGGGTTCCCACCCGCAGCTGCTCTTCTTCTTCCCCTTTGGCATTTACTCGCTTAACTTTATTCTTCTTCTGCCGCAACAGCCACCCCCAGAAGCTCTTTGCTATCGGTAACCGCTATTAGTTGATATTTCCTCTGCCCCATCCACACCGGGCCATTTTTTTTTTTAACGTGTGTGAGAAGGTGTTTCGCCCTGGAAATGCTTAAGGTCTCTAAGAAAATAAACGCTCGAGTCATCAATATCATCTAAATATCGTTTCGAGGGCTGAACGTAGTCATTTAGTCTAAGGCTCATAGCATTTGAAAGGAATTTAGTCTTAAGATCATTGTGGAATGTTAATGTTGCTGTGGGTGATTAAAGATACATTTAAAAGGAATAGCATGTTTAATGAAATGCTCCTTCTCTTCCTTGCCCAGCAGCCAGAGAGTAGAATTCCCACCGTGTGTTCCGTTGCTTACATTTTCTCAAGTCACTGTCAGTGTCATAAAAGCAATGAAACAGCTGGTTCTCTGTCCTGATGGAGTTACATCAATTGAAAATAACATGAAGCCCAGGACGTGAGAGATGGGAGATAAACCTGTTAATGAAACCATAGCATAAACAGGTGTGGGCTCTTTTAGTTATTATTTTCTTGTTTGACTTGTCAGCAAAGTCACTTAAAAGCTGTGCAGCAGAATAAGGTTTGAGGAGAAGGGTGAGTAAGAAGTGGCCCACAGAATGATGAGGTGACAATGTCAGCAGCTCGCACTGGTGAAGAGACCTCGGGGTTTGAAAGGTGCTGAGTTCATGGTTTGTTTCAGCACATCACCTGAACATTATGTCTTCTCTATAATGGAGAATTCGCTGCGAAGTTAAGCCATAAATTTGAAATGTTTTTAAAGAAGCCTTTCCCTTCAGGAGAGATGAGCTCTTCCCTCCTTCTCTTCTGCTGTGGTGCCTGCGGCTTTTTGTTCTCCTCTTTTGTAGCTGTAAGGTGCTGCTTTCCTGGAGAACAGACAGCACTTTTGGGGTTTCTCTGCCAAATCCGTGTCTGGGTGTTGTGCCCTGTTACTGTAATCTCCTTTTCACCACTTCAGTCCCCTTTCTCACCGTCAGTGGGGTGCGAGTGACTTGGGAAGGAACCCTGAGTACCCTGCAGGTGTTACTGAAGGGAGGAGGCTGGCACCCTGTCTCCAAGGCGGTTCCTTTTCTTCCTCCAGAGTCAAATTATTACCTTCAGGGGATACCCGAGTGAGGAGTATGAGGTGACGACAGAGGACGGGTATATCCTTTCCGTGAACAGAATTCCTTACGGAAGAAAAGGCCCTGGGAAGAGCAAAGGTAAGATTTATGGCTGCTTGGAAAAACGGGAAGCCATGAAAAAGCTCTCTTGGGTTTATAAAACTTTTGCTCCTGCAATAATCCAGAAAAGGATTAAAGACTACATGACCTATGCAGTTAGAATTGATGACTGTTTTGGCCAAAGTAGATTAGGCTCCTTTACTTGAGTAAAGGAGAGGAGAAGGACGTAGAAAGCTCTGTTTTCCTGCCGTTGCTTTTTTGTGACATGAATACAAGGCCTTCAGTGCTGTTTGGTTTTATTGAGGGGCTGAGAGGCCTGGATTTTCTAAGAAGTGGTAAATAAGTGTTGAGATTTGTTGGGATTTTTTGACATAATAAAATCTCTTGAAAAGAGATTGATTGTAACGTTGTTGGGTTATTTCAAACCCCATTTTAAAAAACGTTTCTTTATAACAAATAAGCTTGTTAAAAATGCCTGACCATTTTCAGAAGTAGGGGCAGTTCACACCCCTCTTTTAGTGAAATAGAACTAAACTACAGGAGTTCCCACTACAGTGTTCCCAAAATAATTACTGCCTGACTTCTACATAAAACAGGAATCAATTTTAACCCCTTTGCGGTGAGGTACAAGCCAGGCCAATAGTGCATACTGCCTCGCTGTCATATTTTACTGCTTAAATAGATAAAATAATATGGTAAGGTTAATCTCTTCAGAACATCTTAAAAATATATTGGGGTGTTCAGGTGAGGAGGCGGCGAGAGGAAGGGTAGGGGGAGTGTGAGGTTGAAGTTAAGGGAGTGATATGAGCAAAGGAGGTCTTTTGCCAGGACTGGATGAGCTTTGACTTGCTGTCCTCGTACACCGTGTGTGGAATTAACAGTGTGTTTGAGCAGCAAGGGCTGAATTTGGTAGCAGTCTTGTCCCCACCCCTTATAAAGGGTCCTGCAGACAATTACATGTGTGCAACAGTAGCTGTTTGCATGGAAACTCTGCACTTTCTAAGGCCTGTCTCAGAACCCTTTGGGCTGAAAAAACCTAGGGTGGGAGGTAAAAACATGGAGCTCACTGAAGAGATTGTGCTATAGCCTTGGGTGTGAAGGAGACCTGTGGAAAACACCTTTCCTCTGCCAGAAGCCAAGAAGCCCAGCTGTAGCTGTTGGGTTTTTGTGAGGTTTTGGGGTGTTTGCACTGTCCCAAGGTGGGCGTGTAAAGATCAGTGCGTGAACGAGGCCAGTCACACCTGGCAGGTGCCTCTGGACTTAAAAAATTTCAGAGAAGCCCCCAGGAAAAGGCCAGGCTGCCCTTGTACCTGTTGATTTTGTCCAGTCCTTCATCGATGACATAAGCAAACACAGGTTTCCTGACCTGGGGGAATTCTCCGCATTCCCCTTCGCCACACCCTCGACCCCAAGTTCATGTTTTGCAAAGCGCTTTAATTTTAAAAACAGGGATTAGTGGGCACACTTGGGGAAGTATGATCTCCTGGAAGAATGAAGATTTCAAAGTTCATGTTGATCTTAAGTTTTTATAGACTTGGTATCTTTCCTCAGCGAGATACCAACGCTGTGTCACTGCTGACTTAGCGTATATATGCCATAACTCTTCTTTTGCAATACCTACATAATGTGAACAGGATCCCTTGGAATTATGGAGCACATGATGTTTTGGAACAAAACCTACAGTTCTTCAGCTGAAAAAAAAAAATAGGGGGGAGGAAAATATCCAGAGAACATGAATGATTTTTGGTTTTAGCATTAACTAAAAATCTAACGCAACTTCCATGGCATGGAAGCCCTTCTTGGGGGTGCAGTGGAGAGAGCAAAATTGTCTCTACCAGAAAGGGTAGTTTAAGGACCTGCCTTTCCTATTTATTTCTCTGGGTTTTTTAGGATCAGAAGTGATAGAAAATTATTATTGCCCAAGTCAGTTTGACACAGGATTGTGCAATTCACGTGCAGATCTGGTGACTGCTTGGTGAAGTGACAAAGGAACTGGCAGAAAGTGGAGGCTGATGGGGAACAGAATTAAAGCATTGAAGTGGTTAATCAGTTTTTCCCTCCCCGTGTTATGAAACATGCAAGTCACAGCTTGAGGAGAGCCTCTTCTGCAAAAAAACCCCAGAAGTTGCTTGATCTGAGGTTAGTAAAAGGGAAGAAGGTATCAAAGCTGAAAGTGAACATCGCTGAAAACAAATTTAGTGTTAGGCTTGAAAATGCTGTTCAGGTGGCGATGAAGTATTACTGCAGTGGAATAAAGAGTGATTTGCTCTGGTTGCAGGGACAGTGTGCCACAAGGTGGGTTTTTAACAAAACGGGAAAAGCAGGCACTGAAAAAGTTCCTCATCACAAGTATAAAGGTTGCTGGGAGGGAGGAATATTGCTAACTTGGGTGTTGGAACTCACAGAAAACATCTCTGGCCGTGACCTGGAATGGAGGGTGTAGGTGACTGAGACTTGTGATTTGGCTGTTTCTGCTGAAAGATCCAAGTCTCTAAATTATCAATGGAGGAAGTAGTGCATGAGGTTAATACCGCGGTGGAAGGGTGTGTCATCAGAGGAGGTGAATTCCTGAGTAATCTTTGGTGGTGAGCTAAATTTACCATGTTATCAGACTTCAGTTATTGAAGCAAAAAAATCCCAACCAAACCTGCGGGATCCAAGGACAGGTCTTGGTGTTTTCTGAAGGTCATGTTCCTCCTAAAGGATGATGCATGGATTTATTTCCCTTGCGTAGAAGCAGAAACCTTCTTTTTTTTTCAAATGTGTATTGTACCTAAAGGTGTTGTTTCCCTTTTCAGAGCAGGGAATTCAGGAGAGAAGCTTCCTAAATTCCACCTGGGTCCTGACTGTGATTCTTTTAACTAATTAAGTCAAGAAGAGAAAGTCCTTTGAAACGGCTTCCCTCCTTGCTGCCTGTACAGCTCTTCAGGCGCTGCCAGAGCCTCGGGAGTGGAAGGGAGATAATACCAGTACCAGTTGCAGAGATTTCCACTGCTCAGCATCCTGGTTTGGGATTGTCTTAACTGGAAAAGAAAGATGTCAGCTGCACATAAATGGGAATTGATGTGGGGCAGGGCAAGGCCTGTAGTTCGTTTATCTGTCTCTGTGCTTGGGCCACTTTGCTGAGTATTTTTGGGCTTGAGGCAGTTGTAAGGGCTGCCTACATTTTTCTTGTAGCTCCTGCTTTTTTCATGTGTGCTTATTGCACGGTTGCTGTCAGTTTTGAACTTCAAGGAGTCTCTTGCTTTAGTTCAGAAACTAACAAGTTGCTACTTTAAAATTCCTAATGGTAAAAAGTCGGATTTTTTGTGAAAATGTGATTTCACGGCAGGGTGAATAATATACAAACTGCTAATCTCAGGAAATCAGGTAAAGTAGATGAAATATTCAAAGTGCCAATCTCAAGCAGGCTTTCAGTAACTCACTGTAATTATTCAGTTCCAAATGAGCAGGGAGCTATGATTAATGCTCTTATCTTCCAGGCCCGAGGCCTGCTGTGTTCCTGCAGCACGGATTGCTCGCCGATGCCAGCAACTGGATCACCAACCTGGATTACAACAGCCTGGGCTTCATGCTGGCGGACGCTGGCTGTGACGTGTGGCTGGGAAACAGCAGAGGGAACACCTGGTCCAGGAAACACACGCATTTCACCGTGAAGCAAGATGAATTCTGGGTTTTCAGGTATCCTCCTCTTGCGAGAGAAATTATAGGTGCTACATGCGCTTCTTGCCCTCATTGCCCATCGTCTCTGGGAATGTACAAGATATTTTCCTTCTGGTTCCACATGCTGTCCCATAGATAGGGACAGTAAAGGGGGGGTTTATGATCAGTATGGTGTCCTGTTTTCTTTATATCCAGAGAACTGATCTGCCGTGCAGAAAAGCTCTGTGCAGCTGTTCCACACTGATAACCTCACTCACACAACGCACTTGTTATCTTTGCTTTTGTAGCTTTGATGAAATGGCCAAGTACGACATTCCGGCCTCGGTGGACTTTATTTTGAAGAAGACAGGCCAGGAACAAGTATATTACATTGGCCACTCACAGGGCACCACAATGGGTACGTGAAGAATATATTTTTTAGAATATACATATTTATATATTTGTTAGAATATATTGTGTTTGAAATGATACCAAGTTCCACGTATGCGGTTTAATGATGAAAAGATGGGGTTTTTGAAATCTTCTGCTTCTGGGTTTTAGCTGCTTCTCTGGAATATTCATCAACATTAAAAGGAAAACACTTAACCTTTCTGTGTTTACTTAAAGAGGGAAGCTGTTGAAATGATAAATTGTAGTGGCAGATGCCCACCAGTACAATTTCTCATAAAGTAAATCAATGAACTCTGCATAGTAAAATCAGAATCATTGGATGTGTAGAATAAAGATTCCTATTTCCAGAGTATTTTGCTGCATGTGAGGCCTGCCCCAGGTGCTTATAGACCTGTAGATAGAAAGAGCTGGAAGTGTTGGGTTAGGTAGCAAATCGTTGTTTCTGAGGAAAAAAAAAAAAAACAAATCCTTCTGATTTGCCTCATTTAATTTGTGTTCTGTAGCAACCAGATTAATTTAAAATATCTAAACTGATCCCAGAGACAACAATCAAACTACTTATCTAAAAATACTTGTGCACACTCAACATACCTTAGATTGAATAGAATCACTGCCTGGTAAAATTCTCCTTAGCTTGTATCAGTGAGATTTGTTAATCACTCTCATATTATTTACAGCTTTCGTTGCTTTTTCAACTTTGCCACAGCTGGCTAAGAAAATCAAAATGTTCTTTGCCTTGGCACCAGTAGCTACAGTCAAGTTTGCCACCAGCCCTCTTGCAAAACTGGGAGTGTTTCCTGACCTGCTGCTCAAGGTTTGTATTTGAGTGAAAATGTTTTGGGCCAAATGAGGGTTTTCAGCCCTTTCAAAATGAAAAGAGCAGAACAGCGAAGGTGAATAGCTGTGGTTAGCTTAATGTGTTTGACAAGAACCTGGGCTGGTTTTTCCATAATAATGCAGTAAGCACCAGCTTTTCTGGCTTTACTGCTATTTAATGAGGCAATTTGCATCAGTTTAAAGTAGTATTTTACAATTATAACTTAATAGATGGAACAAAATTATGTTTTTCCATGTACATGTTTCTAGAATTTGAGCTACAGAAATCACATGATGAATACAATGGTTGGTATGTTTTAGCAGAGCCATGTGATGCCTTTATACAGAATACTTTAGAGTTGTGAACTTTAACAGATTTGTTTCACAATTAACCATTTAGTATTAGAAGAGGATCCTGCAGAGGGTGATTAAGAGCAGCAGCTTTATTTAGCTGCAGTGACTCATCCTCTGGAGGAGTTTACCTTTCCCCAGAACATCAGAGGGAATGTGACATTGTGGACACCCTCCTCTCTGTCATTTTTAACCATCGCTTTTCTTGCCACTGCTCGTGGAGTCCACCCAGCACTGTTTGTCCTGAGATAAACCCTTCTCTGGCTTACCTTGTGCAGGTTTAATGCCAGTCTCTTTGCAGTATTAGTTCCCTGCTCCAAAGGCAGTTACACAAAGCCGTGCTCACAATTAGAGTCTTCCATCCCTTGTGTAATGAACTTTGTCTAATGAGAACAGCAGCTGATTTGTGCCCTGGGCAGATGTTCGCGTGGTGTTGAGGAACTCAATTCTCATGATGACTTGCAGAAAAGTGGAGTGGGGAAGTACAAGGAGGTGACAAACCCAGGCGTGTCTCTGAAGAGCCGGGTCACTTTTGGGGAAGTTCTCAGTGGGCCATTTTCAAATCTTTGGGTGTTTTAATAATACCCACGGAGAGGAAGTGGCCATCGCAGCTCACGCAGCTTGGTTTGTTTCCATGGTGTGAAGGGAGGGAGTTGCAGGTACAAGAGCATTTAATGCGAGCAGGTGCAGCTTAAAATACCTCAGCCTTAAACAGTTCTGATGACGAGAAGCCGTGTAGTACTCCTGTTAAAATGGTGAATTTAAAAGTGATAGGTGAGAATTTGAGGACCATCTTTAATGATGGTCCCAGTTGCCTGTTACAAGTGCAAACCTAGAGAATTACTTCAATAATGTTGCAGTGTAATAAAACTAAACCCGGGTTGTTCTATGCAATGATGTGTTTGTCTGATGTATTTGTTGTATTGCAGGACATGTTTGGGAAGAAACAATTCCTCCCTCAGAATTACTTGCTGAAGTGGCTTGCGACCCACGTTTGCACCCACAGAATACTTGATGACCTTTGTGGCAACATATTCTTTCTTCTCTGTGGTTTTAATGAGAGAAACTTGAATATGGTATGTTTTGGTGACTTCTCATAGCTGAGTTACTTTGCACTCTACCACAGTATCACCTGTGTATCGCTGAACTGATTGGCCTCTTCATGTAATGAGAAAAAAAATAATGCCGCCTTCATTGTTGAACTCAATTGTTCATTGAGTTTGGATTAATATCTTTCCTTGGTATGGATGTAGTTGCCCACCTTAGATGGATAGGATTAACCTTTTAAAATGTTACTGGAAAGCTAAAATAGATTATTTTATATCTGTTGGGGAAGTGGGTAAGAGAAGTGAATTAATACAATGGTGCATGTATTTAATTCCTTGTGCAACGAGGTGAAGATTATAGATACAACAGTGGACACGTGCAGTTACTTCCTCTGGGACCAGTTTTGGACCCCGCTGATGGCTTCATCTCTGGTTCTGGTTCCAAAGGGCTTGTTCGTAGGATGTAGTTTGTTATCTAAAAGCTGGTTACCAGCAGCTGGCCTGAGATTACCCTTCTCATAATGCTTCTTAAAGTGAAGAATAAAGATTTCCTTCTGTATTTAGTAAGCTCCCTGAACTCGGTAGGAGCTGATATCTGTTTACCCACAGGTGGGTGAAGGCTGAGGATTTTATTATTGGAGCGAGAGAGAATTAGCATTATTTTTTTTACCAATCTGTGTGCAAAACTGTACTTTTTTTTTGGTATTTTATATCAAGGTGAAAGTGCAATTTTCTGATGTTTTCTTGTGCAGGACATACTGTTTTCATGGTTTTAAAGGGGATTTAAGTTTCAGCTGAGTATTTTGTACTCCTAAACTCAAGGTGTATGAAGTTCAGAGTCACTTTGGCCCGACAGCTACTGGTTTAGATGTAGAGTAACATGAGGTTTCTCTGGAGGGCTATCTGAGTATTAGTTAACGTGTTCCCAATTCTTAAAATGCTAGCCCTTTTAAAAAGATATTCTGAATATACAAAAAATACTTGAGGGATTTCATTATTAAGTTTAAAGTTCAGCTTTAAATTTCTGCAGTTAATTGTAAGTAATTCCCCAAATGTTTCAACCTTTTACCTCATCTATATACATGGCTCCAGTTAACTTTTGTTTAGAATGATTTTAATGGAAATTTTTCTGTTAGTTGTTCAAGAAGCAATAATGGTCGCGCTGGGAGGAGTAAACCCTATTAATTCTCTGGTTGCAGAGCCGAGTGGACGTGTATTCAACACACTGCCCCGCGGGGACTTCTGTACAAAACATGATCCACTGGAGCCAGGTACAGTGTCCAGAATCTATCCATGACTCCGTCTTGTTTGGAGAATACTGATGTCTCTGCTAATTAAACGGGCTAAAATGCCAAAATCTGTGTGTAGCGCAGCCCAGGTGGAATTCTGGAGCTGCCAGTTGTCAGAGTAGCAACTGTTCACTGCAGCTTCCCTGCTGGTGGTGGCTTTGGTGGCTCATCCCTCTCCCCGGGCTCTTTGAAGACGGAGTAACCCTGTACTTCAGGCCAACAAGTGATACAACCCAGTAACTTCACTCACAAACGCTGTGACAAGTATTTGTTCCCCTTTCAGCAAACTCCCTTTTGATTACAAGTCACATTTTTAGCCCGTGAGAAGCAGCAGGCGTTCTGTTCTGCTCTGTCCTGTTTGGCTTCATTTTCTATTTTATTAGTGTATTTTGAATTTCGCCTCACATATACATTTAGACAGCAAGGTGAATATTCCAGAAGTTAGCACGGAGCTGCCACCTCCTGGCTTTGGGGGCACTGAACTGTTTTCCTTAATCTTTCCTGCCATTGCTATGAAGGAGTGTGAAGTCTTAAGGGACAAAGTCTAATGGCAGTGAATGTTAATGTTTCCCACTCCTGTGATACTTGTTAATTCTTGGCATTTCCCTGTTTCTTGTGTTGGTTCTCCGGAGGACCTGTGCTCTTTTTATTCCAGCAGTAGAAACATAGAAGTTCTTCTTTGCATGTGTGAATATTTGTCTTCTTTCTAGGCTGTGAAGACTGGGGAGCTCAAAGCTTACGACTGGGGAAGCAAGGCTGCGAATATGGCTCACTACAACCAGGTAGGCATAGTTTATGGAGATGTTAAAATTCTTGACTGTCTTAAATGTTCTTGGGCGCTTCTCTGGGTACTGTGTTTCTGCTGCATGTTAAAGAGTCACTCGTGTTGTCCGGTAACTGGAGACCTGCCTTTTCAAAAAAAAAAAAAAACAAAACCAGAACCCAGAAAGGACTGCCCCAGAGCTCCATAGTCTAAGTGAGGAGGGCTGGGAGCCGTGGTGGCACACTGCTCCTCGGGGCTGTTCCTCCGGAGGCCCATGAGGTGGCACTGTGCACTTCTCCCTCTCCGGTCGTGTGTACTGCTTGTCCTCAGCCTGTTTCATCTCCACGCACGTTGGTTTCTAAGTTGCTGTGTGTAATGGTAAAAATATTTTACTGCTTTGTCACCGTAGTGCCTGGGAAAGATCTCAGTGTCGCACTGTCAGAGCAGCAATCGCTCTGACTACTTGATTAGGGCTTAGAAATAACCTGAAAGGGATGGATTCTCTGAGACTTGAGCTACCTGCTGTCCTGTAAGCTCCTCTAGCCATGGCTCT
The DNA here is from genome assembly GCA_026546715.1 of Gallinago undulata. Lineage (NCBI taxonomy): Eukaryota > Metazoa > Chordata > Aves > Charadriiformes > Scolopacidae > Gallinago > Gallinago undulata. Next base: position 20,499,134 of record JAOTQQ010000002.1, on the reverse strand, counting down.
GCTGCTGTGTGTTGGAGTAACTCCTGGAGTTACACTTTCTGTTGAGTCAGGACTCCATCTCCACCTCTGGCTGCCCCAGAGGGGAAGAGAAAATGCCATTCTGGAACATTCTGCTTGCATGTTACACTGCAGTGTCCTCTCACACCGAAGACTTGCTCTTTCTAAGGCTTTGGTTTTCCCTTTCCCTCTCCTCAGTCTACTCCCCCCTTCTACAAAATCAAAGCGATGACGGTGCCCACGGCGGTGTGGACGGGCGGACAGGACTGGCTGGCTGACCCCAAGGACGTCGCTATGCTGCTCACCCAGATCACAAACCTGGTTTACCACAAAAACATTCCGGAATGGGAACATTTGGATTTCATCTGGGGCCTTGATGCACCTTACCGCATGTATAATGAGATAATTAACATGATTAGGAAGTACCTCTAAACCGGCTTAGTATTTCAGAGCATTAGTTCACCAGGAATTAATCCTTTTGGAACACGTGCTTTTTCTGGCAATAACCCTACTTTGCTTATTTATGACGCATTTTTAAAATGCCAGCAGTGACTACTGAATTGGGTTCATGTTTGGTTGGTTTTTCTCAGTGTTATTTCTCAGTCCTGCAGAGATCCTCAGTGTTCCCTGCAGATTTTGCAGCCCGTGGGGCGGCGCTGGGAGCCCAGCAGCGTGGCTCTGCGCAGAAGGGACACGGGCACAGGAACTTGGTGACGTGTCTGAAAGAGGAGGGAGCCCCTTCAGCACCTCAGGTGCTCGGCAATTAAAACACAGTATTTTTTCTGTCCGTAAAACCCTGCGGTTTCTGAGTACCTGTGGGAAGTACCCCTCGACCCGCAGTCACCCATTCGGTGCAGGTACTTTACAAAGCACTTAGTAGCTTTTTTGCTGCATTGTCATTATTTTAGCCATTAGTACAAGCTGGCTTTCTTCCGATGAGTTCCTTTTTCAGTGTTGCCCAGAAGAACTGTGGTGAAGCCAGAGAAGGTCACTGCTGTCAGTTGAACTCTCCGATGTTGGGACTGTTTCATCCCTCCATTTTTCATGATTCAGCGGTGTCCCTGGAGCCTTCTGTCTTTCACGCCCCACCTGTGGATGGGGGTTGTTATTTGCCCTCGTGGATTCCTGGAGCAGGAGGAGTGGTTCAAAGAAACACCACTTTCAGGTGGCTTTGTCAGTAGCTTATGGCTTTCGAGGAGAATGATGTCACGGGCTCATGTTTTTGCATTTCCTTTGCACTGACCACTAGGGAACGAGCCCCCCCAGTAAACTACTGGTGAGGGAAGAGCCGAAGCGTTAATTCTAGAGCTTGAGTGATTTAATTCGTGTGGGCTTTTCCCCTTAATCACCTGCTGCTTTGGAGCTCTGTTTACTTTTTAGCTGCTTTTATGGTGCTTGTCACCATCGTGTTGGGGAGCCCTGGTGGGGCCTGGCAGTATTAACCACAGTTCCCATTCCTCTCACTTTTCACATCAAAATGGGGCTAAACCTTCATGTAATGGGGGAGAGGGTTGGCTTTGGGGTCTGACTTGGGAGCTGTAGCGGTCTGTGGTGCCTTGCTCTTCCCACGGAGTGTGGGGAGGATTTTGGCTGCTCTGGGTTGCACAGAAGTTCCAAAGGTGCCAAATGCAGGAGCCATCTCCAGAGCTGGTTGCCTCAGTCCAGGCCGTGGTTTCTGTGCCGTGGTTGCATTCCACCCAGGCTTCTGTCCATAATTCCAGCAGGATAAGAAGCCTTTTCTACGCGGCATAGAAAATAGTGCGTTTTTAAACTGTGGCAAGCTTACCTTTTGGAAAAAAATAAAATTAAATTAAAAATTGCAAAAAGATGCCTAAGTCATAAATTAGGGTCGGTTGGGGTTTTTTTTATTCCTAATTCAGACTCAGGGAATCCTCAGGCTTTGAAGGAAAAAGGGGTTGATGATATTTCAGACCTTTATACCTGTAGCAGGCGCCCGTGCTTCCCCTTGCTGTGCCACAAGGAGGTTTCCTTCGGGATCCAAAGGGTCTCCCTTCGGTGGCGAGGGGATGTGGGACAGCAGGGGCCACCTGCGGCGTGTGTGTTAAGCTTGGGATAGCTCAATAAAGGTGAGACCTCCTTGGAGCTGGGAGATGTGTTGTGTTGCACTTCTTGTTTCACGGGCACACGTGAGTCTTTGGGACAAAAGCCAGAAAGCCAACTATTTTCACAACTATTCCTGCTTAGAATAACTACAACAAACAAGTACAACAGCCAAGTGTGCTTCAAGGTGACTTTACTCCTGAAAGAGGCTTTTCCTGAGCCTAAAAGGCCCTTGGTGGTGTGTTGGGGGACTTCTCTGAGACTTCTAAGTGAAGTCCTAATTGTAAGTAACTGCGTGTGGGACGGAGTCATTTTCTAGGCCTCCAGGTGAGGCTCCTGTCGGACACTGCCAGGCTGGAGAGCTTCTTGTGGCACATCCTTAAACCTTGGGTAATGGGATTGCTTAACGCACCGTCTGGTAATCTCATGAATAGCGTTTAATTACAGGGAGAGGCGGGGAACTAATAATTGCCGTGGTACATTTGATGTGATCCCCAGCTCCCGGCCTTTGGTGTCTCAGGCTCTATCTGTCTTTCTGCACACCCTGAGCACAGTAGATGTGCGGGGTGTATAAAACCCTCTGTTTTGTCAGCTGATGGACACACACACCCCCCCTGGCTGGAAACAAAGCCAGCACAGTGGGAACTTCACACAAAGGCCATGGTGGGGTTTCTCCGCTTCACTGGAGTGGGGACAGCTCCGGGAGTTGGGAGCTGCAGAGCATTTTTACTCCATTTAGTGGTTGTGTAGCTGGTGACAACACTGGCAAAGGTTTACACAGCGACTCAGACACCAGAGAAGCGCCTCGGCGTGGGAAGTGGTGGTGAAACAGCTCCTGCTCCTGTGGGAGAGAGAGTTTTGTCAGTTTGGGAGCCAAATAAGCTGCTTTTCCGTCAATTACTCTTTATGGTGAACGTGCCTTGCAGAAAGGGTAAACACCAGGAAAAGTCAGAAATGACTAACCTAGAAGACGTGAGAGGGAAACCTTGGTGGAGGAATAGGTTTTCTGATTTATGATAAAAGATGGATCTTTGTGGAGGGTTTTCCTGTAAGGGAGGGTTAGGAATGTCTGCTCCCCTTCGGCGCTGCGGCACCGCCTGTCCTGGGAGATCAGTACGGCCCCGTCCTCGTCGCTTCGTAGGAACAGAGTCCTCCTGACAGGGCTGCCCTGCAGGTAGGACTCATGGAAATCCCCAAGGAAATAGAAACCTCAGAAGGGCGCATGGGTGGTACCACCCCCCTACGGCGACTGCCCCAGTCCCATTTTTGGAGGACACCAAGCTGCAGAGTCTGTGTCATGGTGTGACTCCTCCAGACACCGTCCCTGTGCGCGGCTGTAGGGGAGGCAAATCCCTCTCTCACTGCAGAAATTACTAATTGTGAGGGAAAGAATTTTAGGATCTTTTCCCGATGGTAATGATGTTGAAAACTGACCCCGATAAGGTAAAGCTTGAGAATTAACAATTTGCTTCACTGGCAGCTTCCCATCCCCAGCCATTGCTAGGGATTCAGGAAAATCCCTTCCATGGGGCTTTCTTCCCGTGTCTGGAGAGGTTTCTCAGTGGAGCTTGGTTGGACAGGTGAATATTTTATTAAGAAAAGCGTTTGGTTCTGTTAAGAGACGTGGTTTGTGTTGAGGCTAAGGGCTTTCATCAGAACTGAAAGGAAGGTGTTCTTCATCCTCGCGGGGTTTGGGCTGCTCCCCTGGGATGTGAGGAGCAGAGCCTTGTGTCCCTCCTCTGGATTCAGACCCTGGAGCTGAAGGGCTGGAGCAGGTCCAGGGATGGAAATGGAGCTGGTGAGGGGTCTGGAGCACAAGTCTGGTGAGGAGAGGCTGAGGGAGCTGGGGGTGTTCAGCCTGGAGAAAGGGAGGCTGAGGGGAGACCTTCTCGCTCTCTCCAACTCCCTGAAAGGAGGGTGTAGCCAGGGGGGGTCGGTCTCTGCTCCCAAGGAACAGGCCATGGGAGGAGAGGAAACGGCCTCAAGTTGCCCCAGGGGAGGTTTAGGATGGATATTGGGAAAAATTTTTACATTGAGAATGTTATGAAGCCTTGGGCTGGGCTGCCCAGGGAGGTGGTGGAGCCCCCATCCCCGGAGGGGTTTCAAAGCCGGGCAGAGGTGGTGCTGAGGGACGTGGGTCGTGGTGGGCTGATGGTTGGGCTGGATGATCTGAAAGGTCCCTCCCGACCTGGCCCCCTCTGTGCCCCCTGCCCTGCCCCTCGGTAACGCTGCGCAGACGGAGACCCCGCGGTGAGAAGAGGTAAATCCCCCCCCCCCGGGGCAGCCCCTCTTCTGCTTCCCCGGCGCCGGGAGGGGGCGTAGGGAGCCCGGGGAGACCCGCACCGCCGGGGGGGGGGGGGAGCCTGTCTCCTGCCACCCCCCGTGTCTCCTGGATGAGGTGAGTCAGGATGGGGGAGCCCCCCGTTTATTGCGGGGGTTTTCATTTATTTATTTATTTATCCCCCCCCTCCGGCATAATAATAATTTATTTTAAAGTGAGAGAAGGGGCTGCTGCCGACCCCCCCTTGGCTCTGGCCGTCCTGCCCGGGTCCCCAACCCCCCCCCTCCCCAGTGCCCTTCTGCTGGGAAAGGGCTCAGCAGGCGCTGGGATGCTGGTTCACCTCCAGCACCGCAACAACCCTGCCCTACGGGGGGGGACGAGGGGGGGGGACGAGGGGGAGGTGAAAGGCAAGGCTGGCTCTGCTGCTGGGACATTAGTCCCTGCGTGTTAACCCTGCCCTTCCCTCCTGCTGAACTGTGCCCCTTTTCCTGCACATTTAGGGGGGCAGCCCCTACCCAAGCCCTGCCGGGGCGGGGGGGGGGGAGTGGGGGGGTAGGTGCTGGCGTCTCCCGCTCATGTGGAATCTATTTGAGACCCTTTGCGGGGCCTCCTTCCAAACTATGTGCCCTTCAACCTACACGCTGTAGCAGGACTCTTTGGAGTTTTTTTGGAGAGAACGGTAAGACGGGGGGGTTGGGGGGGGGGGGAGTTTGGCAGCGGCGGAGCGGAGGAGGCCGGGGTTGGACTCGGCGCGGAACGGATTTGCCCGTGCTTTTGTCTCGGCTTCACTTCGTGCCTTGTGCCGCCAAAGAAACCCGAGTGGAAGGAGGGGGGGGGGGGGACACACACAAGAGCTTTGTGGGGGCAGAGCCGAGCGGGCGGAGCTGGGTTTCTGCAGGAGCAGGGGTTTCCCCAGGGGATGCCCGAGCATCGGTACCCGGCCGGGGACCCTGCCCGCAGAGCCCAGCACAGGGGGTGCCAGGTAAGTTCTCCTCGCCTTGCACCTCGCTTTACAGCGGGGGATGTGCCAGCCATAAAGCTGCAACGTTCCGTTAGTTTTCCTCGAGGGACCGAAGACCATTCCCGGGTGCTCTAACCCGCAGGCGAGATGCCGGCTCGTTACGTGTTGGCTGATGGGCAGCAGTGGCTCCAAAACCCCTGGAGGCTTCGGCTGCCTGTTCGGGATCAGCGGGAGCAGTGTCTTAGGGCAGCAGAGCAATTCCTGCCCCTCGCCCTTTAGGCAGATGTGGGGAACGTGCCGGAGTGAATTTGGTCCCTCCGTAATTCTAATGAAATAGAGAGTCACGCGTCCCACCTGGGAGGCTTAATTTCTGGCTGTGACTCCATAAATCGACAGAAAGCATCTCTCACAAGAATATTTTCTGACCCGGACGTTATTGGGTTACAAATGCATTTTTCATGTCCGCATTGTGAAATGGAGGTCGGGATAAAATGCAACCAGGAGACCGAAAGGCAGCTCTTGGCTGTAGATCCTCATCCATTCAATGAGAGTCTCTCGCCAGGTTTTAGTTTCGCCGCGTTTGACAGTCTGAGGTAACGGAGCTCAACACAGCGCTCTCACAGCAGCAGAAAATCACAATCTGTCTCTACAACGTCTGTGCAACAGGGGGGTGTTTGAGGGCCGTGCCGTACCTGTGCCCCCCAAGGAACTCCTGGTTGTCCCGGCCACAGCACACGGAGTGTCACTGCTTCAGAAGACTTCCCGAGGTCTGAGAAGAGAGAAAAATCCACGCTTCCTCCAGAGCAGAATCTCTTGAAGAGAAGACAGGTGAGGCTGAAAGCAAACGTAACTATGAGACACTTCAGAAAAGGTCACTGCTCGAATTGCTTTGAGCAACCTGGTGTGGTGGGAGGTGTCCCTGCCCAGGGCAGGGGGTTGGAACTCGATGATCTTTAAGGTCCCTTCCAACTCTAACCATTCTGTGATTCTATGATTAATCTTTCTTAATTACTGAGAGGCAGGGAAACTCTTATCTCCCATTTCGCCCCCATCAGATTGCTTTTCTGAATAGCAAAGACCTAAAAGTGTCCGAACTGTCCTGTTCAACACATTCATCAGTGACCTGGGCGAGGGGACAGAGTGTATCCTCAGCACATTTGCTGATGGTACCGAACTGGGAGGGGTGGCTGACACCCCGGAGGGACATGCTGCCATCCAGCAAGACCTGGACAGGCTGGAGAGCTGGGCAAGGAAGAACCTCATGAGGTTCAACAGGGAAAAGCTTAGGATCCTGCACCTGGGGAAGAAGAATGTCAGGCACCAAGACAGGTTAGGGGTGGACCTGCTGGAGACAAGTTCCGAAGAGAAAGATCTGGGGGTCCTGGTAGACAGCAAAATGACA
>JAOTQQ010000002.1:20460457-20486376 GCA_026546715.1 Gallinago undulata | reverse complement strand
GATGGGGCTTGGAGCAACCTGGTGTGGTGGGAGGTGTCCCTGCCCAGGGCAGGGGGTTGGAATGAGATGATCTTTAAAGTCCCTTTCGAACCATTCTATGATTCTATATTGCATTCTTTGTCTGATCTTGCAAATTGCAGGAGTTCCCAGATTCTCGTTGGCAGTTTAGCACTGCTCTTCTCCAGAAATTTAGGCTGAGTTTTTCAAATGATACCCAGTTTGGCAATTTTGAGGTGACAGTACCCAGCACCGCCGTGGGACAGTGTGGGTATGTTCTCAGCGCTGCTGCAGAGCGAGCTCCTCGGGTGCTATGGGGAGAGCAAATGAAGTTTAGAGTCGTGCTGAGTCAATATTCACTCCTGGAAAAGGCTTTGTCCTTATTCGTGTTGGTCAAATGCAGGTTCTTTACAGGGAAAAACCAACACAGTCTGCAGCTACGATCTTTTATGATTTGAAAAACACTCTATGTCATTAATGGATTTAGTGACTTGGTTAATCGGGTGTGTTGTCTGGATTAAATGAAAAACAAGCATCTCTTTGGGCAATCAGACTGTGCTATCTCCAAATTGGTTTTGAAGCAATTTGTAGTGACAGAGCACTTAATTGACATCTGCTGCCCCTCAGTGTTACGGGAAGGAGTGAATAACTCTCTGATGTGGCTTTATCTCAGTGGACTCAGTGGTCACTTCTGCAGTTGCACTTATTCTTGCTTTCAGGCACAAGCATTAAGCTTCCACTGTTACCTGCCTGCATCCGGGCAACCCTTTTTGAATCAGTTCTGTATCTGACAAAAATGGATCATCTTGGACTCCCTCAAGATACAAAACTCCTGGGTGCGTTTGCTCACAGGTTTAGGCTGGTGCTGCATTGCTCACTCCCACCCAACCTGAAAGGTTCTCTGTAGCACAGCCCGCAGTTCTGTTTGTGTTATGTTTTTCTCATTAAAAAAAACTGCCAAACAATTGTTTTCCAAAACTTAAATGTGTTTCTAATTTATGGAAATCTGAAGCTGTTTAGGACACGGAAAAAAAAAAACAAACCGAACAACCCACACCCCCCCAAAACCAACCAACACAAGCATTCCAGCCTTTAAAGGGAACAGAATTAATGCAGGGGAACCTTTAGCTGTGGAAAATGATGCTGAGGGTTTTTTAAATCTTTCTTCTTTTTAGAAAGAAGATTTGTAAAGCTTAGGAATCTCCTTGTCCTCCAGACTGCCATGATCAAGGCTGGAGTTGTGGACAGGGGGAGGAGAGAAAGGAGAAAGGGAAGGGAATCCGATGTGCCTGCAGATGCTTCTGTCCCACCAGGTACAGATGGTATCTCTGGGTGTATATATAAGTGTATATGTATGATATATCCTCCCTACCCTGTTACAGGTGATTTCAGCCCTCAGGTTCTTACTGCGGGAGGGGTACAAGCTCCACACCGCTCACAACTTTTCCTTTCTGTTATCCAGCTCCCTCTGGAAACTCCCACGGCAGCCAAACTCGGCGACTTGCAAGAGGGAGCTCCACCTTTGGTCAGCGTAAATGCAAACATACTTTTGTGTCATCTGGCATTAGATTAATTAAAAAAAAAAAACCATATCTGCAGGCACATGGGCTGGAGTACCTCTTCCATGCTCAGTTTTGTAATAGCGGTTTTTACATGTGGGAAACCGAAAAGCTAACAAAGCAAGCTGGATGGTTTTCAGGCCAGGCAGGCAGAAACACAACTGCGTTGAGTTCAGTCTGTTGAGAGAAACTTCAGTGCTACAGACCGGTGATTTGGAGAGATGTGGAAGGATGTGTGACCTGTACTTCCAGGGAGAGTTTAGATGGCAGCTACTTTTATTTGTCCTCAGGACTAAGCAGCAAACAATTCCAGGGACTAAGTAGCCCAAAGTCTAGGGTAAGCTATAGAAAATCTGTTTTTAAGGTGACCAAGGTGTAGTCTCAATCAAAAGGGTATGAAAAAACACCACTAGAAATTGTGTTGATGTGAGGCTGTTTACACACCTCTTCAGACATTCACAGGAACTGCGGAAGAAACAACATGCTTGGGTAATTACAAAGGCTCTTTAAGTGTTTTATTTACAAAACTTCTGGAGCTAGTCTAAATAGCTGACACAAAGGAATTTGTCAAGCTGTCCAGAAAAATGAACAAGGGAAATATTCATATGTACCTAAGCTAAGGGCTGGAATGATTTAATACTGTGTGAGCAAGCTCCTCTGGCTCCTGCAGCTTACAAAGCCTGCAAGCCGGTCAGTGGAGGTTACAGCAAGCTTACAGCTGCCTTATCACCTTTATTTTTCTTTTTGTATCCTAAGGATCTTCTCCCCTGTATTCACTTTTCCTGATAACCCCAAATTCCTTCCCTGGAGCAGCTGCTGACAGCCTCCCTTCCTCTTTTAAAAGAGCTGGGAGCTGCTTTGCCAGGTTCCCACTATTTTTTTCCACTGGGTGATCTGGCATTTGCTCCTTTGTGCCTCCATCAGTGGAGAAGCCATCCTGCTGCCAACGGAGGCTTTTCCTTCGTGTCCTGGTCTAGAAAACTACCTCTGTAGACAGCAAATGCTTGGCTCTGTCCCTTTGACTCTCTTGCTGGGCTCCATACAGGGTGGCTTTGTGGTGTTGGGTGTTTTCTCTCCAGAGCTTCCCACCTGTGAAAGAGCCTCTCGTTACCTTCCCACCTGTGAAAGAGCCTCTCGTTACCTTCCCACCTGTGTCTCGTTACTTTCCCACCTCTTTAGAGCCCACTCCAGCTCATCCCAGCCCAAAGGAGCAGGACAAAGAGATTTTTCTCTCCTAAATGTTAGTCCTGGGAGGTGCTGGTTTGCCTCGCCATGCTGGCTGGAAGGACCTTTCCTCACACTGGGCTTCTCTGCCGTGTGGTGAGTGTGCCTGGGGGCGGTGGGGCAGCTCAGATGTTCCCATGTGTGGTTTCCTCCATGGCTGTGGTTTCCTCACCTCCATGGTGAGGAAGGTGTGTGAGGGGCAGGGTCTCTGGTGGGTCCGGGCCCCGTGGAGGTGGTGTTTGACGGCCTGGCAGTTCCAGTGTGACCAAACCAAAATTGGAGCTTTAAGAAAGCAAGCAGTGGCTCAGTAGCTCCGTTACTAATGTGGTGAGGGAAGCAAAAGAATGTTTAATCACAACTTGTGTGGGGTTGATTGCTTCCAGCCTAGTGCCTTCCCTCTCTCTCCGTGGCCCTGGCTCCCTGTGGCCGCCATGGGGCCTGAGGCCTCCTCCTGCCCCTCTCCTCTGGGGACCCGCTTTCCCGGTTTGTGATGTCTCCCTTCCCCGTTAGCTACCCTGCCCGTGTCCTAAACCTAGCTTTAGATTTTGGCAAAATCCCTCACTAGCTTCCTAACTGGCTGGCAGGCAATTAGTCTGTGTAGCAACGCTCTTTCGCAAGTGCCGTGACGGCAGTTTGCTGCTCTGTCTGCTTTCTAGCAAGTCCTGACGCCGCGTTTATAACCAAAAAACCCCTTCCCGTCGATGTTAAAACTGGGTCTTAATCCTACTGTTCTGCCTCCTTTTCCTCCTGGAAATTAACTGCATAGCTTGGCCCATACACTATATTCATTTTTATATTTCTTTTTTTTCCTTCTCTGTGACTCTGATTTGTATCTTGAGTAATTGAATCTTGTTGTAGAAGAAGGAATTTGGTTTCCCTCCACACTTGGCACGGTTAGCAGAACAGCTCTGGTTTTCTGTGAAAGCTGCGGACAAATAACAAAAGAGCAGAGCGTGTTACGTTGGCAAGGAACATGCACTCAGCCGTATCAGCCCAACAAGCTGATTCTCTGTTTTATTTCCTTTGCCTGGTGACCTCCAGCTTACTGCTGCTTACTGCTCTTCTCTCAGAGCTTTTAATCGTAGCATAATGGGATAATTTGGCACTCACGTACCAGCATCAGTATCATTTCTACATGTTAACCATCCTGATAGTGCTAACTGCAAATTATTAGGCTCTATTTCAAATATATGAATATATATTTTAATTCTATATAAGGGTTATATATTATATTTATAATAATATAAATATTTCAAATTTATAATGTAATTCAGAAACCCTAGCCAAATTCCAGGTGCCAGGAGCTCTACAAAGAGGGAGGAAAAAGCTACCTCCCCAGAGGCATAGTATGGACCTTCTGCATTCAGAAATGATGTATAGCACCTGTTTCTTGCTGCCAAGCTTTCTTCTGAGACCCGAGTATTCCCTGAGGATGAATTATATTTCTGATTATTACAGTTGTGGAAAAGCCAAGCGAGGAATAAAATCCATCAATATGCACGTTCTTCATCTGCTGTGAGCTGATGTATTTTTCCCACTAGGTCTGAGAGTAAGAAATAAGAACTAAATTTAAAACCGTAGGAGGTTTTTAACTCAAAAAAAAATATGCTGATAGCAGTGGAAAGTAAATATTCACTCATCCCAACCATTTTAGCAGAGAAGTTCAACTGTCTGCTTTACCCTGCTATGCCAAAGAGCTTTCTTGTTACCTATGCCTTCCCGATGGCTCCAGTGAAGTTGTGGTGTAAGAGTAAATAAATCTAAAACATGTCTTTTGTGAAAACTGCATTCGTTAGAGGAATTAAATCAAAACTTTCTTAGTGCAAACATCTAAATTTGACTTGGCACTAATCGGTCCTTTCAGATACCTGAAAAGCTGTTGGGTGTGTGTTATCTACAAAGCAGTAATATGCAAACAAAACAAGTAATGAGGCTTTATTATTTCCCAGTGCTGTTATTACAAATCTTGATTATTTAACGTAGATGTAGCACTTGCTAAACTTCTGGCTGGCTGTGGCAAGGAGAGGGATTTATAAGCTGTTTTTTCTTCTTGCAATACATGTGATCAAAGGTGTGAAATCCAAGGTTGTGTAAGGGCTTTCTCATAATTATGCTGTTACAGCTGTGCACTTGCTCAAATTCTGCCTTTTAATGTAAAAATTCCTGACTCTAGCATAGAGAAAACTTAATGCAGGGTCCAAAGCAAGGCTTGGACTTGAGTCACACAAAGGTAACTGGTGTTTGATGTGACAGCCTTTGGCAGCGGCTTTCCGAGAAGAGCTGTGTTTTCATTCTGCTTGGTGGGAATTCCAGGATGAGACTGTAAGGAATGGATGCGTGGTGCTTCTGGTGATTGTCCAGCCAAGATGTGAGGTAGCTCATGATAGTGTGTGTGTGTATATAGATATATAAATAATTTTAATATATAGATAAATAAAGCCCCCCCATGCTTGTTTTCTTTGGGTAATTATTTCTATATATACATAAATTAAAACAAAAACCCCCCCTGTGGTATATAAGGTACTGTGTAAGAAATCCAATGATGACATCAAACCAGAGTCATGGCTGGTGGTTTGATGGAGGCAACCTTCTCCACTGAGGCCTGTGAGGGAGCACTGATGGGGACATCAATGGGGAGATGTGGGCCACGAATGCTCAATCTCAGGAGCAACTGAAGGGTTTTCCCCTGAGTCAAGAGATGCTGGCAGAGAACAAGACAGCTGAAACTTGTGGGGGGGTGTGTGATAATGTTCCTCTGTTTCAGAAGGAATTACGAAATTGCAGTGTCTGTCAGTGTCTTCCAGTAATTTGTGGGACTTGTTACACAACTCAACAGAATTGGAAAAAGCAGGAGAGGTCCAAAAGGTATTAAGTGCTCTCATGTTTTATGAAAATCACTGGCTGGACAGAGGCGAGAGGTCTTTACACCCTTTTATTTACCCATTTACAAAGGGGCAGGGAGGAACCAGCCCTGGTTCCCTCTGTGTGAAGGCAGCCTGCTGGCCTCTGGGCAATTATGAAGCTCTGATTAATTGCAGCCTGCACTGTCTGTTCTTTAGCTAAAGGCCAGAGGAGACATGAGATGTGAGAGAAGAGTGATGCTGTGGTGTGGATGGTGAGCTCTGGGGATGTGGAACAGGACCGAGGATTTTGTGGGGCAGTAAAGAAAACCTGGGGGTAGCTGGAGATGCTGCTGCACCAGGAAGGACCTGGCAGAGTGCCTGTGGTTTTTGTGGTCACAGTGTGTAATGCATAAAGACAATAATTCACAGGAAACAAGAGTTTACAACTCGCAAGCAGTTTCTTTGATTTGAACTATGTCTCTGTTCTTTATGTTGAAAGTCTGTAAAACTGTGCTTTGGTGCTTCTTGTTTTGGCTCTGGCTGCATGTTGACCCATTTGAATTTGCTACCTCAAATAGTGTAGTGAATTATAGATACAGCACCCTTGAATGATTTAGTGTATTTGCTGCCGGCCTTCAAAAAGTCTGATCTATTCCCAGTAAGAATATGCTGCTTAAAAAGCAGCTCAACCAGTGAGGCTAAATAACAAATATGGGGCCAATTTAAAAAAAAAAACAGAGGAGGAAAAATAAAAGGGAAAAAAAAAAGGAGCAATAGTATGCCGCGGGATGCTCAACTTCTGAAACCACACCAAGGGTGGAACAAGGCAGAAACATGCCCATAAAGACCAGCAAGAGTTTGAGTGGCTAAAAACACTGGGAGGGTTGCAGTTTACGTGATGTTCTGTGAGAAAGGTAACTTCAACCTTGATTAATTAACTGTTTTCTTAAAACCAAGTTCCAAAATCTATGGAAGTTAATGGAGGAAGGAGTTCTGTGAACTTCAGAGCCCATGTTATTTTAGGACTGATAATTGCAGCTGATGCAGTTTTGCTATAGAGTGGCAGCAGTTCCAAGTGAAGGCAGATAATTTTGTGATTTAATTGCATGAATATGAAATTATCTGTGTGTTTAATCATCACTGACCACTAAAAAATGTTTGCAGTATCATTATTGTAATTTTTTCTCTAGGTCAATCACTTCTCTGTTTATTTATATAGTTTAGATGAGTTTGAGACCCAAGATTGCATGATGGTAATGTAAACCATTAAAACTCTGGGAGTAGAGACATGAATCATCCCATGAGGTAGCCTTTTCTGAGAAGAAAGATACTCCTCGCTGAGTGGAGATGAAATTGCTGTAAAGAATTTTCCTTGAAGTTGCAAATTGCTGTTATTTGTCTCTAAAACTGTAAGGTCTTTGAAAATGGAATGGAGTGGTCAGGAAATTACGTGTAGGTTCAGTTCATCTGGCTTTATTTTCCCGTATGTGACCGTCCCGTCGGTCTGTCCCCAGCTGTGTGCCTTGGCCTCCAGGCTCTTTGACTGGAGCAATCCCTGCTCTCTACTCCCTTCCACACCTGATCTTATAAGTATCTGTGACCCCTGCACCCCGGTGAAACCACCTCTAGCCTCATCCAGCCCTGTTATCCCCCCCCAGTTCTGGGTCCCCCCCGTCCAGAAAGCCTCCTTGCCAAGAGTGCTTTTGCCCACACTCACCTTCTCCTGCTCCTTAGGACATTCCTGCACCCCTCTGAGAGAACAAGCCCCTGCATCTGAAAATGAAAACACTACAGCACTTCCCCCCCCCCCCTTTCTTTCTGTTTTTTTAAAATTAGTTCAGTTTCTCTTTAGCATTTTGGTGTCAGCTTGAGCAAGCGAGAGCTGGCTAAAAGGTCCTGGCACCAGTTCCAGAAACGCTTCCTCTTTGGGAGATTGGTTGAAAAGAGCTGCCCTTGCTTCGTTTGAGCAATTCTCTGCGAGCATTCGCCCTCACCTGCAGGTATCGCATTGATCTGAGTTGTGTCATCCCGGCTGATGTAAGTTGTTTTGCATCTGGAATGGAAAGAATGGGGGAGAAAAAGCACAACTGAGTGGGCCCTAATCCTTGCTCCCAGGTAGAAGCTCGGTTTTGGCTTGCAGCATGTCAAGATGAAGATTAAACCTCTCCTCCGAAAAAAAGGAAGTGCTGATGAAGGCTTTAGCAATGTTTCCTACACATTGCTATCTGGAGGGGGGGGAGGGGGGGGGGAGAAAAACTTAAACTTACTCAAAAGTACAAGGATCTGAAACGTTCTCTGGGGTTTTCTCAACTTTGTAGTACAAAAGGGGAATAACAGTCTTTAAGGACAGAGAGAGAGGGATTTTTCTTGTGGTCAAGGGGGAGTTTCCTGTCCATGTGAAGTCCTGGTTCAGACCTCAAGCAGCTTTGTGAAGGTAGTAAAAGAAAATCTGTGGAAATTAGTAGTCTAAACACTGGTTGAGGTTAGCCAAAACACTGGCTTTGTCTTTGCAGCAAGGAGAATTACTCTGTGTTGAATACTTACGTTTTTTGTAGTTGTAGTTCTCATTTATCTGTTGGGTGTTTTTTTTTTTCCCCTTCACCTTCTTTGTGATGCCATACCACTCTGTGATGCTGGGCTTGCCTCCAAAGGCTTTCTGGCTCTCGGTCAACCTCATTACTGGACCTTCTTTTAGGGGAATGAAAATGGAGAGACCATCAACAGTCAGAAGTGATGCTGGTTCACAGCTTTTCATCTGTCAGGATTTTGGGAGATGTATCGTTATCCACTGTCAGCATTGTTTTAAAAAAAAAAGAGGTCTCACTTATGGCTGAATACTCTTTAAATGAATGGATAGGTTATAACTTTTTGGAACAGTTTTCTGGAAATTGGGATAATTGAAATATTTTTCTGGGAGATCTGCACAACTGAAGAGAATTCCAAACTGCTGAGGCTGTCGTAATGGTGACTGGACTTCACTTGATCGATTTTCATTCCTCATGCCTTGGGAAGTAATGAGCAATGTAGATCCTAAATTGTAGTTGAATGTGTTTTGTGTAGATGTATGCCTGCTATTGCCTACATGTATTTTACTTCACAAGCTGCAGACTGGTTGCAGGTGGAATGGGAAGAGTGGGCTCCACTTGAAGAGGGTTGTGTGATGCTGATGATGCGCTGGTCCAGAATTGTACTGAAGACTGTGGGATTTGCCTAGGATGGCACAGGAAAACTAACCAGTCTGGGTAAAAGACTGAGAAGAAAGAAACTCACAGCTTCTAGTGCTGGGCCTGCTTTCTGTCTGGACAGAGAAGCTGCAGCCTGAGCACAAAATGTGCCCAGCATCCAGTTTGAGCCCTTTTTCTAAGGGCTGCAGAAGCCAAGTCTGTCTCCTGCCCCTTTCCTGGTCAAGTGAGCTGAGGACTGAGAGAATAAAGCTGGCCCGTACTGGGACATATCAGCTTAATCACATGCAAACATTCTGCAATAAATTACAATTAGATAAATGCAATTTTTATTTAAATGTAATTTATCCAATGTAATGTTTTAGATAAATTACATTCATCTAAAACTCATTCTGAAGTGAAAACAGAAACTTAACCTTATGACCTCCGGGAGATGCAAAGCTCTGGCACCTAATTTCAAAAGTAGATGCTAAAAATGTCTTTTTGTATTTTAGGTGTGTTTTTTTTTTCCTCTCTTCATTTCATTTTATCCCATCCTGCACTATTTTCCTGTACTGTCTTGACATTGCTCCCAGTGACCAGTTCCACAGATTTTTATTCCTTTGTCCTCAAACTTGTTTTCCTCCTTAACGTCTGCTGTTTCTAATCCAAGCCCCCATGTCCTCTCAGAGCCCATATGCAGCGTGGCCATAACTCGTGGTGGTTCTGAAGGAGATGCCCAGAAAGCAGCAGAGGAGCTTCTAAGGGGGAGAGGTTCCAGGCTGGAACCCAGTGCGGTGCTTTGGTGTCCCCACCTGCCCTGGTCCCCCCCCCTCCAGGGGCCACAGGGGAAGGGGCACACAGATGTGCAGAGCTCTCCAGAAACAACTGTGTCACAGAACAACCTGTGACTTTAATTGCCTTGCTTGGAAAAACAGTCACTTGGAATAAAACCAAGCGGGGTGTTTGTTTTTCCATTTTTAGACTGAAAGTTACATCCTCTTTTTCTTGGTATTTTCAAGTTTTATATTAATCCAAAATTATTAGTTTAATTTGGAAGCAAAATGGAACATGTTTAATTTTGAAAAATGGAAATGAATCATGTAGAAGTGGTACTTTAAAAAAATTGTTTTTAACCTCAGGAATGACAATATAAATTTTCTTGTTGTTTTTACTAATTCAAATATGCATCTTTTCAGTAGTAACAGTTTGGTTTTATTCTGAAAAAAAATCACCTGGCTGCTATGGGGGGAATTAGATGTATGATGTCTCCAGAGGATACTTTATCTTATTTCAACTCTGTACATTTTCCTTTCTTTTTTTTACGTTGCCTTACTCTGGCTTCTCTATTTGGTATTGTATAGCAACCAGAAGCACACACCAGACATCTGTCTTCTTCATATTATTGTGCATATTTAATCTAATAACCTAATTAATGAAAAGCTCTTCCTAGTTGGGCTACTGACAGTGTGAATTACGGTTGTACTGAATGTTTTAATCCTGTGATGTGTTTGGGTGGATGATTGATGTCAGCAGGGAGTGGAAAATGCAGTCTTTTGTGAGGGTGCTGTGCACAGCTTGTACGTTGAATTGGCATAAACCAGATGCCGAAAATAATGACATTCCCACCGCTGGGCTCTCATTTCACTTGTGTCTTATTTTGGGTTTGGGATTATCTGGAAGCAAAGCCTGTAAATGTGGCTTCTGTTTTCTAATGGTGCGAGCAGAAACCTGTGTCCTGCCCCTCCTAAAAGCAGCTGATCGTTTGGCATTTCACAGCTGAATCATCCCTGCTGTGTTTATTTTACATACGCTCTGAGGTTGTTTTTTTTTTTTTACCCTAATTGCTATGGGTTTTTTATACTCGAGAATTATTTCACCACGTACAAAGCAATTTCATTTCTGCTTGCTTAATCTGTTCTGGTTACATGAGAGGAGTCATAACCATAGGTGCTAGATCCCATAGAAAATATTACATATAATTCAGAATTGAAACTAAACATTAGTTCTTTACTGAAGGGGTTACTAAAGCTTGCATGAGTTTGGTCTAAAAAGCTCTTTTTTTGAGTTCTGCTCTTTTACAAAGGCCAGTGTAGTCTCTAACAGTGTTTCACATGAACGAGGGTGAGATGGACCAAAGAAATTCCCAATATCACGCTGGGCAGAGCTGGTTTAAAGAGATGTAGAGCCTCAGCCTGTTGGGAATGGGCTGAAGGGGGGGGTGGCCTGTATTTCAAAGAACTTAAGTCACATAGAGTTCAGGAGCTCACTTTCAGAAAACAGTTCAGGACACTGCTTTCTGCAAAAAGCGTGGTCAGAATCAGAGCTGAGGTTCCTGATGATGCTCCCAAACTTTTAAAGGTGTTTTTAATGTGAGTCTGAAGAGAGAGAGCACGTCTCCAGGCACCATTGCCTTTTAGTTTCTTTAAAAAAAAAAAACAACCCATGGAATAAAGGAAAAAAAAAAGCTTCTGTGAAGGAAGACTTAGTAGCTTTAAATGCTACTGTTTTCCTTAGGGAGAAGGGAGACAAAATCCTGATGGATTATTTCGCCTGGGAAACTGTCTGAGCCAAAGGAAATCACGACCTGGGAGTGGAACTGAGCACGGTGCAGAAGGAAAGGAGGCTGGAACAGGGGGGCTGTAGGGTGTGATTTATGGAGGAGGATGGTGCAAGGTGAGCTGCTGGGTCACTCGTGAGGCCAGGAAAGAGGCTCCTAACAGTTGGTTACAATCACTCCCTGCTGAATTGGGTAAGATGTTGTGTTGTGGGCACCCACAGGAAGGAAAATGAAAGCGATCTGCAGGGGTGAGTAATTTTTGTTTGCTTGGAAGCATTCTTTCACTGAGAGGTTAGAGATGTGTTTCCTGTCAACTCAGCTTAATCAGAAAAGTTCCTTTTGTATATCAAAAACTTAAAAGGGGATGCTGAAAATTTGCCTAAGGAAGTAGATCAGCACCATCACCTTACTTGCAAGTTCCTTGTTGCTATAAAATGCTGGCTTTTTGGAGAAAAATTTTGATACTTTTAAATCCTCGTGTTCTGAGAAATTTGGCTTTCTATGGCTTTTCACTAAAGTATTGTTACATCGCTGTAAAACAACAAACCAACTTATTACTGATAAAGAGTATGAGCTGACTCATGGTCCAAACATCACTTCTTAATAACAAACTCAGCAGCAGGACCAGGAAATGATCTTGCTGCTTTGGATCAATCTGCTCACAACATTCCTGCCGATACTCAAACAGTGACGCAAGAGATAAATTCCCAGATTTTTCGGGGGGGTAGGGGGGAATTCCTAGTGCTCCCACTCTCTGATCAGATTATTTGCATCCTCACCCAAAATCCAACTCTCAATCCACTCTCTGCACACCTTGATTTTTAAAATTTATCTTCTGTCATTTTTCCTAAGTGAATCAGTACATACCTGTGAAAGGGGACTTGGGAAACCATCTTCTTTGGGGGCTGCTGAAGATCTAGGTCAGAGTGTATTCAAATTCAGGCAGATGTAGTAATTTCTAGTGGCAGAAAGTCTCATAGAGCAAAGCTGTTTGTACTTGAATGTCAACTCAAATGCTTCCCATACCGAGGGTTTTGATGTCCTCCCCACCCCCAGTTCCGTCACGGACTGCGCTGATGTTGAAGGAGTCTGGGGACACAATGTCTTCATTGTGCAAATGACTCTTGGCTCTTTGTCCTTTTATTCTTGCACAGATGAAGAGGCCACTTGGCTCTCCACCAGATTGTCAACTGCATCTGGCCGAAGACACAGAGAAAGCAGAAAGGCAGAGGAACAAAAGTGTGTATAGGATGGAAGTATCCCCAGTGCCTTTGCTTATGGCATATGGACATTGACATGGTGTCTTCAGCCTAGTTTAAGCCACCTTCTCTTTGTATTTCTACAAATACTTCAGGTCAGACCCTGAAACCCATGAGCTGTTGGCACAGAGACAAGAGCTCCCTGGGGTCTCTGGGTGCCATTTGAAGCTATTCCTGCTGTGAGCAGGAGGTTGGACGAGGTGATCTCCAGAAGTCCCTGCAAACCAGAGACTCTAAATTTACGTGGTTTCTTGTTTCCAGGCTGGGCCTGAATCAACCAGCTTAGCGCTGGGCTGAGCCAGGCACTGCCATTCCCTGTGGGAGATGGGCAACTGCTGAATTTTCCCCAGTTTTCTGTTGACCCCCAGTATTTTCACCCTCACCAGTGATCAGCCTTTACCACTGGAAGAGGAGCAATGAGCCCCAGCAGGACCCCCTCCTAGTGCAGGGACTTCTACATCACTTTCTGCCAACAGGTAGATGAAGTTTTTATATTCTTATTTTTTTCAACCTGGACAATATTGCCCATGCAGTTACAGAACTGGCTGGTGATCCTCCTTGAGAGGAGTCCTGACCCCCCTATTCCCATTGTGATGTGATGCAATGGCACCCCTTTTCAGGGGCTCTGCTGGCTGCCTTCCCCCAGTACCTCTGGCAGAATCTCTGAGCCCAGGAACTGGTTTGTATCCCGTCAGCAGAGTGTCAGGCAGGGACCACAGCCATCCGAACAGGAGCTGTGAATCACTCCATGGGGCTGCAGGTGTGCTTTCCCTCCTCCACTGCCCTTCTCCCAAGGAACAGGCAATGGGACGAGAGGAAACAGCCTCAAGTTACACCAGGGAAGGTTTAGGATGGAAATTGGGAAAAATTTATTCACTGATAGGGTCATTAAGCATTGGAAGAGGCTGCCCAAGGCAGTGGTGGAGTCACCATCCCTGGAGGTATCTGAAAGCCAGGCAGACGTGGTGCTGAGGGACATGGGTCAGTATTGGGCTTGTCAGTGTTGGGTTGGGGGTTGGACTTGATGATCTGAAAGGTCCCTTCCAGCCTGGGCAATTCTATGATCCTGACACCAGCTCAGCCAGGAGGACCCCTACCAGCATCACTGCAGGTGTCTCCTCTGAGTCCCCAGCTGTCTGGCAGCTGTGTCACGGCTTTGGCT
The DNA here is from genome assembly GCA_026546715.1 of Gallinago undulata. NCBI lineage: Eukaryota > Metazoa > Chordata > Aves > Charadriiformes > Scolopacidae > Gallinago > Gallinago undulata. The sequence goes on along the minus strand of JAOTQQ010000002.1, from coordinate 20,472,611 downwards.
GGTCCTGAGCCATGGGTGGGAATGGGGCTGAGTGCTGGGGACATTGGGAATGGCTGGAAGGGGAGCAGCAATTGTAGGTGAAGACAGCACTGTGCTGGGGGGGGATTCAGTGCTCCCAGCTGGGATCGGGAAGCCCATCTCTGTTCCCGGTTGTTTATTATCACAGTGTGCAGGAGCTGCGCTGGTGGGTGAAGCCCTCTGTTGTGACTGGGGCTGTGCAAACATACAGTACCTACAACATCCTCCCGTCCCCTTCTCACACCCCCTCCGACACAGAGGACGTGTTGGGGAACGGGGAGCTCCAAGCAGTTGGAGGGAGATCAGGGGGCAGTTTTGTTCCACGCTCTGGTCTGGGTATCCTTGGGTATCCTTGAAAAGTGTGGTCTTGGAAAAGGACAGAAAAATGGTTTTGGTTTAACTGGAGATGGACAGTGGGGGCGAATAGGCTGGCTGGAGCTGGGAGCTGATATTTCTCTGTAAGATGGACAGACAGGCGGAAAAGGCCCTGAAAAGGAAGGAAATGAGGTTTGATTTTGTGTGGTATCGATGGGGGCCAACAGTGGAAGGATGTGATGGCGAAAAGATGAGTGTGCTGATCTTTTGGAGCTGCTTTTTTGGGTGGATTGGAGCAGGACAGAACCGTGTGTAGTAACTCCCGCGAAAAGGATGTTGCAATACTCGACACGAGGAGGACATGGACAGGGTTTTTGGCTGCCTGGCTGGGGTAGGAAGTGTCTTAGACAGAAAGAACTGCTGTGATTTAGCTGTGGGCTGACCCTGAAGGCTCAAACAGAAGCCAGCCTCCAAGTCTCTTCCCTTGGTTTTGGGTGGACGAAAGGCACAGCTTCAAGAGAGGAGACAGGAGAATAAGAGAAATCAAAAGCTTTATTGAGGATGCAAATATAGTAATAGTCTTTCTTCTTTTTTGGAAACACTGTGCAACAGACATCTGAAGTTCATTACGCCTTTCACCATACCTCCTTCGTTATTTTTGAGCCTAAACAAGCCATTTGGTGAGCTACTTAGTGAGGGTTTTTTCTCTTTGTTGTCCAAAGCAGAAGTACGTTAATTAATGTGCTTGTTCCAGTTAGTTTTACTGAAGCTGCCAGTTTGAAGTGTGGAAGCAAACACTTTCTGTGACATCTAACGCTGTGCGAGGGGGGAGTTGGAGTGTTTACCCCGGGTTAGTTGGGGAAGTGGTTGCTCGCTCTGAAAAGCATGCAGGGCAAAAATAGGGGATTGATTTAGATTACAAGTTAAGCATATCTGGATGAAAGCAAACAGTTGGATTACAGCTCTTATTTTACAGGAGTTTCTTATAGCTCTTGATTGATTAGTCTTGCCCATGGTCCACATCACAGCTCATTGGCACTCCAGCATGGCACATTCTTAGGAGTTTTTATTAGGAGCTTGTCTTTTAACTCATTTCCCTTTTCCATTACACATTAACTTCTCTTTCAGTTTTATGTACATTAGATTGCAGCTTGTCAAACTTGTTATCTTTCCAAGTTGTCTGGTAAAATTATAAGGCCAGATAACACTCAGAAGTGGAGGGTAGGAGCTGGCTATCAGGGTGTGCCTTGGACATAAGGGAAAGGGAACAAGGGGTGGAAGGAAGGTATACGGAAGGTCAGCCCTGCTGAAATAGACTGTGGTTAAAGTACTGCCTCGTAGGAATACAGATAAATGACAAGGACTTGGTGTATACATAAGTGGATTGAGCAGGCTAATTTTTTTTAAGAGTGTTTCAGGTTTGTTGTTTTTTTTTCAGGTGAAAAACGGGGAAGAGATAAGCAGAGACCACGGAGCCTGAGCTAAGAGTTTAGAGATGTCAGAGCTTTCTCTCCATCTTATGACACTACACTAGTGGTCCCCACTAATGAACAAACCCCAAATTAAATTTACTTTTGTGTACCCCTCAAATTCTGAAAAAGGGGGTGTTGTGTTTGTTTGCAGTGTTTGTTTGCAGCACTGAAGCATTGTTTGAGAGAGTAAAGAATTTTAAGGTTTAGTTTTATCGTGTTTTGTTTCCCTGTGTTTGATCTTGACAAATATAACGAGAGTGAAAGTGATTAGAGTGTTAAAACCTGCCTTGGGTTATTTGTAGTTTATCAGATAGCAGTCGAGGCTTAGGTGAGTCAGTGCTGAAGGGTTCAATGACCCCCTCGTTGGCTTCTGAGCGAGGCTCAGGATCCCTTCAGCAAGGGTTGGTCTGCGTCAGACACGCTGCTGAGGAGGTGATGGCTCCTCACAGACAAACACAGTGATACAGGAAACTCCGACTGTTCCGCGGGAAACGCATTGGGAAGTCTGGTGCATCAGGCAGACTGTCTGTTGGAATGCCCAGCATCATCTCCACCCTGTACGCCAGAAGGAATACATCAATCTTTGGGTTTCATTTAGAGGCAATTAGAGTGATTGGAAAAAAAAAAAAAATTTAAAATGTTTAATACAATGTTTTAGAGCCAAAAGGTTCTATTTTAAGAAGGTTCAGTTTGGTAAAAGCATAGGTCTTGTAGGCCTGGAAGATTTTTTCACTTTTAATAATGGATTTGCACATTGGTTTGTTTGTTAGTTTGCCAGATGCATTGGAAAATTCTGACAGATGGAACTGTGAGCAGAGGCCTGTGCTGCTGGGAGGTTTTCGCTGCGGTCCACAAATTCTCCCATGCGAGAGAATCCCTTCTGTGCCTCCTGAGAAACTTCCATTGCCAGACTACGTGCTGGTGTTGCAGGCGGATGGACTCATGAAGCACTTAAGAGTTGTCATGGGATAAAGCCAAAAACATCCACTCGCCCACAGGTGAGCTGAAATGGGGGTTTTTCTCCTCCTCATCTGGCCCGCAGATGCTGGGCAGGCAATGAGTTCCTCATGGCCCTGAATTCAGCAGCCCCAGGAGGTGGCTCCCATCTCTGGATGACATGTGGGTTAGTCCCGTCACAATACAAGGAAGGACGATGACATGAGGGAATAAAATAAGGCAGCTTGTTTCCTCCTCTCCTGTGCCGGAGACGAGAGCTCATCAGGGCAGTGGCAGGAGCACACTTTAGGTAGTCCCATGGGCGATTCCCCTTGTCTTAGGGATTCATAATTAGGGACAGACAGGACCACTCCTTGTGGCTGGAGGATCCGGTTTCATTTAACCTTCTGAATCTCACCCCGATTTCACAGTTGGAAACTTTTTACTGATGAGAATTAGACCCAGAGTGTGTAATTTATACCTAATGATGATGAAGTAGTCCCATGAAGTGCAAAGCACGCAACAAAGGTTGATTCCTGGTCAGATCAGATTTTTGAGAGGGCTCAGTTCCTGTGCAGAGCGGTGCACAGAAATAAAAAGCTGCAAAATTAAAAATATAAATGAGAAGCAGCTCAAAATGCTAAAGGCTAACCTGAAAGTATAAAAGAAAAATATCAAAGTGCATGTTTAGACATCGTTAGACATGTTTAACACTGATACCTCGACAATTCACACAAACCAGATTGGAGGTAAATATGTTTAGACATTTTTAGACAAGTCTAACACTGATACCTGAACAATTCACCCAAACCAGGTTGGAGATAAAGCCATTTGCTCTAGAGACTGGCAAGTTCCCAAGTAGAGCCTCTGACCTTTATCAGCTCCGCAACCACAGGGAACAAGGAAACTTTGTAGTTTTTATTATAAGCTGAATGGGAAAAATTACGGAGCCAAACTATCAGTGTAATTTTTATTTTTTTCAGTTTGACTTTAGGGTGAGCCTGACTACAGAGAAAGCGCTCTGTCTGGTTGGCTTCCTCTGATGACAGTGTAGCTTCTTTTACAGTGAAAGGAGAAAATATCTTTTAAAGGGAAAATATGAGCACGAACCCCTGAAACCCGATGTGGGAACTTTGGCAGGTACAACACAGAAAAGCTACATCTAAGCCATTTCTTGTCTTCTGGTTTTGTCCTGACTTGGAGAGAGCACTTACTGACTGTGCTGCTTTTATGTTACGTTTCCTGCTACGGTTTCCAGTGCACAAACTGTAGGAGGGTTTTTTTTTTTTTAAACAAAAATTTCCCAGTAGTAAATTTGTGCGAATAAAAATATAAGTTGTTCTGGGCTACCCTAGTAGGTAGAGTAAGGGGAACAAAGCAGTGAGAAACAGCTATTTCATGAGCGGAATTTCACAGCAAGCTCTCGGAGAGCTCCTGACAGCTCTGGGAACTTGATCTCAAGATCAACATGGGTTTGAATGAATCCCCTGCAAAGGGCCCAAGCTTTGATGTTGACGTATGTATTTTAATCCTGATGTGTAGACTGTTAAGCTTGCTGTAGGCTTTGCATTGTCCAAAATTGTCATCCACTTGTCTCAAAATAAAGACTCCATGTATGGAAGACAGGAGGATATCTTAGAGAAGTGACCAGTACTGGGTATATCTCAGTGCCTTTCTGGTCTCAGACCACTGGCATGTGGTGGACCGTTAGTGAGTCAAGTACCGCATCACATATAGGCAGTTATCCCTGTCCTCTGTTCCTCCCTTGTCCCACTTTGCTCCAGCTCACCCTGAGCCACCATCGCTCTTCTGATGGTGGTGGCCCAAGAGCTGGACCCAGGATTCCAGGCGGGGTCTCACCAGAGTGTAGAGGGGTAGCATCTCCTGCCTCTGTGTGCTGGCCACGTTTCTTTTGATGCAGACCAGGACATGGTTGGCTTTCTGGGCTGTGAGCACACATTGCTGGCTCATGTCCAGCTTCTCATCCACCAGCTAATTACCACCGGGTAGTGAAGTCTGAGCAAAGCAGCCTGGGAAATGGAAGTGAAGCTTGAGGGGAGAGAATTTGGGATAATTCCTATGGGAAACAGTGCTCATGGATCTCATGGCTGCAATCCTAATCTATCTCCTGGCATTTAAAATCTTCCATCCTGTAGGAGGACACCACAGGCAAAGCGTTGCACATGGAAGAAAATGTGACTGGTGTAACTGTACTGGTTCCCAACCTCCAAGGGGTCTCGCCAGTTCCAGAGACTTCCCGTAAAAATGTAACTGAACATGTTTTTTCCCTTTCTGTTCTGTTTTTCCTGTTTTAACCTGTTGCATATTAGACAATTCTAGCTTTTAGAAACACATTTATTTAAAACAGAAATGCACATTTTTTTCTTTCAGGAATAAAATTAGTTCTGTTTAGTAATCCTTTTTTTTTTTTTCAAATTAAGCATTCATATCCAAAATTTACAGTAGGCAAAAAGTAAGTTTCATTTGCTATTTGCTGCAGTATTTAGCTACTATTGAATCCTAGTTCATGACACAGAAAATGTCTAGTTTTTTGTCAGATGTGCATTTTCTACTTTATGTTGTCTTCCTTGAGTATTGTGTTAGTATTGATGACACAGCATTACACATCTTAATACTAAAATTTTTACAAGTGTTTGTCGTACATACTCATTTTCTATCTTGAAATTGTTTTAGAAAATTTCCACTTAGTGTATAAACCATTATGTCTCTTATTTTTAGGGTTTTGAAAAAAAAACACAACAAAATAATACAGAAATAACCCTTTCAGACTAAAGTTTTTAAAATTTCCAGAAGAGATTAGCAATAATGTAGTTGCCAAAACCACAATGTCTCAGAAGTAAGGTCACAGCTAAAAAATGCAAACCAAACAAGCTCTAGTCCCAAAAGGCTGTTTTCATTTAAGAGAAAATACTCCTCTCTGTCGTATCACATTTCAGATAAGTATAAAATAAAGGATATTGCACTCTGCAACTAAAGTAAAGCTCCTGAATCCCTCATTATTTTGGAGGATATCACCTGTTCCAGTACCAAATTACTTCTGCTCCATACAAATCTAATGTTCCTTCAGCTTTGTTATCAATAATTGCTTATTTGAAGAACTTTGAAAGAGGGTTTTACCACACTCTCACAGAATAGCTCCTAGAGGAATTTGTTGTTGTGGCAGAGCAACTCTGTTATAATCACATGTGATCGCATCCCGAGTCTTCCTTTTGCATCGCATCCAACTTTTTGACTGTGGAAGGCTGGAAAAAAAAACAAAACCACCCAATTTGTCTCAATGCGAAGGAATTAATTATTCCTTAGTTGAAGCTCAATAAGTAGAACTATAGCATGCGATTTATTTAGTTAACTTAATTCTTTTCCAGCTCACAAATCTTCTGCTTTGCATATTATTTGCTATTGTTACTACTACCAATATTATTATTGCAATGCCACAAAATTGTAGTTGCAGAGGAGTTCTGTTTTGAGAATAAGTTTTGTGAGGAGAAGCTGGGGGAGCTGGGGGTGTTCAGCCTGGAGAAAAGGAGGCTGAGGGGAGACCTTCTGGCTCTCTCCAACTCCCTGAAAGGAGGGGGTAGTCGGGGGGGGTCGGTCTCTTCTCCCAAGGAACAGGCCATGGGACAAGAGGAAATGGCCTCAAGTTTAGGGCCTCCTGCCAGGGAAGGAAGGTCTAGGATGGGTATTAGGAAAAATTTCTTCACTGAAAGGGTCAAGCCTTGGAATGGGCTGCCCAGGGCTGTGGTGGAGTCACCATGCCTGGAGGTATTTAAAAGATGGGTTGATGTAGCACTTGGAGACATGGTTTAGTGGTGGGTTTTATTAGAGTGAGGTTGATGGTTGGACTAGACGACCTGAAAGGTCCCTTCCAACCTGGGCCATTCTATGACCATAGCACAGAGAAAAAGGGTCCCTGCCTCACAGAGCTTGCAGTTTAGGTAAAAACCTAAACATCTGTGGGAAGATGCTTGAAGAAAACTGTTGGTTTTTAATTTTTGTTTTGTTTTTTTTTTTTTAAGCAAGTTTTTGGTGGGACAAAACCTGTTCAGTGGTAGATCTGTGGACTGTCAGACTAGAGATGGGAGCTGAGTTTGTAAAGGTACAAATGGGCTTGGACATTGTTGATACTGAGGAACTGAATATTGGTGTCTTTAGAGGAGACACTCAGAAATAATTAGGAGGAAACGGAAGTGACATGGCTATGCATGAAACAGAAAATTAAAATTCAAGCTTGCTTTCAGTATTGTGCTCAGGAGGTGATGGATTGAGCCATGAACAATTAATCTTAGCAAGGAGGAAGGGAACAAGCTAAGCAGACTACATATTAACTTAATTGAAACACTTATAAAAATGATTAACAGCGTTTGTAAGAAGTTGTATTATATTTTGCTAGACCAGCCAATGGTGTTGGAAAATAACACGCCTACAATCTGTTTTTTCAGCAATGTTGAATTGTGTAATAAAATATAATACCTGACATAATGGCTTTTTCAATCTCATAGTATGTTCAAAACCCAAATGTGTAAATGTGGAGTTGATATGGAATATAGCTTTTTTTCCTTCAAACGTGGAAATAAACATTGCTTCAGAGTAGCAGTTAACTTTGATATGAAAATAATATGAAAACCTAAACCTCAAGGTTTGCTTACTTTTTGAATGCTTTGGGACTCTTAACAGCTTTTTTTGACCTCCAAAAAGCATTCTTGCTGGTTGTCTTTGTTGATTGAAACTGCTCATAGTTTTGGTTAAATTGGGTTTTGGATTCAGTTGTCTCAAAACTGCTACTTAGGAGCTTTATTTTTAGAACTGGAAATATAGGTAAAGCAAAATGTTAGTATTCTGAAATATAGGAACCAAAAGCAACTTTGCAATATTTCTAGATCACTTCTAGATCATCATAGGATGGATTTCACAGTCAGATTTAATTTTTAAATTAAATTATATTGTTTACTATATTATTTATAATGATATTAGAACTATTGTTATGGTATATAAATTAGTAATTATATTAATGCAAACATAGTTACAGTAATATTACAGATTGTACTTCATAATATTAATTAATATTTGAATGTATTTTAATTTATTAGTTAATGTACTGAGAGTTAACTTACTCGCAGCTGAGCTTAGTGAGAACAGAAAAAGCCAAAGGGATGTTTTACAAGTTATGAAAGCATGTCAGGAGAGATTTATAAAATTGTTGTTGCTGTCACAGCTACGACAAGTAAAGAAATAATGTAGAACAAACTCTCTTAAAATAAAGAAGGGTCTCAGAAATGAAGTTTGGGGTGGGGTTTTTTGTTGTTTTTTTTTAATGATTTAACAGGAAGTTTCCTCACATGCATGTTCTTTCATTCAATCCTTTTCTTTCAAGTGCAGCACAAAAGCTTGGCTCAGCAAATAGAACGGGAAAATGTAATCAGCGACATGAACCATGATGAGGAAGTGAAATTATTGCCACACGAGCTCGGAATAGCATTTCTTTCTCCGCTTTTCCATGAAGGGAAGAACACTGTCCTTACATCATTCACCTAAAGTTAGCGTTGACATCACCACATGAGCTGCCACCTTCCTTGGACTCTTGTCTCTCCAAGTGCATCCTTGAAGGTAGGACCTGCTGTTGATACATATGTGTTCCTGGAAGACCCTGCCCAGTTGATACTGGTACAGCTTTCCCCTCTTGAGTCTGTCTAGTTCATGTGAGGAAGAAGCCTCTACTACCAGTAAAAATAAACTTTGAACTTGTACCAACACTTTTGGCTTAGAAATAGGCTTCAAGCAAGCAGAGCCTGGAAAACAATAGCAACTGTTAGAAACCGTAGAGTCTGCAGAGACAGAAGTGAGAGCCAGAGTTCTCTGCTGTATTTCAGGTGGTGAGGAGGTGGCTGTACCAGGGCTATGGGTAGGGCTTTGGAGGATCTGTTGACCTGGTGGCTTTGGTTGGGATGATTGCTGGTCATTCCTTTTCGATTGTGTGCAACCAATGTGATTCTGTTGCCTGAGCTTTCAATGTCCTTAGACCTCCAAGAGTTTCTGGAGGGTCCAGATTGCACGTGAGAGGACTGCAGCTGATGTTTAACTGCAGATCAAACCAATCTGCCTCATCATGAACCTTACAGAGGTCACGCTGGAGCACTGGGTTTCCTTACCTTCTACAGCTGGGCTGGGTTTTCTTGATGTCCATAACTTCTGTGCATTTTCAATGTGCAGAGTTTACATTGGGGTTTGGTAGGTTTTGTGTGGGTTGTTTTTCCCCTAGAAGGACATTTTAAGCTGTATCTTTTTCTTATTATGGTGTTTGTTTTCTATTAGCCTTGCCATTTCTTTGGCTTCCCAAATTCACCAACTCAAAGAGCCTCCATTTATTTGTGGGATATGGCTAGCAGGAGGTTTCTTTCACTTGTGGGTGCAGGTGGTAGACTAATCCGATGAGTAAATCCCTTTGTGAGAGGGGAGGAGGAGGCCATCAGTGGATGGGAGCTGAGATAATTCCTTGATCACAAGGGTAGTTTCCTAATCTGTGTGAGTAATTGCTGATTATGAGATTTATCACTGTAATCTCTACAGCCAAGACTCTTGGAGGAACATCTGATAGATGTTTTACTTCCACATCGGACAAACAGCATTTCTGATGCTGAAGTGGGGCCCCAAGGGATTTTTTCAGTTTTTTTGAGGATCATTCAGAAATGATTTGGATCCAGCCTGGCTAGATATAATACAGTAGAATCTATCTCAAATTCCAAATTCTTTCTCGCTCTATGTGATTTTTGCATTTGAAAAATAAGTTTTATATATGTATATGAATGAGAGGGCATGAGTAAGGTAACAAACATATTTGCAAAATACTTTTTTTTTCTTTCAGTTCATACAATAAAGCACAAATTAATTCCTTCTACCAATGGATTTCTTCCTGTTGTACCAGTTTTTGTTGTTGGTACCAGCTTTGCCTGAAGTCAGGTTCAGTCTTCGCTGACATGAGCAAGGAACAGCAATGTCTCTTGTTTCTGCGCTCCAAAAAATGCTAATTTCCAATATGAAACTGCCTTGATATTACTATGTAAAAATCCTTTTCATGCCATGTTCCTGTTGAAAGAATTGATGCTTGAAATATTCAGAAAGCACAAGTATTTTGCTTAAAACTGCAATTTTAATTCTACCAAATGTATGCTTCAACAGTTGTATTATTCTGATTATACCCTCTCTGCATGAGGCTTAGCTATAATTATGGGAAATTAGGGAATGTCACTGCTGTGGAAGCATAATAATAACTTCTGTTGGTATTTTTAGACTGGTTTTGAAAATGTAGGTATGAATGATACTTGACTTTCAGATCTCACATTAATCAGGTCTTTATATGCTGGGAAACTCCTGGTTGACAGAAGCAGCCCAAATCTTTTAGTGGGGAATGTTCCTGGGCAGAGAAAGCTGGAGGCTTCCAAATTAATTTTTTTAGCAGCAGCAAAAAGAGGGCCAGAAGAGGGGAAAGGGAAGGGAGGCTGGAAGCAGGGAAGTGATGTTTGGGGTGGAATTAAAGGGAAGCTGAGAGAGGGAAAGGGGATTGCAAGGGGGCTCTGAGACTGAGACAAAGAATTAATAGTAGAGTCAATTTTGACTGAAGACGATGTTATATCTTATTTTTTCTTACTTTTCTCTCCTTTCATGTTCTCCCCTGGGCCAGCAGGGGAGACCTGCTGCTACCAGCACCCCCAAACCTCTCCAGCCCCTGGTGCTGCATAGTGCCGCCCTGCGTCCAAGCAGCAGTGACGACCCCTGATTTCTCCTCTTCTCTGCACCTATTTTAAGGGTTGTCTTAAAGGACTGATGTTCTTGGTGAACATCAATCTGAGGGAAATGTCTGGATTGTCATATACAGGAGGTCAGATGATGTGGCCTAATGCTCTCAGTGGTGCTAATGAGAGCAAACATCTCAAGAGGCCAGGGATCAAAGTGACTGACTGTTGGATTCAGTTCCTGGATCCCTTTCCTTACAGAAAAGGCACAGGATGACATCAGTATGAATCATCATCTTTCTGTGAGATTCATAAGTTAAAAGTTTATGACCTTTTGTTTGTCTGGGATGAAACAAAATGAGCAGAGGAGAAGGAGAGGAACACTTCAGGTTTGGAGGAAATAGGGTAGTTAGCTTTGACTTGGAATCAGGCTTTGGACCTGAATTCCTTATGAGCTTCTGATGAAGCTGGCCTTGAAATTGCTGCTCGTACCAAAATCAGCTTTGATTCAAAGAAATGCAGAGTAGAAATCTCTTCCTGTACAGATAATTTCAATCCCTTATTTAACACAATGTCTTTGAATTACATGGGCCTCTCCCCCCAGGCAGAGCCAGGGCCAGCACAGAAGTGTCGTCAGGTGAGAGCAGTGACAGCAGAGCTGGAAGAAACCCACAAAAGGGGAAGCTGTTGTGTTTGAGACTTTCTCCTCAGAGCTGTACTCGCCGACACGATGAGCACTTATATCTCTGTGGCAGCTGGGCTCCTTGATACCTGCTAAATGTAAAACACTTCTCACATGATCTCTACATCTAAGTCATTCTCTGACTGGTTAGTGAGAAACTGAAGAGGAACAAGTTAATTTCAATCTCTTAGAGACTAAATCTGTGCCTTTTGGAAGATGAGAAGGATGTGAACTTTACTGTGTGCTGCCTGAAAGCCAACCTGTTCGTGCCTTCAGCAGGGTCTGCACAGCTTATGCCTGAGTGTGACCTTGCTAGAAAGGTGTCTGACTATGGATCTCTCTGACTTGTTTTCCAGAAAAAAAGTTGGAAATAATTTCATTTACTGTGTCAAAACTTGTGCCACTAGCAATAGGTGAACACATCCTTCATGGAAGACCATTATTTGTTGAACTGAATAGATTTTTGCAGAAAGCGCCATGAACAGTGAGCGACTGGGTTTATCTTGGAAAGATTTCAGTTGCCTGCAAGAACTGAGGGCTCTTTTCAGAAAATACACAAGCACTCAATCTCCAACATCCTTCTGAGGGTAAAATGAGTGAATTGCATGCTCTCGTGAAAGGACCACAGCTATCCCAAGCCATTGATGTCAAGCATTTCCTGAGACTTCTGCAATTTATTTACTCATTACAGATGCCACGCAAAGGACCCTTAAAATAGTGTTGAGGAGGTCGCTTCCAGAAAACTCTTTGGGCAATGAATGCTCTGTTCCAGCTGGAGTCATAGAATCCTAGAAGGCCAGAAGGGACCTCCAAAGGCCATCTAGTCCGACCCCCCCCCCCCACTCCCCCCCCGCCCCCGCAGTCAGCAGGGACACCCCCTACTAGACCAGGTTGCCCACAGCCTCATCGAGCCTCCCCTTGAATGTCTCCAGGGAAGGGGCCTCAACCACCTCCCTGGGCAACCTCTTCTAGTGCTCCACCAC
>JAOTQQ010000002.1:20445824-20456545 GCA_026546715.1 Gallinago undulata | reverse complement strand
GCAACCTGGTGTGGTGGGAGGTGTCCCTGCCCAGGGCAGGGGGTTGGAACTGGGTGATCTTTAAGGTCCCTTCCAACCCAAGTCATTCTATGTTTCTATGAGCTCCTCTTCTACCTTTCCCTTCAGAGCAGTTTCCCAGAGAAACAGGATTTCTCCATCCTTAGGAGGTCTCTACAAGCATCTTCCTTCTATTGGGCAGGTCCAAGTCGTCAGTGACCTGTCCATGTCCCACCTGAAGAGGCCAGGCCCAGAGCAGCCAAATAACTTCATTTCCATACTGCTCTTTTAGGTAGTTAGCACTAAGCCCGTTATTGATGTTGCAGAACTTGTGTCTGCAATTCTTGTATCTGCATATGATTCCCTCCAGCATTCACTGTGAGCTGGTGCCTAGAGAAAAGTTTGGGAGCTCATTATGGGATAGTTTTGGGGCCAGAGTGTCCACCTCCCATCCCAAAATAACACCTTGATATTACAGAAAATGCCAGTGTTGCTGTTTCAGGAAGGGAATATTACCTTGGTACGTGCTGGGAGTGAAAACACGGCACCAGGACGGTACCGCTCTCCCACCGAGCTGTAATGAATGGTAACCCCTCCAAAATGGGATGGAATCCCTGTATTCTTCCACATGCTCTGTGGCCGGGAGGCTGGAGAAGCTTCTCTAGAGTCCCTCTCGCTGCAAACACAAGCTGAGGAGCATCAGGATTGCAACACCGGTAAGGATTGTGGAAAGAAGAGATGTTTTGTCATCCAGTGGGCAAAGAGGGAGGGAGCTCAGCTCAAGGGTTCCAGCGTGCAACCACTTCTGGGCTGCTGGGAACAGCGGGGGCAAAAAGCAGACGTGGATGGCTGGAAGCATGAGCAGCTGGCTCGTTACTCGTTCCCTGGGTGCTTCGTTGCACTGCGGCTATGTTTTTGGTTTGGTAATGGCAAGGGTGTTCAGCACTGAGAACATAGCAATGTTTGGACATAACAATGAGCGTGGTGGCAAGTGGTTTCTCAGAGGACTGGATGAGCTGGAGTGTGCTGTGACTGTTTCTCCCAGGAAACACTTCCATCAGACTATTTACGTTGTGGTAGATCCCATGTTTTGTTTTCGGGGTATTTGTTTCTAAACATGGGAAGTGGTAAAGAATCAAACAGGTGAATGTATTAAGAATAGGGTTATTTCTCAAAGGGGTCTAAACTGAAATCGTGATTTTTTTGAATGTTGAAATTAGTTCTGCAATTTTCTTTTTTTTTTAAAAAATATATTTTATTGGAAAGATTTCTTTTTTTGCTATGAATCCTTAGTGGATAAAACATGTTGGCTGAAAATAGTGGTAGAGATTCACTGTGGTGTCTTTCAATCCATAATTTTTTTTCCAGAAACGTGTCCATCAATACTATGTGTCACGTTCTCTCTCCTACACAGGGACCAACAGGGAAGAGATAATTGCAATACATTAAACCTGGGAGCTCTGAGCCTTATGCCAACCTGCGTGCCCTGGCACGTGGGGAAAAATGTGGGAGTGTTCCTCTCTGTTTATAAGGGATTCCTATTTCTTGCAGCTGAATAAGTGAGTGGAAATTTGACTAACGAGGGTAATTTTCTACCCACGCTTTCCCCCACGGTGCCATGAAAGCAACCAGAAGACCTGCCGGCGTTAGACTTGTTTCTACCAGCTGACGTCAGGTGATGGAAACCGAAGTAGGACTCTGGACTTTCACTACATGAAACTTAATTGATTTTTCACTCCTCCAGGTATTGTGTCAGCATTCCAGGGCGTTCATACTTTCCATTCCACCACTGAGGTGTTCCACAACTTGTCCTTCCCCTGGGGGGACAATCTGTGCAGCTCCATGCAGTCTGCTTATTTGGCAGACAAATTCTCCTTCCTCTTCATGAAAAATTGCGTGGCTTTTCAAAGAGCTCACTGATGCAGTACAAGGAAGGCAGGATTTGGCATTATCCCCCAAAGGTTTCTTTTGTGACTAAATAGTACCATATATTTATATATATGGAAGCTGTAGTTCTAATATCATTTAGAAGGTTTTAACATGTGATTCTGTAAGCACAAAGATATTATGGGGCAGGAAACTTCTCAAATTAATTGGTTGCTACTTAACCGTTTCAGTTCATGCCATATATATGGGCAGCCCTTCTTTTTGGTGTCCCTATTTGAAGAAAATCTAAAGAGTAGATGGTAAGTTGAGTGCTGGGGCTGCAGTTGTTGGCTTTGGTTGTGTTTGGTGTGAGAGGACCAAGGCTGTATCACTCGTGCCATGTGTGGTGAAGCCAACTGATACGACAGATTGCAACAGCCTTCCTCAGGAAGAGCTTTGGTGATTCTAACCGTACGTTAACTGATCTTTTAAACTCATTAACTTCTTCAATGGTTTCATGAGATCCAATGGGTGAAAATATTGGAAATATTCCATTGTCATAATAGTAGGAAGCTACAGAGGGTTTTCTGGATGAAAAAACCCTGTTTCTACAGCAAGCTTAGCTGTCATGGCTGAAGCAGTTGTATAGGTAGTTGAAAGGGATCTTTTTCTGCCCACTAAAATCACCTTTCAGAACAGACATAATTAGCCAATAATTTTCCTGATTAAGAAATGCACTTGCTCCTCTCTCTCCTCTCCCCCAGGGATCTCATTAGAATTCTCAGGCTACTTGAATTCAAAAAATGATTGGAAATATGATTCAATTTTTCTTGTCAGGATATGTAAGAAAGATAAGCTAGGATTTTCTCATTTCTTGGAAATGACAGGATGTCCACCAATTGTTAAAGGCACTTCTAGACTGTAGTTTAGAAATAATTTTCACATTGTTTTAACAATTTTCATGCACTTTTGATGACGGTTTCTACTATTCCATTTGAACACTGGCTATTTACTGGTTATCTGTGAAGTCTCTGACCTTCCAGTAGATCACGTGTTGCTGCAGTAAAAGGATCATGGTGTTAAATCTAATCCTACAATAATTATTTGTTTTCTTGTATCTCCTGCTGACTTCGGTGTCTTTATCTGCAAAATTCTTCTGAGCTGAATACACACTTGTATCCACTGCTCATATCCTTGCTATCTATTTTCTCAGTGAGAAGAAAAGTAGGAAAGAAGAACTAACACTAAGAGTCATCAGCTTAGTTTAAATTCTAGTCATAATGAACTATGAAACTGTTTTTAAGCAGATCAGGCTGTTTCCCTTCTAAGACTGTGTAACTGGAATTGTGAGGATGGAAGGAGGAGTAAGTTTTGGAGCTTTTTGATTTTTACTGAGTTTTTTTAGTGCTGTTCAGATCAGCAAATCAGGGAAACGTGGTGTACATTAATCTACTATAGGATGGATAAAGTGGAAACAACAGGTGCTTCATGAGCTTGTCTTGTGTCCGATAATATTTTCAGTAAATTGAAAGACAGAAGAATTCAAAATGATCTTGACAACTTGAAGAATCAGTATGATAAAACCAGGACATTATTTTAAAACAAGTCAACCAGTCTGTCACAGGTTTTGGTGGGGGACAAGTGGTTAAGTGGCAGAAAAAGGTCTGAGTGGGTGAAAACATGAAAAAGCATCAACAGAGCTGCAAAAATAGCAAGTGCTGGGTCACGTAAAAGGCGAGCACAGCTTGCGTGATAGATCGAAGGTTTCCACTTGACATGAGCAAAATGTTGGCTGCGTCAGGATGTCACGTTGGAGCAGTCTGGCTTCAGAAGAATGTGGACTGATCAGAGATAATTCACAGAAAAGGAACAGCAAAGTGGAGTCTTTTAGAATACGTGATCTGTGAGGAAAGATGGAAAAAGGTCAATGGCATCCTGAGGTGCATCAGGAAGAGTGTGGCCAGCAGGTCAAGGGAGGTTATCCATCCCCTCTGCTCTGCCCTGATGAAGCCCCATCTGGAGTGCTGCTCCCCAGTTCCAGGACAGGGAACTGCTGGTGAGGGTACAGCAGAGGGGTCTACAAAGATGAGGGGCCTCGAGCATCTCTCTGAGGAGAGGCTGAGGGACTTGGGTCTCTTTAATCTGGAGAAAAGAAGGCTGAGGGGGGATCTGATCAACACCTATAAATACTTAAAGGGTGGGTGTCAGGAGGACGGGGCCGGGCTTTTTAAGTGGGTCCCAGTGACAGGACAAGAGGTAATAGACACAAAGTTGAACATGGGAAATTCCATCTAAACATGAGGAGGAACTTATTTCCTGTGAGGGTGGCAGAGCCCTGGCAGAGGCTGCCCAGGGAGGTGGTGGAGTCTCCTTCTTTGGAGACATTCCAAACCCACCTGGACACGTTCCTGTGGGACCTGCTCTGGGTGGCCCTGCTTTGGCAGGGGGTTGGACTAGGTGATCTCCAGAGGTCCCTTCCAACCCCATAGCAGTCTGTGATTCTGTGAAAAAAACAGTGCTCTGGAGCTGCTTAATCAAAAATTCTAAGGGGGGGACACATACAGGTCTTCAAATGCATAAGGGGCTGCTTCAGTGACAGAAGCAATAGCTTTTTTGATTTCTCTGCACCTCCTGCAAGTTGGATAGACATAGTGAGTATCAACTGCAATAAAGGAAGATTTGGTTAAACATCAGGGAAATGTAAAGTATTAGGAAAACATGTGAGGGTAGGGATCCTGAAAGGCTGGAAGATGATTCTCAGGAGGGTTTTCAGTCACCATCAGCAGAACAAGCAGTTCAGAGACATCCTTTAGGATCCAGATGGGTTTGTGATACTGCCCTACACCAGGGAGTGTTAACAGACACGTGTTAAGAGGGCTCTCCTCTTGCTCAATTCTGTGAAGTCCTGGGGAAAACCAGAAGCTGGTGGCTGTCTGGGGCAGATCTGTCGTACCTTGTGTGGAGCATCTCTCAGCCCTGAGCTGCTGACCAGGCAAACCTGCGCTTGAACCCTCACTCCATACGTTTTCCCCCTGTTGACCCCCCCCCCCCCCTCCCCAGTTATCCCCTGGGTGCTTTCTGTTCAGTTCCTGGTGAAATCCCCATTCCATGTAAAAGGAAAACACGCATAAACTATAAATAGAATCACTAGCAAAGCAGGAGCGTCGGTAGTTCCATTTCAGATAAGGAAAGCCCAAGTGGCTGGAAGGGAGCCCAGCTGTGTCCCACCAGTGCTGACGGGATCCACGGAGCAGGGAAAGAGGGAAACAACAGCCCCTGCTGAATTTATGTTACTTTCTCTGCTGGCTGGATTTTGCCGGATTCTTGTGCTATTTCTCTGTGCTTGTAATTTCTTATTGAGCTGCTGAAAATGTGCTGCTGGTTAATGATGTTTATTATAACTGTTTCCCTTCTGGTACGTAATGAGTATTTGTTTTTAAAGATGAAGGGGGATATAAATGGACAAGAAGTCTTAAAATCTTGGGAAATTCCTTGTTCTATTTTGTGACTGTTTCTGAAACCTCCTTTCATTACCAATGCAGAGAAGAAATGGGAATCTTTCAGCTGCTTTTTTTTTTAAGTGACCTTTTTGTTTCTTCTCAAAACCATCTGTCAGTTCCCAGCAGTGTCAAGTGCAGCCCATCTGACCTTCCTCTTATTTAAGTGCTGTAAGCTGTCCCTGCTGAAAGCTGGAAACGTCTTCAGATGTCCTTTGAGATGATTATTAGGGGTTCTGCACTTCGCTGTCAGGCAGGGCTGTGTAGATGACCATTTACTGCCATAATCGCTCTGTGACATGAAGCTTTCACAGCTTGCACTGGGGCCAGACTTTTCAGCAGTCCTCTGCAGACCACACACCAGAAGTGATTGTCCTTCAGCAAGAACATGTAAATAGAACAGGCAGATATCTGTGCGAACACGCATGACACACTGTTAACTAAGGACATGAAGAGCCTGGTCAGAAACGCCATCCCAAATGCTGCTCTCTTTGCAGACAGCTGTACGTGGCCTATGTGGGCTCTTGCCAAACCGTGCAAGGCTGCAAAATGGATAACTTGGCTTTTTGGTGTAAACCTTAAACAGTAAAAGTCAGTCTGATGCATGTACTTCAATGCTGATTGTTCCTTAAGATTTAGAGAAGAACACAGGATGGTTAAAGACAGTGGATTAAGCCCTGTAATGGATAAACAAAAGGGGTAAGTTTACATTGGGGATTGAGGAGGAGCTGGCGATGCTGAAATGATCCCCATGATGCCTTCCCTCAGGTGTTCTCTTGCCCTTCTGAGTCAGACCAGGGCCTCACATGTTAGTGGAGGGTGACCTTTGGATTTTGAACAAGCCTTTTGCTTTTCTACTGAAAAACGTCCCACACTTGGGCCGCTGTCAAGTAGCGAAGCTCTAGATTCTCAAAATAGACGATCAAAATTTCCTGAAGGCCTCCTGCAGCTGTGTGTGCTCGGCCCTTTCTGACTCACAAGGGCACGGGGACTGCGGGCCGGTTCCCCACGCTCGCTCTGAATGCCAAGGAGTCAAGAGTCGGACCAGACTGGGGAAGGGGGAGGAAGAAGACACGGGAGTGAGATGAAGAGACTTGAAGGCTGTGGTTGATGAGAAAAAGAGAAAACGTGCCTTTATTTTGCATTTTTATTATCTTTTTTTTTAACCCTCCTCTTTCTGAAATGTGTCTTGGTGTGTCCTAGGAGAGCCCGGGTGTTTTCCACCAGTCTGTGAAAAGTATGGTGTGGAGTTCAGGCCATTAAAAGTATTGTGTGGAGCTCATGTCATTAAATACACTCAGCCCGTTATAAAGATCTTTTGGGAGCCTTCTCTTCTCTGGGCTGAACCCTCCCAACTCTCTCAGCCTGTCCTCACAGCAGAGGGGCTTGAACCCTTGCAGCATCTCTGTGGCCCTAGATCCTCTCCTTGCCCCCAAAGGATATAAAAATATAAAAGATTAATTTTGGGGCAATTATCCACAAGTCACCATTCTCTGCATCACAAAATGGGACGACATCCGAAGATGGATGAAGATGCTGTGGTAATGCTTCAGTAACAATATCAATTAGTTAATTAAATACCATGGGTTTGGTCATTCACCTGCTTTATGTTGTTCCAGGCAGTTGGGATGATACAAATACCTTTCCAAAAGTGCATAAGGCAGAAGAACAAGCCCTTCTACTTGACCAAGAGAGGACATTGGCCAGGACCATCCTGTTTGTGAGGCTCCGTGGCTCTGAGAGGTGTGTGTGAAGGGCAGAGGCACCCCAGTATGAGGGCAGGGACTGTTCTGATGCCTGTGGCAGCATTCCTGGCAAACCCAGGCATTCCCTTCTGGAATTCCTGCCTGTTAATGCAGGCTGAATAAGCAGAAAATACCCAAGATCTGATCTTGCAACTCAGTTCCTGAAGGGACAAACGGAATTCTCACCGGTTGATTGATTGGTTTGCCAAAGCTGGGACAGGGTGGCTGGAAGAAGATGTGGCAGGATCTGCATTCCATGTGGAAGCCCAAAGATCAGTGAGGACACGTTCTTCTGAGCACTAATAACGTGTGTGGCAGATCTGCCAGCGGAAAAGTTTTGAGAGAGTTTAAGGTGAAGTTGTAGTTGGATCTGTCTCCCTTTGGCCCAGTAAGTACGAACACATGACAAGGATGACTTTGTGCTGGCAGGAGTTAGGAATGTGTTGTATCACAGTCTGTTCCCTTGGGGGGATTTTGGGGCAGCTTTCTTGGTGGTTGAGCCTCCTGTTTCTCAGAGCAGTTAGTGCCTCAGGAAGTAGCTTTTTCTAAGCAATGTCAGTGCTAGTCATAATTTGCATCTTGTCATTGTGAAAGTAGCATTCCCCTTTGCCTCCTACCAAGAACTACTAAGGGATGCTGCACCAAACCCTTGAAGCATGGACTGTGGATCTTGTGCAGGGCAAAATATTGAGCAAAACCCACTGGTTGCTGCCAGTGTTGGGCTGTGTGTAACACAGAGAGATTGCAGAGCCACAACGTTGGATTAAATCACAGGTGGAGTCTTGGTGATGCTCAGGCACGAGGTACATCTTTCAGCCTGCTGTTGGTCCACCAGATGATGGACCCATTGTGTTGGAGTGTGTGCTGGAGGGGTTGGGCTGCAGAGCAGAGATAAGTACAGGTAGAGGAGAGGTGAAGAGGTGACTGCTCCAGGGGTATTATTATTGCTCCACTGCATCTCACACTGCCTTCAGCACTGTCTTGTCCCCTAATGCTCCCATTCGATGCTGGTGTGCAAGACCTTAGGGCACTTGTCATGGGCTTCTGGTTCATGGCAGCCATGGAATTGTTCAATCTACATCGTGGTCAGAGAGAGTGCCTTCCATTCTCTGTGGCTGCACATGAGCCACTCGTGCTCATTGAGCTTTGACTGAGGCTGACAGTCCCCTGAAGTGAGAAATCAAACTTTCTGCCCATTGGCTCCTCAGTCTTTTAAACTGCTCAAAGTTTGGGCCAACTTTTGAGGTGGTTGGTACTTACGGAATGGTCCTGACCTGTGGGGAGTTTGTCTGGGGGAAAGTGAGCGCTCTACGTGAGTCACCTCAGGCAGCTAATCCGCTCTGGAAAAACAACTCTGGGGGGAAAAAAAGGAAAAGTGTCATCTTTAGTTTATTTTTTTAAAGTCAAAGCCATTGCTCGATACGGCCTGGTGTGGTGACGGGGGCCCGTGTGCCAGGAGGAAGGAGCTGCCAGCCCTGAGCAGGGCTGCTTGAAGGTGCTGTACCAAAGCCTTGTGGTACAAACCCTACTGTGACACTTCCTACAGATGCTGGAATGGCCGTGACGTGGTGGTGGATAACCACACTGCTCCTCTGGTTTTACTAAATCATTATTATAACCTTTCTCCTTCGCATAAACTTCCTTAAAGACGCAAAAGAGCTGATTATATGTCTGATTATTTGCTGAATGGCAGAGCAGAAAAAGTAGAGGGAGGTGGGAGGAAAGTTTTCTACGGAATGCAGTCCATGTTTTCTCCTACGATGTATGACTTTTCCCTAAAGCTACCCCGTTTGAAACAGAGAACTCTTGAACAGTCTTCTGCTTGCATAAGGAACTTGTACTGCCCCGATTAAAAGTTATGATTTTCGTTATATTTATGTTCTGAGAAAGGGTCTGTGTTTACAGAAGCTGTTTCGTAAGTAAACACTTCTAGAAGTAGTTTTACTTTTTACCAATTACTTCTGTTATATTTTGGTAATCTTTGTCTAAACAGAATTACATCAGTGACTAATACAGCCCGCTATCTACTCCCTCTCTTTTCCCAACAGCTTCCTACCCAGCCGGTGACTATTTTCAAGCCAATCTCCTGCTGGTGTGAGAATCTTAAAGACAGCAAGTTTCTCCAGGTGTTCCTAAGTGATTTTTGATTTCCTGTACTGACGCCGTGCCCACTTTCCCCAGGTAAAGAACCAAAGGAATGAGTGCTCCCGCGGGCATGTCTGTCAAAGCGTTGCACAAGCAGCAGAATTAATGACACATGGGTGCTGCGGAGTCACGGCTTGTGCCTGGATTCTCCAAGGTCGAAGCGGCACCCGCTCTGCAGCCCTTTCTTCCTTAGACAATCTCCCTTCTCCTCGACTGGTTTTTCTGCAGCCTGGAGAAGGTCTTGTCTTGTCTCTGGCTGGTATCCTATCGTCAGATTTGCTTGCAAATGGTCAGAGAGCATAAAGCCCTTGGGAAAACTGGGAGGAGGTGGCAATGGCACGTAAAACCAGCCAACTGCCATAAACCTTGGTGTTGAACGTGGCGCTTTGACTGGCCTGTGATGGGAGGGAGGGGAGGCAGAGTGGATGCGGGGGAATTCTCTGGTCTGTGTAAAGGCTGCTTTGGATGGCTTTCTCCATCGAAGCGGGCAGTGTGAGCTGCCCAGCTGTGGCAATGGCAAAGCAGTCCTGGTCACGGACCTCTTGTGTCTGCAGGACAAGCTGCCCCGGCCATCCAAGTGGCACAGGGTGTTCTGCCTTTCTGCTTCAGGGGGGCTTCCAAGTACTGAGGAGCTCCCATCTGCAGGAGGGCAGGAGCCCTTAAATATTTGTTACTATAAAGAAGAGGGGACACTGGTGTTGGAAGAGCCTGCGAAGTTTTTCATCTATCTCTTTCAGGAATTGAGAAGCTAAAGGTCATTCCATGGAATTTCTCTATCCCCAGAAGCCCTTGCCTTGGGAATGTGGCCACAGGATTGATCCCTTCATGAGCAGCGTAAGCATGGCCATTCTGAACGTCTGTTCTTGCTTATTTCTTGATGTTTTCCTTCGAGATTAAAGACCCTGTTGCTGGTATTTGGCTGGATTTAATTTGGGTAGAGTGGAAGAAGCCAGACTTCATCCTTTCATATAACTCTAGCCTAGCCCTGGGGATAACTCCGAATCCGGAGGGACTCTGCTGGCTTCTCTCTGTAACTGGTTCCAATCCTCTGTGCTGCTTATTGTGCATATGTGAGATTAGTGGAAATGAAACGCTGATTAAAAGTTTTCTGATGGCGGTAACTGAAAAAGCAGTGTGATGTGTAGAAATTATTTCCTATTCCACAATTTTTTTGGAGTAGTTTTTCTTAGTATCTCTTTCCTTCTCTGCCATTCGATCTGTAGCTCCTTGTCTTATGATTGTGAATTTATATGCATGGCAGATCCATGGAGCAGGAAGAGCACACAGAGCACCCGCCAGGACCACAGGAACCTTCCTTTCAGAAAGGCTGAATAGAAATTAAGAAGTTCCACCATTCAGTGTTAGAACAATAGCTAATGCCTAATGGATTGAATGATCTCAGGAAGAAATTCTTTGGTGTGAGGGTGGTGAGAGCCTGGCCCAGGTTGCCCAGAGAAGCTGTGGCTGCCCC